>VBSM01003148.1:15972168-15992218 GCA_008086735.1 Cheirogaleus medius | reverse complement strand
AGCAGGGGGCGGCAGGGCGCGCTTCCCGCCTCGGCCCCATCTCGGGGGCGGCCCTCGGGGACTGCAACGCCTCCCCGCACTGGGCGCTCCTTTTGTGCGTCCCGAAGTCATCGCCCACCCTGGCACAGGCACACGCCGCCTCGCCGTTTCTCACCTTCTCGCCCAGGCCTCGCCTCTCCTCCCCAGGCGAATGGGGCCCAGCTCTGTGACCTGGGCGGAGGGCCGGCCAAGGCCCTCCAAAACGCGCGTGCGGGACGCGAGTGGCAACGGGACGAGGCTTCGCAACTGGGCCAGCGAGGCCGCGATCGCCTCCCGGGAAGGGGCCCAAGACCAGAGGCCCCGGGTGTGGGGAGGGCGCGGGGCACAGGCAGGGCCGGGGGGACTCCCAAAGTGGCAGGACGTGGTGGCGCACGGCTTCCTCGCTTTGGCGCCGTGATCCCCGTCCCTTGGAACCTCTCAGTGCAGCTGCAAGTGGAATGATGGCCTGGAAACGGGAAACGCGAGACAGTGACCTGGAAAACCACCCTCGGTTGGGAGGTTGGAGTGCAGCAAGGCAAACAAAGCTGCTGCTGGGGAAGAGGGGAACAGAGGTGCGCCGCAGCCAGGTCACAGGAAAGTGCAACAAGCTTGTTTTCCCGGGTGTTTAAAATGCAGCCCCAGTTGTGAAGTGTGTGAAATTACGCACTGGTCTCTTAAAGAGTGCCTAATTTATAGTAAATAGCAAGGTCTTTGTAAATGGCTTTATTATGTTGTTTCTTGTTAATTGTTGAGAAAATCCCCATTGTTGAGTGTGAAAGGCTTTATGAGCTAACCTGGTCCCCGGCGCAATCAGAGGGCAGTAAATGGCCGCTCGGCCTCTGGGCCCCGCGCGGAAGCGACGCCGGCCCGGACGCCGCGAGGACCCTCTGGCGATGCCGCCTGGCCTGGGAGGAAAGTAGCCAGGCCTTCCAGGGCTTAATTAATGAGAAGGAGTGTGTTGAACTCGCGGGCCCCCAAGAGCAGCTGGTTGAGTGCACGGGGGGAACCGGGCGCGCCGGGGCGACCCCAGCCGAGAGGGCCGCGGGAAGGCGGAGCGGGCCGGGGCTCCCCTCTCCTGTCACAGGCCGCAGGGGGTCGCGCCTCGACCGCAGGCCCCGGGCGCCGGCTCGAGCCGCGCTGCGGTGGGCTTGGATCTGGGGCTTTGTCTCCAGGTGCTGGGAGCGCGGGCTCAGGCCGGTCCGGCCAGGCCTGCGGAACCCCCGAAAGTGCCGGGCGGGCCGGGGGACTAGAGGGGCTGCAGGGGCTGCAGGCTTCGGGGAGAGCTCCAGGCCCCTGCCTGGGCCTCTTGCCTTTTGTTTAAAGCGATCTTTCTCTCTCCCTCTCTCACCCCTCTCCCTCTCTCTCTCCTTTCTCCTCTCTTCTTTCTCTCCCCCACCCCCCTTTCTTTCCCTCTTTCTCTCCCTCTCTCATGCACACACACACACACACACACACTCACACTCTATGTCGCTTTCCATTAGAAACCTGAAATGGACTCAGAAGACAGGAGAAATAAGAGGGAGGGTTTTTGGTTTTGTTTGTGTTTAACAAGGAAAAGAATCTCTTCTTTAGCCTAAGATAAGATATTCCTATCTCCTTTTCCCATCTCCTCCACTTGCCTTTCCAGCCAGTTGGGACCCGGGAAGGGTATGGGCAAAGCCAGGCAGCGCTGGGTTCCCTGGATTAACTTTGAGGAGAGGACCCGCTCGGGGCCCGCAGGCCGGGCGAGGGCGGGCGGAGAGCGCCTCCCTGGCTCGGCCCCGCGGCCTTTCCCGGGTCTTAGGACCCGGTGGGTCTGGGGAAAAGCAGCAGCCACCCCTGAGCTCTGGCAGAGCAGCTAGGGGGAAGAGAATTCCTTCTTGAGCCTTCACTGGCAGAAGAAAACCTGGGTTAGGTGGGCGGTATGTGAGGGTTTGGACATTAGCTAATGCAAATCACATGGAAATGTTAATTCCAGTCGGAAAAACCTATATTCAGCTATCTTCCTTCCCTTCCAAGATGGCCCTCTGCGCACTCTCGCTCTCACCAAATTAGCTATTACGTGAAATTCCCCTGGGTTTAAAGCACTTGTTTCGCGGATTCGCGTACAACCCATATTAACTATGCACTTTCTGCTATTCCTCTTGTGGCTGTCCCTGCCTCTTCCTTCTTTGCGGAGAGTATGATGCATTTTATTTTAGCCCAATCGATGCGTGCAAATACTGGGATAACACAACCCACACTTTCTGCGATGGAGGCTGTTTTCAAAATTGAGTTTAGGGATCAATACTAAGTCGAAATGCTCCAAATTGCATGAATTCACCAAATTCAAGCCTTGGGCTCCCAAGCTCCTTTCCTGACTGATGAACGCACTCTCAGATAGCTGTGCTTCTACTGTTCCTGCCTCTCAAAACAGGATGTTTTCATCCTGTGTATTTCGCTGTCCCTAAAGATCACTCTGGTTTGCTTGGAAAAACACGACCCCAGAACGTGTGGTGTTAAACCCTTATCAATGGCTTCCGTGCGGGTCTCCTCACATTCGCATTACTGACTGCCATTCTACTTTATTTTCCTCGGACCTAACAGCAGCACCTAGTAGTGCCACACTGGCTGCTCTGAAAATGCTTGCCCAACTGAATAAATGCTTTACCGGTCAGGAGGCAGCCCTCTCCCGGGCCACTACTTGGCTCCCACGACTTCTCCGCCCAGAGCGGAGCTGCTTGGGTTGCAGCACAGCGAGCTCTCTATTCTTTTGCGGCTGGCCCTGGCTGCAGGGCGACTGGTGCCTAACTGGGGGGAAGGGCAGTGGTTGTCCCCTCCTTGCAAGGGACGTTTAAGGCCAAAGAGGTGTGTGAGTGTGTGGTGGTGGCGGTGCGGGGTGTTCTAAAAGAGAATTAGGAGAGCCTGCTGCCTACAGATGTGTGTGTGTGTAATCTGAAAAGAATATAAGGGAAACAACCCAAGTACCTAGGATGCTAGGGTAACCCCAATTCCTTAGCTCCTGCTGCCTGGATCTTCCTGCAGGTTAGATAACTGGAACAAGACAAAAAAAAAGGTGGAGAGAGAGTAGCATCCTGCCTAGATTGTAGCTGGAGCCAGTAAGATCCAGTTATTCATCTGATCAGTGCCATCAATATATTTGTGTTTGACTCTTTCTGGGTGGAAAAGGCTTAGCAGTAAGTAGACTTAGACCCTGAACTGTGGCCAGTCTTGCAGAGAGCCACTGCTTACAGGTCTGCAAAGGCCCTCTCCAGCCCACATGCACGGAAGGAAGGGAGGGAAACAGAAGAGGAAGCATCTGAGTGGCTGCTTGCCCTCCTCTCCAAGCCACCAAAAAACAAAACAAAACAAAAACACACAAACAAATAAACAAACTCAGAATTTTCCTGGAGACCGGGCTATTGGAAAAGCACATGTAGGGCACCAGGAGGTTGAAATATAATTTCCATTGTTAGTGCTTGCCCTTTTAAAGATCAGCTTAAGTTAGCTCCAGGAAAAACACAATACTTGTGGTAAGTGATGAGCAGTAGAAAGGAAACCCAGTGCACTAAGCTAAAGCAGCAGCCCTCCCCCTCTCTGTGAAAGTTATATATGACACATATATATGAGAGATCTTAAGGCTACAACTTGGTCAGTAGGCAGGGGTTTCAGTCTCTGAAAGGGCCTAGATTCTTGGATTGCTCAGGAATAAAGGTATATTTTATAGTCACTCTCTCATCTCTCTCTTTCTCTTTCCTTCCCTTCAAATGAATACTCTGATTGTAAGTGGTTCAAATTTCAGAGTTTAGTTTTCTTCCTCTGCATTGGGTCCAAATATGCAGACCAGCGGATGGTTAAGCTTTCAGATGCTTAGTTATTATATGCATTCAAAATAAAACCAGCATGATATATAGTGGGAATTGCCATGAACAGGTTTATTTACCTTTCTTCTCTTTTCCCTAGCTTCTTTTTTTCTCTTCCTCACTCTCTCAGCCTTGCCTGTTCTTTCCTTCTCCCTACCCAACCCTTGCACCCAGCTGAAGGCTACATAGGGAAATACCAATATTCAGTAATATTTTCTCCAGTGGTGGAAAGAGGGTAAGATCCGGACTTAAACCAATGCTGAGAGAGGCAGTGTGGGAGCCGCATCTCAGTGCTCTTGAGCTTCCTTGCTGGGTGAGGGGCCAGGGCTTTCCAGCCTCTTGTTCTGCATGTGCTGAGCTATTCTGGTTAGGCTATAAAAAACAGCATGTATCTCAAGACCAGGAGAACTCCACTCCATAAACACATGGCTATGGTTCTAACATGGAGTACATTGCCAGATGCAAATGTAAAGAGATGCTTTTAATTTTGTTCCAAGTGTTATACATCATATGGCAAATTGGTCTTCAGAAAGCTGATTTTTATTTTTTCTGTTAATAATAAAGACTTTTTAAACCTTAAACATATATGATTGAGAATTAAAAGGGTGTACATCACTACTACCAGAATGTTTCTTATCTGATTTTAAAAACAGAGGTGGTACTTTTTTCCCCCCTAAATAAGGAAGATTTTTAAGTGGAAGATCTTGGTTAACACTTGAATTGTTCAATTGTTTTGCCGCTCAGATGACTTTCAGAAAATAATAAAAAATATTTTAATCCTTGTGTTTTTATCCTTTTTCATTTTTATGTACTATAAATTTAAAAGTAAATTAGGGAAATTAGTTATACACTCCTGCCATCTTCTTTAGAGAAACTACCTCTGAAACATCTGCTTTCCCTAACATGTCAACATTTCATAGTATCTTATACAATTCAGTCTATGTTCGTAATTTAAGATTACTATTAAATAGGAGGAAAACAACTTATTTTGTAGAACTTAAATAGAAGAGAAATACAACTTATTTTGTAGACTTAGGTTAACAGGGTTTCTAAAATCTTGTCCTTTCTGTCAATCTCTAGCTGTTTATCTGAATAGGATCTGATCCTACCACACATGAGGGCTACATATAATATCCTGACACAACAGAAGGATTTCTAGATGAATTGGAAGCATCCTGATGGTGAATTTCCCATCTCTTCCTGTTTTGAACCAATACTTAGAATATACTCCAAGACTGATTTTAAATGTGGTCTTCTTCAAGAAAAAAATGTGCAAAAAATTGTTATCAAGAGAAAGAAAAGCAGGAAATCTTTTGTAAATACTGTTGGGATCATCGATCCCAGTTACCTGCTATAATGTGAATGGGATCATTATGGCTGTTCCATTGACAAGGTTTCTTCATTCAGGATCCTGGCCAAAGGAATAGCACGTCAATGTGCAAAATTCTAGCCAAAGATAGCCATTACAATGGAAATTGTGATGTGCAAAGTCTCATTGAAGCCAATGAAATTGAGTGTAATATCCATATAGCATTCTCATCTGCTTGCTCCAGGATTTAGTATGCGGCTCTGCATTGAAATGAGATTATGCATATAAAATGCCAATATAGAATACACTGCCCAATAAAACATTAGAAAAGCAACTTACAGCCCATATACATGGGCTTTACTTAAATTTGAACTTCATGTGCAAGATAAACCACAGCGCCATCAGAACACTCAATCTACAAAATGTCCTCACTCTGGTTTTTCATGCTTCTTTCTGCATGATTCTCCCAACCCCCCTCCTATCCAAACACAATTCTTTTAAGGGCACTCTTCAAATCATCTAACAATTCCCAAAGGGTATTCCAGGAGTCTCTTAAAGTGTCTTTCTAAATTAAAAGGCTCCAAACAATTTAAGTGCATTTTTGAACAAAAATATCAGAAAGTATTCGGACTTGCAAACCTATGGATGTGTAACAAGAAGAAAGGGACCAAGGAGAAAATGCCCCCACAGTGGATTACAAGGTTATGGGACAGGTCACTAGGAAAGGGAAATAAAACTGAATGTTAGGTTGGGCTTGTAAATTATGTACCTTTCAGGGAAAGAGGTTTAAGGTCTCTTCACTGAAGGGTTTTTTTTTCCCATCCATTTTACTATTAATTCTTAACTCTTGGTAGGCAGTTCTTTAATGAGGTTGTTTGTGGCTGGTTAATTTTCTCCAATCTACTGAGCTCCTCATTTTCGCTTTTAAGTGCGCTGCTGCCTAGAGCTTTCAGTATTTTCCATACTAGAAGAAAACAGAATAAATGGTGAAGTTGCCCGGCTGGGCTGAGAATTAAAGGCGTTATGTGGACAGATAAACAGAGGGCCCAGACAGATGGGAGTGGGAGTGTAGAAGCCAGGCTGAGTTGAGGGCATGAGGGAGAGAATTTGGTCTTAGGAGAGCAATGACCCTAGGAGTGTAATATATTAAATATTGCAGCGATCGATTTCAATACCCCAAGTGGACACGGGAATAAAAATTCACCAACAAGCTGAAGTGATTAGGAATGCTTTGTTGCGAGGGAAAGAAATGTGATTTTCTGCAGATCCTTTTTGTTCAGGTTAGAAGAGGCCTGGGCAATCCAAGTGTAAGCCTTGGACTCCCAGTTTGGGATATAACCCTAAAGGTTAGTCATATCTCAATGATGCTTCTGCTTAGTGAAAAGATGAGCCTTTGTACCAAGGGGGATTAAACATCAACCTCAATTATGGGCTGGTCACTCCAGGAGCTTTCCTCCCAAATCAGAGAAGAGTACATTTTGGAGAGGTTGCTCCTTTCCTGTGTATTAGTCTTTGTTTCAGCTCCGGGACAAAGAAGTTGCTTTTGCACAATTCTTCTTTCATTAAAATCCAGGGGAAAATGCACAATATGGTTTACAGAAGGTTGATTCACAATAGCAGGACATTAAAAAAAAAGCCTTTGGTGCCATGCAGGGGAGACATATTTTTGAAATGTCATTCTGGGGACAAAATTATGAAACTGTCATCCATACCGGCACAAATACCCACTACCACACATGATTTCGTTAGTGATTTCAGAATCGGGTGGGATTTTTCTGTTCTGTTTTTCTACCACCTTCCGCTCTTAGATGTCCATGCTATGAACTGTGTTCTCTCAGTCCAGGAATCTGTTTAGGGATTTGGGGTAGTCGCTGTGGAGGCTTGTTGGATCGGGGGGATTGTTTTCAGTCACAGCCTAATGGGCAAAGCCTCGGCTCTTCACACTGGGGACACCAAGTCTGCTGCTAGGGACACACTACTGGATGGCTGCATGCAGCAGCAGCGGCAGCTGGTGCAGCTGCCTCCGCCTTCAGCGTGGCTGCTACAAATCTGGGAACGAAATGCAGCATCATACAAAGGATTTCTTTAATGAGGATGAGTTCCTCAGAGTGACTGTGGCCTGTGGCTGCTGCTCAGGGCCCTCTTTCCCTCTACTAGATATTTTCTTGCCCATTGTATCCTCCCTTACACACTAGCCTGGGGTTGAAGAACCGCCCCCTGACACCCTCCACGACTGTCTCTGATAACCCAGAAGCTGATTTCTATTTTACCCAGGTGGGTGAGTGAGGATGGACTCAGAAGGTCTGAGTCAGGCTACAATTGTAGAGTTGGGCAAAAGCAAGCACACATATCTATATCTATGTATCTGTGTCTCTTTAAATATATAGCTCCTCTCCATGTTGTATTCTAGGTCTTGTAGTCTCATCACAATGACGACTGGCTCTCACTTGGAGTATGGTCCTAAGGATTAGCCATGTTTCTCCATGAGGATCTCCTTACTAGGGAACAGTCCAGGCAGGAGAAGGAACTCTGAGCCTCCCCATTTCTTTTGAATCTAATTTGGGCTGACCGTGGCTGGGTTAAGGCTGAGATTGGTTTTGCAACAGAGCACTTAGATTCCTGCAGCTTGAATCTCCCAGGCTTTCTGTGGAGCGATGACTGGCTACAGGGAAGCTATTATGCCCTATAAAGCGGTTTATCTCCCTAAAGCTGCATAACTCCTTCCTCTCTTCAGGTTGGAGAGAGAGGTCCAGTCAAGTGCAGGAGTAAAATATTACTCAAAAAAGTTACTTTGAGAAGCTAGTCATTGAAAGTGGTTCTCTCTTCTTGAGTGTGGGAAAGATGGAGTTAGAGGCAATTTGGGTAAGAAAGGAATTGTTCCATCTTGCTCTGATCACCTTTGACCATCTATTATTCTGTATCTCCTTGCTCTCTTCTTCCTCCTCCTCCTCTTTAGTTTAAATCATGTCAGAAGAATAAGCAGGTTGAAAGCACCACTGGACTACACCGGGAGGGCCTGCTGAAGCTGGAACAAGGCCTGGCTGTGCCTGGGCAGGTGGTACAGACTGCAGAGATTCCTGTTCTTGTGTGACTGAGGGGTAATTTGGAGAGAAGGAATCTCCTGGGGGGAAGACGTGTGGGTGGGGCCTCTCTGTCCCAGGTCACTGAGGGACAGTTTCTGCCACCAGGGCCTAAGCTCTGGGATCCTGAAGGCCTGCCCTGGTGCAGGGTACCTGTTGCTGGCAGCTGTATGGGGAGCCTGTGGGCCCCTGGCCTATTGTAAGTCTTAGGGTTAGGTCGGTCTCCCCCTGGGGCTGCTGGATTCACCTGTCATTTCGCTCACTGCCCAGGGACCCTGACAAAGCTCTACAATGTTGGGTCTGAGTAAGGGCGCTTAAGGTTCACTAATCTGTGTGTAGAACTTTGCAAAACTGCAAATAAGCGAGAAAATTTGTCTATTCTTGTGGCGGGAGATACAAGTTTGCACTTAACATGGAAGCATGAGAAAAGGGCGGGGGGCGGTAGTCTTTTGGCCAAAAGCCTCACTGTAATCTCCAGAACAATTTCATTTCCTCTGCGGCACCCTGGCTACCCTAGCCCAGGCCTCAGAAAGGTCAGGGGGGAGGAGATGGAGCTGAAAAGCAGGGGGTGTGGAAGCAGAGGGATGGCTAGGCCCTTGGCCAGGTCCCAGGTAGGGGCTGTGCTGGGTGATGCGGAGAGGACAGGAGGAAGGCCACAGACGGGGGAGGGGCAGAGCCACGTCTTTTGGAAGGGTTTGGAGTTGTTCTCCAGAGGGGTTTTTCTCAGGAATTTGCATGGTCCGCCTCCGGGGCAGCTTACTAGGGCTGTCCCCCGCCCTTGCTTGCAGAACAGGTCGCAGGGAGCTCGGATTTCCGCCGAGGCCCCGCGCCGCCATCCCGGCTGCCGGGCCTTCCCGCTTGCTGAGAAAGGGAAAAGCGCGCGCCCTGGGCGGTGCGGTCCGGGAGCACGTTTGTGCCATGGGAGTCCGGTTCTCCCCGGGAATCCAAACTGCCTCCTGGAAGCTGCGTAAACCTCGCCCGGCTGCGCCGGCCCGAGAGCGTGTTCCCAGGAAGTGGCTTCTGCCATCAGCAGCCGAGATCCCCGCTGGTGGCTCGGCTGTTGGGAACCCGCGGGACGCAGAGAGAAGCAGGCCGCGGGAAGCTTTGCTTCTCCCCTCCAAAGGGGAACTTGGAACTTTTGAACCCTTTACTTTAAAATGATTGATCATGCCCCACCAGAGAGCGGCTCCACCCCCTGTCCCCACCTCCGCCGCCTTCCCTTGTCACTTGGGCTCTAAGTGTGCGCGGAGGACGCGCGGGGTCGTGCGTTTGGAGCTGTGTGCTGCAAAGCCGAGCATCCGGAGCCTGAGCGGCTGTCGCGATTTTGGATGCATCGGGATGGGAGAACCCAGAACAGGAGGGTTGGGTCGTGCCTCCTTGCTCACAGTCCTCTAGGTGAAAGACGCCAGCAACATCTTTTCCCAATAAATCCGTCCCTGCGCGCCTCCCTCTCTCCAAGGAAGTCCTCGCACGAGCCGGGCTCCGCACTGGGAGGCTACAGGGGACGGAGGATGAAGGCTCAAAGCCTCCATGAGTGAAGTTGATTATTAATTTGGGCTGTTCGGAGCGAGTAACACGCTTGACGCCTTCGGCTTTGGGAATTGTCTGGGAGCTGGGACGGAGGCATGGCTGACCCAGGGTTGTGACTGGGAAACTCGAGTTGCAGAGGCTCCCGGACGTATCTGAGCCGGCTGGGTAGAGCTCCCGGGGCAAAGGTTGGCTCTTCCTAGCTCCCAAATAAATTCTTAGTTAACTAGTGTAGACTAAACACATCAGTATTATTAAATGGTTAAAATAGACGGGGTTGAAAGTGGGGGCATGTCAACTGGACCCAGAGCCAGTCATACTTCTCCGGTGACAAATCAGGTTGCTTCCAACACGAAAATAGAAATGTAACATTCAACTGGACGAATTAATTTTTGACGGATTTACGGTATGATTTTCTTTCAAGCGGTATTCATTGGTTCTTTCGGTCCATAGTGCGGTCCAAAGACAGAAATATAAACAAGCACTTTCTTGCTTTGCGGAAACCCCTTAACAGTATCTCCCAAAGAAAGATCAAGACACTTTGTGAATTTTCCCCAGATAATGCCTCATATTCCGAATGACTGATCAGAGAACTCCGGTATTGTTAAATAAAATGAGAGGAAGGCGAGTGACGTGGGAGTCGAACAATGGCATTTCTGAATCAGTTTGCTTGATTGACATTTGGGAGCTTCATGACCCCAGGGAATAGGACTCATTACGGTGAATACACCAAAACATCAACCAAGATTAGAACTCTAGATCCTGTTTTAATCCCATTTCAGTCTAAATTATAGTGGGAAAATATAAAATCCAAGAGGAGAGAATTACTCCATTATATATTGACCTAAAGTTTTAATTGTACGAAGGGGGAAATAGAAGTGGAAAGCCAATATACTTTTCAACAGTTTAGCAACAGCACTGACAAGTAAGATGCATGGGTTTGGTAGAGTAAGTACTAAGAATATTTGTGTGGTGTAAAACATTTCATACTGATTTGGGGAGACACCTTACTGGAGAAACAAGTAGAGAGCTTTTTAAAATTATTATTTGTATGTATTAGAAAATTATCATAACCCCCCTCCACTGGTTAAAAAGCGAGGATCTCTTTGATGCCAAAAAATAATTCATGCTAAGAAATAATTAGATACCTTAAAGCTAGAGTCTAAATTTTCATTATTATTTGGAAGACTTCCCTATTACTTGGGAGGGGAATTTGCTTTTTAATGTCAAAAGTTGTGTTAGCATGTAAATTTAACCCAGGAAATTGTGAGAGCTGATCTTCAATTCATGTTGGAAACAGGGAATGTGTTTGAGCAAAGTCTATTTTTAACAACAGAAAAGTGTGAGATAATGTGGGGCTGTTAGGTTGGGAATATGATCTATGGCAACCTCACTATACACAAATTTTTGATTCTTCAGTGGAACTCATCCTCAAATTTTAGAAACTTGAAAAACTGGGAGTCTTAAGTATTATATATTAAACGGAACCACTAGATCACAGAAAGACAAAGCTGTGGTAAAATATATTATAGTTATATTCTCATATTTTTAGTAGGCAAATTACAGCAAAGGAAATGTAACAGGAAGATATGGAAATACAGCTAACATGTTACAAATAATGGAAAAGAAAGCTGGTGCACAATATAGCTTCATAATCTTATATTTTGAGGGGTAGATTTTAATGAGAAGCCTCTCTGTTGCATGGGGAACTTGGAGTCATAAGAATTATTTATGCAGGAAGAAGGAACAAAAATTAATTATTAGGAGCTCAGTAATCACCAAATAAACTCTGAGCTTTGAGGTTAAAAATAGACAGCTATCTTTATGTTCAATTATACAGTATCAATTACTAATACAACTGATGTTTCAGTGTCTCAGCGAGACCAGATACCATCTTCTATGGAGATATCTTGGTATTAATTAATGACTGCTTTATTCTAATTATTCACAAGGAAAAACAGGGGCTGTGTCACATTAAAATTAAGATGATCTTAGTTTATCTGGGCTCTTAAACAAAGATCATTCAAAGTAATTATATTTTGAATGAACAGAGATAGGCAATTTATCTCGTTATTTTTTTGTTCAAAGTCAGGAAAATAAAGATCAGAAATAAGCAAAGTTTCATTTTGAAGATGGTGAGAACCAAACAAACATGTCTTGACTTTTGCAATATTTCCCTTGCTAAAGGGGGAATGAGGGAACTGTAAAAGACGTGACTTTGCAAAGTCAAGTCCTTTTTAAAAGACTCGGATCGAAATTCTTGCTATGCAACAAGGATTCAAGTTTGATTAATTTTCTGCAAGCGACGTGACAGCGGTGTTTTAAAAGATTAATTAAAATTGAAGTGATACGGAGCAGGAATTCAACCTGCAGAGGCGTCCCTGGCGCCTTGGGGGGCTTTGCAAGAGAGTCCCAAGCCCGAACTGCGGGCTTTCCCGAGCCTGGGACGCAACTCTAGGTCTCCCGGAGAGGAACGCGGAATTTGGCAGGGCGCCCGCCAGGCCGCCTGGCATCCCGAGCTGGCCGCCAGCTCTCGGGGGTGGGGACGGGGTGTGTCCTGGGGAACCCGCTGCCGGGAGAACAGCTAGCGCAGCTCTCGCCGAGCCAGTGAGGACCAGGGTCACGCCGGGAGGCCGGAGGGGGCTCCCGCCAGCCTGGAGCTGACCGCCCCTGGCCGCGTCCACTCCTACCGGGGGGGCGCCTACTTTGTGACCCGGCTCGTTCGGAGCCCCCTCCACGGGCGCAAGCTTGCAGGGGTGCGGGGTGTGTGAGGGGCGCTCTGCGGGGGCGCGTCCACAGTGCCCGGGACGCGGAGGGCTCGGCCGGAGGACCGCCGCGGCTGGGGCCAGAGCGTGGACCTGCGTGGCGACCCCCGGCTCCGGGCGGCCCTTCGCGGTGCCACCGCCCGGGCCACGTCTCCCATCTGCCCGCTCGGTGTCCCCGCTCCAGTCCCCCCTCCCCCCGCATCTTCGTCCCCTCGCTTCACTCCGCGACGCCTTCCCCCGAGTAAGAAATTAAGCTGAACACCATTGTGACTGTACTCAAGAAGACACAATCGCGGGAGCCCCCGGGGTCACGCGCGGCGGAGAGGCGACGCGGGTGGCGCTGCGGAGGGTACGGTGGGGGAAGAAGGGGGCGTTCGTTTGCGATTAGCCTCCCCAGGGCGCGAACTCCCGTGCCCTCTTCTCTCCAACTGGGGGTCTCGGGTCCCGACGGCGAGAGGCCGCGTCTCGCCTCGCGGGCCGGGCCGTGCGCCCGAGGGCCCGGGGGGGACGCGGCGGGGACGCGGGCCGGCCCTCAGCGACTCGCGGCGGCGCCGGGAAAGCCCTTCCTCGGCGGCGGGTCCCAGGGGTCGGGGCCTAAAAGGGTCCCTGGGGACACTCTGTGCTGGGAAGGCGACGCGGCCTCTCCTGCCCTCTCCCCGGCGGCCTCGGAGATGGCGAGCGGGGGAGGGAGGCGGCGTGCAGACCGTGCCGGCTCGGGAGCGGGAGCTCGGGAGGCCGCCTGGGAAAGGAGGCTCGGGGACGCCGTGGGCAGGGCCGGCCGGGGGCGAGACGAGTCCCTTCCCCTCCGAGTGGCGCGGGGACCTCTTCCCCGGGGAACCCCCACCCCGTAGCTCCCAACCTCGAGAACAAAGGGCCTGGGGCGCGCGGCCGGGTCGGGGAGCGGGCGTGGAGGGAGGCAGGAAGGCAGGCGGTGGGGGTAGGGAGGCGCCTCCCCACGTTTCCTCTCGCGGCCGAGTGATGGAAAGCTCCCTCCAGCAAACGCCTCGCTGAGGCCGCTTCCAAAGCCGGGAGGGCTCGGGTTCCTTACCTAACGGCTGCACTCCGCTCCCTTCCTCCCCCAGCGTCCCCACCCCCTCCGGGGACGAGCCGGGGAGCGCGGAGGCCTGCGGCGCGCGGCGCGGGCGGAACCGCGGGGCAGCAGCGCCCCCTGCAGGTGCCGCGCGCCCCCGCAGTCGCCGCGCAGACCGGACTCTTAAGGTGGATCCCGCCGGGTCCCCGACCCGCGCGGCCCGCGGAGCCCGGGTCCGCGGTTCCCGGCCCGCAGCCCTCGCTCCGCCCGCAGCGACTCTCCCTCCCGAAGCGGCCGGAGCCCGCGGATCCCTGCGGCTGTTTCCTGGACCCCTCCGCCCCGCTACCTGCAGGACGTCGTCCGCGGACGCCCCGCTAGCGACTTGGGGACAGTCGAGACCGACGATTCCCTGCAGGTATAAGACGATGCGTGAGTCCCGCGTCCCGGCGGAAGGACCAGACGGCGTTTCTTTAACCCGAAAACAAACTTTTATTTTGGTTTATAAAAACCAGAAGGCCAGCAGGAAAGGGTTGCTGTGTCCATGCATGTGTCTTTCGCATCCAAGGGTTCGAGGTGAGACTGGCGGGTCTGGGAATCTCCTTCAGCGCTCACGCCCAGCAAAGTCGCGGGCAGATGCGGTGCAGGAGGCCGGGGAGGGGCGGCGGACCCGCAGGGGAACCTCGCGGTGCGCGCCTCTAGCGCCCGGGCTTCTACCCACTCTCGCCCAGGTGCTTTGTCTATTTAGTGAAACCAGGGACACGGAGAAGATCCAAGAGCAGTTTTTCTTTTCTTTTTAACATTTTTCTTAAGTAAATGGTATGTACGTGTCAAGTCACTGTCTCTTGGAACTAAGTGTCCCCAGCGAACTCCAGCTTCATGGGGAAAACCTACGATCACTGAGCAGGAAACGAACAAGCCAACTCAGGCTCCGGTGCCATCCGCAGTAAATTCCCTTCCTTCGCTCTTTTCTTCTCCGCGTCCCGGACAGGGGGGACCCCGGGCTGCCCCAGAGCTCCCCCCCACGGAGAGCGCAGAGGCGCGGAAGAGCGCGCGGGCGCGGGGAAGGCAGGCGGGTTGCGGGACCGAGACGCGCGGCTTCCCGGCACCGTGGGAACCTGCATCCCCCCGGACGCGCGACCTTGGCTCCACCCTGCCAGGCCCGGGGCTGAGTGGTCCACGGGGTGGGCCCCGCCCCGGGGAACCCGAGTCCGCAGATCCCGCCGCGGCGAGGGAAACTCTTGGGCAGGTGCCTCGGGGTCATGCCCGCCCCGGGGGTTGCAAACCGCAAGCGAAAGTCGAGAGGGGCAGGAGCTTTTCCACTAATCCGTTTTACACTGTGAAAACCGCAGGCCTGTCGCCTAGGCGGCCACTTTTAAATTGGCAAGCAAACAGACGAAAAACCAAAACAAACGCGCGAGCAGACTTTCTTGCCCTGGGTTCCTCCTTCTCGGTGGAAAGCCCGCTTTCTGCTACAGAGAGAAACCAGTCGGCGCTCTCGGCTGCTCGCCGGGGAAGGAGGGGGGTTCTGGGGCGCCGCGAAGCCCGGGGCGCCAGGGGCAGCCTGGACTGTGTCCTCAACACGCTCTCGCCCCGGTATCTCCGTGTGTCGCTCTGCACTGGCGTCCCGCCTCTCCGCGGGTCACGCCGAGGCCATGTGCCCCGTGCGACCCCCAGCCCAATCTTTCTCTGGCTGAAAGGTGGATGTGGGCGCTTGGGTGTTGGGGCGCGCTGAGTTGTTGGCAGACCCAGGTTCTCCCAGAACACAGGGCGGGAAGGTTAAGAGTTTGGGTCGCTACTTTGGGGGGTCGAGGGACCTCCAGGCCGACCAGAAGAAACACTTGCAGACGCCTTTCTAAGCTCACAAGTTTTCCCCAGGGAAAAGCAGAAATTGCAGGCCAACGCTCAACTTAACCGTGCGCCCTGCTAGGGTGCTCAGGCCCTTGGGGTAACCAGGGAGCCCAGAGAAGTGGGGGCGGGGAACGCTCGAGTCAGGTGGGCTGAGTACCGGGATAGTGGGAGTCTCCTTCCTATGGTGATATATTGAGGCTCTTAAGTGTAAAATCATTTTTAGTCAAACTTGTGATCGCGGAGGTAGAAGGGAGGAAGGCAGGCAAAAGAAAGGAGAAAAACATTTATTTAAAAAAGAAAACCTAGAAAAAAGGTTGGGTGATCAAACTATGCAGAGGAAAGGAGGGAAAGAAAGATGGAAAAGGCTTTTCTTCTTTGTTCTTTGAAAGCCTGAGCACTTTCTTTCAAAATCAAAATGTAGAGAGGCAGTTAGTTTTGGAGTGTGTTTATGCAGTGGAGAGATTCTGCTAATTTTTCACGTCTAAAGCATTTGCTGGGTTGAGCAGAGTTTTTAGGTTCTTTCTCACCCAGCCCCTGTTTGAAGCTCAACTCATTTTGATTTAAAGAGATTTGAGATATAAATTTGAGAAGAGAACATGTGTGTATACATCTGGACGTGTATGTACACATGCAACAGGGTTTGTATTCTCTCTGGTCTATTTCTAAGACAAGAGATTCTATAGTAAATTACACATGATGACTAATTTTTTCTAGTATTGTCACCAGAGAGAAAAGACTTGAGTTCTCTCTCCACTTCTCAATAATAAATCTCCTAAGACAGATAACTTTCTTTATGCAATCGTGCCCCAGCATCCTTTCTTTCTGGGGTTTTTTCCTTCCCACATGTGAACACACAGACAGCATAAACATCATGCACGAATTTTTTTCTTAATCGGCCTATAATGCATGATCTGTAAATCTAGGCCCACGTTTTAGGTTTTCATTGAAGTTGGAAACACTGTTGAGGACCTACTTTTGTTCTTCATTGTGTGTGCACTTTATCAAGGATCTTTGCTAGACCAATAACATGATCATCTTTGCTCTGAATTTACTTCTTTGTGATTAAATGGGAAATAATATTAATGAACTATGTAAACAGTATTTTTTAAATATCAAAACATCAACAAAATAATGAAAAATGAGCCACCGTTGTTCCAAATGTCCAGGATGGTGGCCTCCCACTTGCAATCATATTTTGGCAAAACTAATTCATATTAATTGAAAAATGATGAAACAGTGCATACATTCCACAGAGAGAGGCTTATTCACTTAGCTGTACCACCAACAACTTAAAACTATCTGGTTCAAATTACTTAAGTAATGCCTGCCGAAGGAGGAGTTGGAAAATTAGGAACTGTGGAATTATTTGTGTGTTTTTGACCTTTTCATGAAGCTTTAATTAAATCCGATTTTTTTGTGTGTGAAAAGCAAAAACTAAAACAATACAAGAACCGCCTAAATGGTCTTATAAAATAATGTGTGATTGCTATAAAAAATGTCTTCCCCAAAGATATTTTAGTGAAACTAGGTGAATACAAATATAACTATTAAGTTTTTCTTTCCAGTAATTTTTCTCTCTCAAACGTAAGACATCTAGGACTTCAGAACACGCACTCTTATTTGTTCTGATAATAGGAAAACCAATGCTGGTTTTCTAAGAGTGTCATCGTTATCAAAGGGCAATGCCAAAATCATTAGATAAGCATCATCTTTCCTAGCACATCACTGTCTACATGAAATTCCATATTAGAAAAATATGTGAGAATATTATATTTGTTTCCGAAGCTCAAAAATACGATAGAATTTGAAGTATTGAAAATATGATTCCTGGTTGACAATATCCCAGAAGTTGCAGAGGTATCTCTTTTTGAGATGACTTTAATAATGACTGACTTTAATAATGTTAGAAAGCAAGGATGGATTTCAATAGCAGGCAAGATGTGATGAATGGACACAAGAAACAATGAAGCTATTGACAAAACATGCTAACTTTTAGAATTCTATCTAAATTATTATTATTTTTTCCAGTGCAGAGGAGGACACTCAAGTGCATCAGTGTTCATCAGATGCAGGGTAATAAAAATGTGAGTGACAGTTAATGGCCCGTGACTGTAATATGATTGTTAGTGTAGGTGAGTTAATGCACTGAAGCATTTGTTCCTGTTTAAAGAAGGTCAGCAGTCCACAGTTGTGGTAGGTGAAGTTTGTAGAAAATTGAGGCTCTGAAGAAGAGGGAAAGAAGGCTAAAAAAGAGACTAAAGCAAAGTCAGTAATTAAAAAATGTTTGTTTTCTGTTTTAGATTTGACTTTAGCCAATTGTTTATGTTAGTTATTTAGATGAAATAAATAGAATATCGTTTAATAGGCAGAGGCGCTGATACAATTTCCTCTAAAAGGGTCTGATTCCCGGCATCCAAAGGAAACTGAAATTCAAGTTAGTATTAGAACTTGAATTTGTTCTGCCAGAGTGAAAATTGGTTCCATTAGGCATCAGTCACAGAACTCTTACAGACCTGGCTAGAGCTGTAGATATGATATGTCCAACTAGCTGAAATAATAAAGTCTTAGGTAGTGCTGGACGTGATTTGGAAAACCATCCAGGGGGGTTTAATTTTTTTTTTTTTTAATGAAAGTTTCCTAATTTTACAGTTCTCGTAAATCTGGAACAAGTCTAATTAAGGTCATCAGAGCGAGTGAAAACCTAATGAGATAACATGATAAGAATAATTTAAAATGTGAAATATTCAATTGTGTGCAATCTTTAGCCAGGATTCTTTCCTGAACATTTTTCTTACTCACTTGCCTAACCTTCCTTCTCATTGCAGATTTATAGTGCTCTGGGGGAAACCCCTGGAAGAAATGATACTATCAGACAGATATACTGTCCAAAAGAGTAAAAGTTAGTGTTTAACTATAGAAATAAAAATCTAAACAACAACCACAAAAAAGAAAAATAAACTTTACTTGGACGAACAGTTATGGCCGATATATTAAGAGAAATGGGAAAAATATACATGTCATCCAAAAGTTCATAATTTATTAAATATAGGATGTTTCAAATAAATTGGATTCATAATACACATGTAGATTTATGTATATAAACATAATGATGTTTAATATATTAAATGAAATTAATTGATGGAAACCTTGGCATATTCCTTATTTGAAAATATTCAATAGTTTTCATGAAATGGCTGTCTGTACATTTTAGGAATTTAAAAATTACTAATGAGAAATAGAATATTAGACAATAGAAAAATTAAAATAAATTTAAATTCTCCTTAATTTATCATAGAAATATATTTTCCATTTTCTTTTTGAGCAGGAAATTTATCAACTTACTATTTTGACATCAATTTTTCCTTCTTTCTGTTTTCTTTTATTTCCTTATGAACAAATGTTATTAGCTAAGTTAATAGTACCAAATATAGTCATCGTAAAATCTCAGAGGTAATGTTTTGGCATGGATAGTAATTCACATGTAGAAGTACTTATGGATAACTCAGAAAGCTAACTCATTTTAACTTAATTCTTTTCTTATCCTGTATTCTTCTTGTTGCCACAAGATTTTTAACTTCTTTTATCCTACAATGGCAGATACTGATATTTTCTTTTTTTATTCTTTTTGGTTTCTGTTTTTCATTTATCACATATACAAGGGAACCAAACCAAGATACCAATATTTTCAAGACATGTAAAAATAAATGCTATCTTCAACAATTTTTGTTATTTGGAACTTGAACTTAGCCTATTCAAGTTCTTTTACCAATGGTTAAAAGTAGATGAAGGAAGCAGTTTGCATTTCTTTTGCTGATTAAACAAAAAAATTGGGACATATTCCTCAGAATAAATTTCAGTATTTTTTAGTTCTTACAAAATATCTGTTGGCTCCAAAAATCACTGAGTAACAACAACAACAACAACAACAACAAAAAACCCCATTAAAAGTTAATGCCCACCCGGCCACTTAAAAGTAGTTCTGTAGACTTTACCAGAAGCTGCATGTCAGAGTCCAGCTCTTACTAGTTTTTTTCCCCTGCTCGATTCAAAGGAGATTGCCTTGCCCTGTGGGAGTCTTGCTCTTCCCAACAAGCGTGGAAAAAAAATGCAATACGCAGTTCCAGGAGTGTTGCCTTTGACAGCATGTCTCAGGGGACTTAATATTCTAGGTGGCAAGAGGCCAAAATAAGTAGGAAACTTAAGTAATTGCCAAGCTACGAGACTGAAGAACGTACTGCCCTAGCTAACTAGAAAGAGGAAAGAAAGTTTCTGTTAAAAAGAACTGGACATTGAATGGCTGGTGGTGAGGGAGGAATGATTCCTTGTGTGCGTATGTGTAGGGGAAAGAATAAACATGTGTAGATTTTTATAACAACCTTGTAATTTGAGAATAGCTTTGTTTATTTGAATGTTGCTTTCCTTTATGCGTTAGAAATCAAAATTCTTTTTTTGTTTTTTTTTTTAAACATTTTATTTATTTATTAGAGACAGGGTCTTGCTTTATTGCCCAGGCTGGAGTGCAGTGGCGTGATCATAGCTCCCTGCAACTTTGACCTCCCAGGCTCAAGCGATTCTCTTGCCTCAGCCTCCCAAGTAGCTGGGACTATAGGTGCACACCACCAAGCCCAGCTAATTTTTCTTTTTTTAGTAGA
>VBSM01003148.1:15936438-15961533 GCA_008086735.1 Cheirogaleus medius | reverse complement strand
ACCTTGGCCTCCCAGAGTGCTAGGATTACAGGCGTGAGCCACCTCGCCTGGCCATAAAGTTATATTTCTTAATTGCCTAAGACTGTAGAGCAAAATTTAGGCTCACTGTATGTATAACAGCATCCACCGTTAGAGAAGGAGGTTATAAATGTCAAATTGTCCCATCCTCTCATTTTGTATTTCCATTAAAATGTGGGCTCCACAAGGGCAGGAACCTTTGTTTTGTTCTCTGGTGTATTCTCAGTGTTTGGAGCAATACTGGACGTGTAGTACACACTCAGTAAATCAAATGAGTTCAATCAAATTGAACCTGTTTTTGTTTAACATTTTCAATTCTTTATGCTCTCTCTTCTAACATTTTAAACATAGTTATTTTAAACTCTCTTTTAATCGTTTTACTAAAACCTGTGCCTGGGTATAAATGAGCACCTTTGTCCTATCTGCTGACTTTTCCTCATGGTGGTTTCTTTCCTGGTGCGGTTTCTGATTTTTTACTGTAAACTCATCTTCAGGAGGGGTTGTTTTCTATGAGAGTCTCTCATAGGCCAGATTGTTGGAGCATTCCTACAAATTGGTTTTCCTTTTCCCTTTGACTGAAGAGCTTTGGGTTCTATAGTCTCAGACCAGATTATATGTTAAGTTTTTTAGCCTTGAGGTCCCTGTGTCAAGCCAACAGCATGAATTCCAGTCTCACTTCTACACAGAGCGAAAGCCTGGGTTTCAGATTTCTCTTCAATGACTGTTTTTCCATTCATGGGAACAAGTTTCCTTGACCGGTAGGCCAAGTTTCTCTAGGGTCTGTCTCACAAGGGCCAGCTTTGTGAGTCCTGGCATGATGCGAGTCTTATGCTCCATTCCTCAGATAGGTGTTAATGTCACAAACCCCAACTGTTAAGGCAAATATTCAACCCATTCCCCTGTCAGCCCTTTGGCTTCAGCTGGGAATTGCCATTCTAAATTCTGCAACATTCCTAGGAATTTCACTTCTCCATTTCTAGCTCATTTCTGTCTTAACATGAAAAAAACTGATATTTTATACTGCATTCCTATGAGCTTAGAGTGGAAGGATTTTTTTTTATATCAGCTTCGTCTGCCAAATTGACTGGAAAAGCAAGTTTATTAATGAGGAAAATAAGACCTAAAAAGATAGAAATGCGTTGGTAGTGAGAACCATAGTGTTAGGAAGCTAAGAAATACATCACGCCATGAATCTCAGATTCAAAAATTGGAATACCTTGATTTTTCTCTTCTTCTTGGACAGAAAAAAAAAAATACATATGTCACTTCCTTTTATTGGTTTCACTTTCAAAATGTCATATGTCATACTTTAATATTTGATTTGAATTGAAGGGTAGAAGTAGTAGCAACATTGTGATGCTTTGGGAAACTATTTATTGATACTGTTTAATTGGGAATCTGGCTGAATTAGAGGAGAATTTGGAATAGGTACCTTGATAAGGAATTTGAGTGGTTAATAAAGCCTCATGATAGAAAGAATGAATGCAGCCACATTCATCCATTCTGACCCAGATGTTTGACAGGAAAGCCGGAAAGATCAGATGGGGGTTCTGTAGATGACCACACATCTGGTTAAGTGGTACAGACAAAACAAAATTTAAGTTCTGTTGATGTGGAGATGGGAAGTCCCAGCTGATTGGTGGAGGCAGGAAATCCCTTCCAACAAGGCAGACAAGGACTGACAATACCAAGACGCCTGACCTCATAAACTTGACTCAGGTTATAATCATTAAATATACCATCAGGGCCGGTCTCGGTGGCTCACACCTGTAATCCTAGCACTTGGGGAGGCCAAGGCAGGAGGATTGCTTGAGGTCAGGAGTTCGAGACCAGCCTGAGCAACATAATGAGACCCCCGTCTCTACAAAAAATAGAAAAATTAGCTGGGTGTGGTGACGAGTGCCTGTAGTCACAGCTACTTGGGAGGCTGAGGCAGGAAGATCTCTTGAACCCAGAAGCGTGAGCTATGGTGCCACTTGAGCCCAGGAGTAGTGAGCTATGGTGATGCCACTGCACTCTAGCTGGGTGACAGGGCAAGACTCTGTCTCAAAAAAACCAAAACCAAACAAACAAGAAACACAGTTACATCCTTAGATCTGGTCAAAGATCCTGGGCTCCAATTGCAGAACTATCTGGTCTCAAATGGCGACCCTGCTCTGCTCTAGGGGTAAGTGGAGGTATAATCCGAGAGCACGGTCAATCTCATTGTGAAAAGAATCAAGGGAGCCCTCTAATGAATATTCTTGCCAGGTGCTTTGGGAAGAGCAGAAAAGAACTGATTCTTGAAACTGTACTGGGGCTCATTTGAAACAGTTCTTTTTACTGGAATGAGCGTGTAATTTGGAATCAATCAGAGCTTCATCCTGACCCTAGAATTTCCACCTGTGCCTCTGCGTATTTGGGCTAATTGTTTGACCTTCTTGAACAGCAAGTATTGCATCTCAGGTGTTTCATCAGTGAAATAGGGATTATGCAGAGTTGTTTCTGTGAGAATGAAATAAGGTACCTGACACCCATAGGCTCTCACTAAATGGTACTTATTATTTGGATAAATACCTCCTAAGACGTAAGTGGCAATACTGAGCAGAGTTAAAAATGTCATGTTCTCAAAGAGATCATCCTTGATCCTTGATCTAAACCTCAATCTAAATTAGGTTCTCCTCTTCTCTAATAAAGCTCCCTTTTTAAAAATAACACCAACACCACTATTGGTAACCGTGTAGTTGTGATTTCTGTGACTGGTTCACGCAGCAGTGACAAGCTCAGCGCTGAACGAGGGGGTTTGTACGGGAACTGGGGGGAACTCCATGTCTCTAAGCAGAGAAGTTCCCACTTGGATCTGCCAGTTGTTCTTTTGAGGAAGCAAGTGGCTCCGTGCTACTAGATTTTGCAATTTTTTCACACAACCCAGAACTCTGACTTTTTATGCCCTGGTTTTAAAATGTTGGGAAGTATTTCAAAAGATACTGTGTGGGCCAAACAAAAGTCATATGTGGGCCACAGCAGACACAAAAGCTGCCAGTGTACAGTCTCCGGTTTATATCTGTCTTTGTCACTAGGTTATGTTATGCTCACTTTTATTTGTGCAATGCCTGATACAGTGGGTATATACAGTAGGCACTAAATATTTATTGAAAGAAAGAGAAAGAAGTAAGGAAAAAAAATGCAATTGGTTTCCCTTTCCTCCCTGTAAAGAATTATGCTGGATCCTGAGTCAAAGACCAGGAAAAAAAAAAAGAAGGAAAGAAAGAAGGAAAGAAAAGGAAAGAAAAAGAAAAAAAAAAGAAAAAGAATTATGTTGGAAAAATTGCCAATATTAAGAATATTAGTCTAGACAAGTTGATTCATTTCATATTTAGGAGTTCTAAGTTAATATAAACTAAGAAAGAAAAACCATTCACTGCTTCTCTGTATCATTTTTAGGGAAAAAAAGAGTATTATTTTTGTTGCTTTTATAGCCAAATATTAAAAGAATGATAACGCCGCAGTAGCAAAATTTGCCATTTTTAAGTATTGTATCGAACAGACCGTTGGTTGCATATTGTCAAACCAGTTTTTGTTTGCTGTGAACTAGAATTTAATCTCTGAACTCACGTTTTATTGTGTAATGAGCTCGCCAAATACATTGAACTGCAGATTTCTACGGTGGTATGATTTGTGTACTAGCTTGAACTCTGGAAGTCATTGCAGCTGTCATTTGGTGAAAAATAGGGAAAAAGGGGCTTTGGGAAGCTTAGGTTTCTTGAGCCGATAGAAAGGAGAAAACCTCAAATGCTAGGTTATTTAGAGACTGTCTAAATTGAAGTGGCTATCTTTGGCACATTTGTAAGTTTGAGGATTCCTAGAGATTTGTCTTTGGGGACACAAAATGTGCATCAGTAACTAAAGTGGTCTGCTGTTAAGATTATTGAATTGCAAAACTGAAGATCAACAAATGTCCCTAATAGATACTTACTATGTATCCTGTACCACACATTAAGCACTATGGCCCCAAAAAGTAAGTATTGGAAGAGATGGCAGAGGGACCGTCTCCGTAGTCAAGGAATTTACAGCCTGGCTTCAGAGCCAAGACCAATAATTGGGGAAGCATAAAAGACATTATGATTAAGAGCTAAGCCATGTGTTAGAGACTGGAAATATAACAGGAAATCACAGGGTAAAAATCACAGCAGGCTTCATAGATTAGGCAAGAACTCAGCTAGCGCTTCAAAGAAGTATTGTTATGATTCAGAGAGAAAAAGAATATACATCCCTATCTTGGTCCTCTCTGCTTTTGAAAGTATGTTGATTCCTGTCTTGGACTTTTTTTTTAAAAAAAAAGGAAAAAAGAAGAAGTTGTTTCTTTGTCTACCATCAATTCACATGTTTAAAATATTTTCCTTTAACGCCCATGTCTAACCAGTCAATAGGCTGTATGACTTCTTCATTCAAACTGAGCTTCTTCCTGATAATACCCTAGTTGAGGACTTTTTAATTTTAGGCATAAATTTTGATTTAAGTTCACTTAGTAAGTGACAAAGCCAAGAATAGAAACAAAGTCCTCTGCTTTGCCTCTGATCCTATATGATGTTGCCCACCATCAACAATCTTAAAATATTCTCTTTTGATTGGTTAAATAAACCATAGCACATCCTTATGATGGAGTACTATGCAGCTATTGTAAATGGTGATTTATAGTTACATTTATATCTGTGGAAGTAGTTCACTGTGTATTGTTAAAAGAAAAAAGCAATTAGTAAATATGATCCCATCTTCTAAATATGTATTTTTATGTATATGTTTGCATGGGAAAAGATTTGGAAGTTTTATATTAAAAAACATTAATAGGGCCGGGCGCGGTGGCTCACGCCTGTAATCCTAGCACTCTGGAAGGCCGAGGAGGGAGGATCACTCAAGGTCAGGAGTTCGAAACCAGCCTGAGCAAGAGCGAGACCCCATCTCTACTAAAAATAGAAAATAAATTAATTGGCCAACTAAAAAATATATAGAAAAAATTAGCCGGGCATGGCGGCACATGCCTGTAGCCCCAGCTACTCTGGAGGCTGAGGCAGGAGGATGGCTTGAGCCCAGGAGTTTGAGGTTGCTGTGAGCTAGGCTGACCCCACGGCACTCTAGCCTGGGCAACAGAGTGAGACTCTGTCTTAAAAAAAAACAAAACAAAACACATTAATAGGCTGGGTGCCATGGCTCACACCTGTAATCCCAGAACTTTGGGAGGCCAAGGTGGAAGGATCTCTGGAGCCCAAGAGTTTGTGGTTACAGTGAGTTACAATCGTGCCACTGCACTTTAGCCTGGGCGATAGATTGAGACACCCATCTCTAAAAAAAAATAAAATAATAAAAGTTAAAAATTAAAAAAACATTAACAGTTGTGCTAAGTAGTCCAATGTTAGAAAATTTAGATTTTTCTTTGTAATTTTTCAATTTTGACACTAATCATTTATTATTTTTGTAATTAACAATATGTTAAAATCCCTCCTTCTTCAAAAACCATCAAGGGCTCCTTATGGCTTACAACAGTAATTAGAAAGATTAAAAACCCTGGTTGTGTACTTTAATCACAGGGATTACTAAAACAAAACAAAACAAAAACAATTATGTGCTCGGGTCCTGCTTCAGACCAAATGAGAATCTCGGGGCTAGGGCCCTGGTTTTGGCTTCTTTGAAAAGCTTTCAGGTAGTTTTAATGTTTATGCAGTATCACCTGGGAACATATTAGAACTGCAAAGTCTCACATGCCACCCCAAATCTACTGAAACAGAAGCTCCAGGACTGGGCCCAGCAAGCTGTGTTTTCATAAGTCTTCTGCCAAAGCTGGAGAACCACTGCCTCAAAGAATAGGCTCAGCTTGACACTTGGACTTCTTGATCCAGCCTCCACTCTGCTAAACTTACTCTAGCATTTTCCAGCCCTCAACTTGCCCTCTCACCAGGTTAGTTTATTGTGTGTCTCCTGAGCCGACATGGCTCTTGCCTCTTCCTGGCCTGACCGGTCACTGTCCCTTGGAGCCAACACATTTTAGCCATCTTTCAAGGCCCAGCTCAGGTCTCACCATCTCCAGGAAGCCCTTCAGTACGCCCCCATCCTCCTCCTCCCACATCGCCCTCTTCTCCAACATTCATTCGTTTCTTCAACAACTATTTATTTCATGCCTATTATTTGTGAAGCATTGAGTGGAACACAAAAGAATTAAGTCATGACCCCTTTATAGGAGATTTGCTTGTTTCTATACAGGATTAAAGGAGGAAAAGCAGATGTTGAAGGTGATGAAGGCTGATGGGATGGGAAGTTAGGAAGTGTGAGAAGGGTGGTTAGTGGAGCTGTCATGTGAGGAGTGGAGAACCAGAATGTGACTCATTTGGGCCAGGTGACGACCCCCAAGAAGAGATGAAAGGAACAAGTTCTTTCATCTACCACACCTTTATTTATTTATTTTTCCTTTTTAGAGATGAGGGTCTTGCTATGTTGCCCAGGCTGGTCTCAAACTCTTGAGCTCAAGTGATCCTCCCACCTCAGCCTCCCTAGTAGCCGGGATTATAGGTGCGTGCCACTGAGCCTAGCTTAACACACATTTTAAGTGAATACTTTTTATTCCTATTTCCATAAGTAATGAATTTATAGTAGAAAATTTAGGACATACAGAAAAACAGAAAAATAAGAATGACTTACATTCCTACTACCTGAAGGTAAACACTATTGTTAGCTCTTTGTTGTGTATCATTTCAGTCTTAAAAAAATAACTAAACGTATATAGCCATAGATAAAATATATTTTACAATAATAGGATCATATCAAACATATTACTTGCCTGGGTATGGCGGCTCACACCTATAATTCCAACACTTTGGAAGACTCAGGGCCGAAGCAGGAGGATTGCCGGAGGCCAGGAGTTTGGGACCAGTCTGGGCAACAGAGCAAAAACTGGGGCATTTGACTTTACCTAATTCTTCGTCTCACCAGCTGGCTCCCCTAAATTTAGGGCTTTTGCTGCAAACATTTTAACACCTTTTTTATGACCCATGGCAACATAATGGTTACAGAAATTAGCTGCTACAGAGTGAGACAGCAGTGGATGAGACTATTGAACAGTGAAATCTTTTTGGAAAATACAGCAGGTCCTTGACTAACATCATTTTGTCAATGTCGTTTTGTTATCATGTCGATGAGAAAAAAAAGATGGATTCCTGGCCGGGGCTGGTGTCCTTGTGAAGTTAGCATGTTTTCCCCATGTCTGCGTGGGTTTTCTCCGGGTACTCTGGTTTCCTCCCACATCCCAGAGATGTGCATGTGAGGTGACCTGGTATGTCTAAGTTGTTCCAGAGTAAGGAGCGTGGGTCAATGTTTGAGTGCGCCCTGAGATGGGAGGGTGTCCCGTCCAGGTGTGTTACCAATTTGCACCCTGAGGTGCCGGGGGGGGGGGGCCCTCTGGCCACCCACAACCCTGCCCTGGAAAAAGTGGGTAAATCATTATCTTACTTGTTTTTATTAATCTTTCTTAACTGTATGTATAACTCACATTTATTTCAGTGATTAATATTAGAAGTGTTTTGGTCTTTATTTAGAAGTTTGGACCAGCCTGGGCAATAAGCGAGACCTTATCTCTACAAAAAATGAAAATAAAGAAAAAAGTTGGCTGGGTGTGGTGGCAGCATGTGTGGTCCCAGCCACTCAGGAAGCTGAGGCTGGAGGATCACTTTCGCTTGAGCCCAGGAGTTGGAGGTTATATGAGCTATAATCGGGACACTGCACTCCAGCTTGGGCGACAGAGGAAGAACTCATCTCTAAAAAAGAAAAGAAGTTTGGTGATGGTTTTTGGAAATACGCCATAGAAACTTAATGCTTACTTATGTCAATTAGCCAATGGTAAAATTGGTTTCATTACATGTTGTTTCACTTAGTCACAGTTTCCAAGAACCTACTGATGACATTAAGTGAGGACTTACTGTAGAAGCAACTTATCAATGAGCTTTTCTGCCATCCTGAAGTTTTCTGTCCACTGCACTTGTGTGGAACTATAGTTAGCAAAGCCTTTCTCTCATGAAAACACAGCTTTTTTTGAAAAAAAAGGAAACATCAGTGATTTGCAGCCATACCTGAACCAGAGGTGTAGGTGGCTTAAAAATGACTCAGGTGTGCCCGCCATCCTTACGTTTTCAGCTCTGTGACTCTTGCATGCACAGGAAGACAAAGAGCCAATCTTGCTGTTATGAGATAAAAGCTGCCCTCACAGAAGGTTAATATCATAGGGTTTGAATTGTGAATATTGCGTTGGAAAAAGAGAAGAATGAAAATAAAAATAAGGAATGGGGAAGATGGAGGAAGATTATAGTTTCTGCCTCTACAGTTTCTGGTAGAGGAAAGCAGTGGCATCCGGCTTCAGGCAGAGGTGTGTTCAGGGTAGAGCTGCAGGTAGTAATTGAAATTTATATAGACTTCGTCTACACTGGGTCACCACCTACATTATCCCCATCAGCTCCCGGGCCAGACGTGCCATTATGTGCGATATGATCACTCTCACAACAGGAGCTACTAGTTAGAGAGAGCTCCAAGGTGGTTGCTGAAATGACTGATGAAAACAAAAGGACAAAAAGAACACCTTGACAAACAGAAAGAAAAATTCGAATTGGGGTTATGCTGCAGGTCCTCGGGGTGCGCTATGTGGCAATGTCGGGGTGCTTCCCGAAGCTAGCCTGGGTATGTTTCCCCTCATAGTCTCTCCAGGTCACTATTTATATGGCATAGAATAGAGAGCATTTTATGAGAAAAGGTGTCAATGACTGTGTTTACCATGATATCGTAGATTTCTTTCTTTTGCAGAGACAAAGGTATGTCCTGTACAGCTACTAATGTAATAATAATTAATAAAAATGATCACTTACTGAGCGATTACTATGAGCTGACATATAATATGGGGAAGGTGTGAATCCCCAAAGAAATAGGTGTCTCCCAGACCAAAATGACAGAAACTCATTATATTGTCATCCTCATTTAATAGAACAAGAATCTGAGGCTCAGAGGAGTTAAGTAACATGCCCAAAGTCACACAGCTGGTATGAGAAGAAGCCCTGTTCTGTCTGACCCCTCTTTTTATTTTCCTTTTTAAGACAGGGTTTCACTTTGTCACCCAGGCTGGAATGCTGTGGCCTGATCATAGCTTACTGTGAACTTGAACTCATGGGTGCAAGCGATCCTCCTACCTCAGCCTCCCAAGTAGCAGGGACTACAGGCTCACATCACCACACCCAGCTAATTAAAAAATTTTTTTGTAAAGGGGCAGGGGTTTGTGAGGAGGGGTGCACAGTTGTCTTGTTTGTTTTTGTTGAGACAGAGTCTCACTCTGTCACCCTGGGTAGAGTGCAGTGGCATCATCATAGCTCACTGCAACCTCTAACTCCTGGGCTCAAGCGATCCTCCTGCCTCAGCCTCCCGAGTAGCTGGGACTACAGGCATGCAGTGCAATGCCCTGCTGGTTTTTTTCCCCCTTTCTTTTTGGTAGCGATGGGGTCTCACTCTTGCTCAGGCTGGTCTCGAACTCCTGAGCTCAAGCGATCCTCCTACCTCAGCCTCCCAGAGTGTTAGGATTACAGGCGTGAGACACCTGTGCTTGGAGTAGATGATTTTTATGGGAAAAGAATGATTCCAAAGTACAATGGCCTGGGCCAAAGTCCCTCTGAGTTCTAGGGGAGGTGGCAGGAAGGAGAGGGGCAGAACCCCACCGTGAACGAAGGTTGTCATCTTATACAGAGAAAATCTCCCCAGTAATCTCTTGGTGCCGCCCTCAGAAGAACAGATAAAATGTCTGCCTGGGTATGGTGAAGACTCTTAGCCTTTCCTGGTTATTTGGTGAGATTCCTAGGGATGAGGTCTAAAGACAATTGCATTTCTATCAGAAAGAGTTCTCTTAGTCAGATAAGGGCACTCCAGATAGAGCCCGTCCTGGTCATCACGAAAGAAAGAGGATAGAGAGACAGGGGTGTGGGGGAAGGTGAGAGACAGACTGGGGTTCTGAGGCCTTCTGATGTTCTTTCATTCAGCCCTCAGCCTGCCAAAGCACCATACTGCAGGGCGCTGTTTCTGCCCGGCGACACCAAGCACCGGTTGCACTCAGCTGCTATGCCCGGTTCTGGTAACTTCATTCTACCGTTTTTATGACCTGGTCTTGTGCATCTAGCGTCCACATTCCTGCCTGCAGCACTTGCTTAGATCCCAGGCCTTCAGGGACCTGTCTCCTGCTCTTCCTAGTCCCTTCCTAGATCCTAGAATCCCACACCGAGCCCCTAAGCTGTGGTCAGGCCTGGGGTCCCTGCTGCCCGGCTTTTGCCCTCTGCCTTCCTGGGCCTCTGATAGCACCTGGCTCTGCATTCCCGGTCTTCACATCTGGCCTGTCCACTGGAGTTCCCCATTGTGATATTACAACATAGAGTTGGTCCTCCATGTCCGCGGTTCCTCATCAGTCGATTCAACCAACTGAAGATTGAAAATATTAAAAAAAATTTTTTTAAAAAGTACAATAAAAATAATACAAATAAAATACAGTATAACAACTACTTTCATAACATTGACATTTTATCAGGTGTTATAAGTAATCTAGAGATGATGTAAAGTATTTGGGAGGATGTGCGTTGGTTACATGCAAATACTATGCCATTTTATATCAAGGACTTGAGCATCCACAGATTTGATACCCACTGGTGTGGGGTCATGCACCGGTAGTCCCAGCTTTGAGGGCTGATGGTTTGAGCCCAGGAGTTCAAGTCCAGCCTGGGAAACATAACAAGACCCTGTCAAGAAAGAAAAGAAAGAAAAGAAAAAAGAGAAAAGAATAGAAAAGAAAGAAAAAGTAGAGTTGAGTTGGGTGCCCAATACCATTATTCCACGTGGGGAAAGGATTCTAATCAGATTCTATGGGTTAATTAAATTTAAATCAAAGTCATATAAGCAGAAAAGGCAGAGAGGTAGAGCACTGTGGATCTCTCCATCCATTCATGGGGCAGGGTCTTGTTGCAGAGAGGGCCTCTTTTGAAAGCCCCAGACTGCCTCTCTGGGCCCCCTTGACTGGCCTTTGGTGGCATGCCCCAACAGAGACGAGAACTCAGCTAGTGTCAACATAGATGAGTTCTAACCGGCTGTGTGTTCATGCTAAGTTACTTTGCCTCTCTTGAATATTTATATTCTCATCTTTAAAAAGGCAATAAACATGTCAGTCCCTTTAAGATTGTTATATTGATCAAATGAAAAAATAGTTGTGAATAAAAAATATTTTGCAGAGATGTATAGTACAATTGGAAAAAAAGAGCAGGCCAGGTACGGTGGCTCATGCCTGTAATTCTAGCATTTTGGGAGGCTGAAGCGGGAGGATCAGTTGAGGTCAGGAGTTTGAGACCAGCCCCAGTAAGAGCTTGTCTCTACAAAAATTAGAAAGATTAGCTGGGCATAGTGGCACCATCCTGTAGTGCCAGCTATGGGAAGGCTGAGTCAGGAGGATCGCTTGAGTCCAGGAGTTTGAGGTTGCTGTGAGCTATGACGATGCCACTGCACTCTAGCCTGGGTGACAGAGTAAGACTCTGTCTCAAAACAAACAAACAAACAAACAAACAAACAAACAACCCAACAGATTTAAGTTCTTTTGAAATGAGTGCCAGTTAGGCAGAAAATATTAATAGTAAAGTAACACTTGTTGTGTTTGCCATTTTTGGGGGATTCATAAAAGTGAATGTTCTGGGTCAGTTAATCTCTTGAAATGCCAGTGTAAGAGAATTATACATACATGCTGACCAAACACTAAGTGAAAATGTCCCAGATGATCCTGGGGCAGGCACTTTATCCCTCTCCTCCCACTCCTTGGAGCCAGTTACCAATTTAGTTATATTCAAATCCACAATTTTGCATTATTGTGAGGTTTTATTACATATGGACTTCTGTGTTCTTTCCTTGAATAGCTGAAAATCATCTAAAATGCCGGGGTATCTCGGTTATCATCATAAATACAGTTGGGATTAGATACAGGATGTTCTGTGCCTGCAGTACATGACCTCAGACTGTTTTGTTTAATTATTGAATTGACTTTTTATAGCTTTTCTGACTCTTCCTTTCTGCCAGGCTCTGGTCATTTTTGTTTTTGTCAGAGTGCTGAGTACCAGTAGTTCTTTTGCTTTCCTTCTATTTGCTCCTTTTAATCTGCTGTGAGGTAGAAAGCTGGTAAACCAAGGTTATTAGAATGATGTGCGCTTCCCAGGCTGTGAGCCAGGGGTTGGGGTGGGGGGGAGGGAAGATGACAAAAAAAAATTACAAAACAAAAACAACAAAAGAAAGAAAATAGAAACAACCTAATGACAAGATAATATTTTGATGTCTATCTTCACCTGCATAATCATGGGAAACCCACGCTCATTTGTATCCCTCCCTCTGGGCACAAAAAGTAGAGAATTTTTCAGTTCCTACCCAGACTTCCTTCTTCCTTCCCCAGAGGACTAGAACTCTTGCCTTGTGTGCGGCTGATGTGGACCCACCCATTCCTAAGGTACTGGGGTGTCAGATGCATGGCTGCTACCACCCCAAGAATTTACAGCCCATTGTACCTGTCAGAATGACCTCAGGCCCAGAATGACCCCAAGAAGTCATGCATCTTGTGCCCACCCTCACTTGCAACGTAACTTCCCTACTCCCCCATCAAGAATAGAGGGTATTACCCCACCTTGTATGTCCTTGTTTTAGAGTAGGAATAAAGGTTTAGATTATCAAATAAAAATTATATGAATTTTAATCTCGTTTACTGTTATACCTATACATTTGCCAACAAAATATTAGGGAATGACGTAATTGCAGCTAGTAGTAAAACAGAAAGTTTTCATTCTTTTATTATTGAAATGGTAATAATATTATAGATTATGAAAAACATCTTGAAAATACCGGTAATAAACCATTTTAGAAAGAAAATAACAAAAACACTCAATTTCACCTTTAGAGATAGCCGTTGTTAATGTTTTTGAATATATGCTTCTAGATTTTTTTTAAGTATACACACTCACTTTGAGGAGTGTCCTCAACAGATGAAATGCATGTTTTTTTTCCCTTTTCCAGCACATATTTGACTTCAGTGATTAGGTTAAAAGTCACCCAGTCAGGAACGGTGTCTATTTCAGTTTAGACAATTACATAATTTTTATGGTTATTGACTCGTCATGCTTTGGGGAAGAGGGTAAAATATGATCCGTAAAACCAGCGAATTTAGCTGTCTGGGTTCCATCATTCTGTGATGGAGAATACACACCCAGAAGACACTCATCAATTCATTCGAGCCAGGAGGATATGAAAAAACCAGACCTGTTGGTAGCCATCAAGTCAACAAAATAGCCTGTCAGTGGGCGATGTTTTCCTCTTCCACCTACAGACCATCTGAACACTGGCTAGTGTTCTGAAAGAGGTGACTATGATGCCCAGTGAATTATGCTTATTCAGCCTGACTCATGTCTGCTTGGAGGCATTCACAACTTAATGGAATCCAAAATGAAATGAGGAAAAGGAGCAAGCAGCCTTCACAAACAGATGGCTTTCATTAAACAGAACCATTAATCTTATCCTGGTTATTTACTGGAATGTGTTAGATTGCAATGTTTCCTTCATCTATTAATGAACTATTGCCACAAAATATGTCATTGAAGTCAAATAATTGTTGAAGTGTTAATGAAAAACATCGGATAGACACCAAGCCTGCCCTCCATAGAATTAGGCAAATGAAGATTTTATTAGAGAAGAAAGAAGGGGTGGTTGAAACCTCTTTGGAGCCGTTAGAAGGACTATGGAACAAAAGCACAAAGCTGTATAAATGATCTGTTGAATTATAGGAGCCATTCTTTTTCTTTATTTTATTTTTTGTAGAGACAGGAGTCTTGCTATATTGCCCAGGCTAGTCTAGATCTCCTGGCCTCAAGCAATCCTCCCACCTGGGCCTCCCAAAGTGCTGGGATTATAGGTGTGAGCCACCACACCCTGTGGGAGCACTTTTAATCAAGCACTTCATAATGAAAATCTGAGTTTCACAAAAGCCATTTTAGAGGGATAATTCTTCATTTTACCAATGATTCACAATAGAATTTTTAAAGGATGAATCATCCAGTCATTTTAACATAGCATTTAGATTTTAAAATTCTATCTGTCTGTAACATACTGAGAACATATCTTAAGTGTAAAGTAACATAAACTAATACAATACACAAAAATTTAGAATGAAGGAAACAGGTGAGATTAGTGGGCGTGGAAGCCCCTCAATCTCACATGTTGGGTTCAAAGCTCCTTTCACATGCTGATTAACAAAGGAGAGGTTGGGCTTCAGCTATATTTCCTCTCTAATTTCTATATTCTGTATATGCAGGACTGGAAGAGGCTTAGTAAAACTCTGCCGGTGCACGGCAGGTTGTTACAACGGTCAGAAGCACAAGTTCTGGAGTTTGACTGCAAGTTTGAAGTCCTGGCTCTGCATCCTTTTATCTGCATATCCTCGGGCAGCTTATTTCATTTTTCTGGGTCTAGATTTTCTTTCCAGTAAAGCAGAAGCGAAGAGTACTTACTGCCTAGAGTAGCTGTGAGGACTAAATGAGATTCTCTGCACGGCACACTCAGCGAGATGCCTTATTAACAGTAAGCACTCAACGTTAGCGGGGATCGATGCATTATATTTAATATTAAAACAAGGACCAGAACTCAATGTTCCTGACTCCATGCAGGGCCTTTTCCTCTATATGTGTAATCACAGATGATATTGACATATTTATCATGGCCCAGGCACCAACTGATCAGAATGAATTCATGCAACCTGGATGGCCACATGACATGCTCCAGCAGGACACAATCTCACTATAACACAGTATGACAGGTGTCTCCATAGTTCTTGGAATGGGATGTGCGGATACCTTTTATATTATTTTAGGGAGTCGTTAATGACTGGAAGAAGGAGAATAGGAATTATTTGTGGGACTGTCACTGAGACACCTTGAATAAACCACACAACATCTCTGCAGCTCACTTTCCTCACGCCTAATACTTTCCCACATCGTGCAATGTTTTTATGGGGCTTAATAAGGATCAGAAATGTTAAGGCCCTTTGAAAAGGGTAAACCATTCCACAAATGCAGGAGATTTGCAAAATACCTAAACCTTCAAGAAAACAAGTTCCAGGGGGAAATCAGCGAAGACCTACATACTTCTTCCATTTTCTTGTAACATTTCACACTAAACCTGTCTATGAGATTTAAAACATCCTTCTCCATTTTTACAGTGGCAAAGTTGATCAGAATGAAAGGTTTTCAGAAAGTGGAATTAACTTCTTCCTATTAATAAGAAGTGATAACTTGGTAATCATTCCCTTGAGATTTTTGCTTCTTTCTAAAATGGAAGGCACCATTTTATAATGGTTTAGGTTAATTAAAATGTCACAAATATGTCTATAAATAAGAAACTCTTTATGTGATTCAGTAAGATTTTTTCCTCAGCCTGATCTAAACTTCTTTTTCATGTGAATGGCGAATATCTAAATGCTTTCAGATTGGTAAACGCGGTATCGAACTGTGTTATAGAGTTGGTAATTTCTGAACGTTGCGGCAACATGGAAAACGGTTACAACTGGTGGAGCACATCTATTTTCAATTTATGGCATTTGTGCCTCTTCAATAACATTGGCCTTCTTCCTCTTCTGACTCAATTTCCTTTCTGTTTCTTATTCATTTTATAGATTGTTTCAATCTGTCTCGCTTCGGAGCCAAAACTTTTGAGATGAGGATTCCATTTGGGATCCTTTACTTACCCATGTCTTGCCTACACATGCTTCTGCAAACATTTACATGGACACACATGCACACAAAGCTAATTACACAAGGACTTAGCTCAAACCTTTAATCACACGTGTACCCACAAATAGCTAACGTGCCACTAGGAAATAATGGGACAGCTTTTGTGAGTTGTTCACAAAAGTCCGCTTCTTTATAGTGACATCTCATGTGCTCCTATATTTAGATTCCCAGAGGTGCAAAAACTATTTCTGCCAACATGTGTTATCATAGAGTGGACCAAGACCTTTAGAGGCCCTGTCTCTGCACAGTGACATCCCACATATATATAAACAGCATAAAGCGATTGATGGGATTCAGGACATGCTACCCCAAAACATGGCACCTTGGTATGCTGAATATTTTAAGCTGAAGGAATTTATATATACATATACATATATATAGAGAGAGATAGATGGGGTCTCACTCTGTCACCCAGGCTACAGTGCAGTGGCACAATCATAGCTCACTGCAGCCTCGAACTCCTGGGCTCAAGTGATCCTCCTGCCTCAGTCTCCCGAGTAGCCAGGACTATATGTGTGTGCCATCACACCTGGCTAATTTTTAATTTCTTTGTCAAGATGAGGTCTTGCTATGTTGCCCAGGCTGGTCTCGAACTCCTGGCCTCAAGCAATCCTCCTGCCTTGGCCTCCCCAAGTGCTGGGATTACAGGTGTGAGCCACCATGCCCAGCCAGCTGAAGGAATTTGAGAAAACAGCAGAAGTAGGAAGGTCTCTCTCACCTTCCCCTTGTTCTTCTCCCTTGAAGCAGGTTGTAAGACCCTCATGTGTGAGGTGCCCACACTATGCCAGGAAGAAAGGAACATCATTGTGCCTGAAGACCAAGGGTCACAGAAAAGAATCTGAACAAACAGGCCTTGCTCAGTTTCCTCCAGTTTATTACTGTTAGATCAGACACTTTTTGCCCTATGAAGGGGTCCAGAGTATGCTACAGAATTATTCTGAGCTGAAGACATTTGGGAATTAACAGTTGGAAGAAAAGGCTTTGTCTGAAGCCCCCTATCATCCTAAAAGTAAAGCCTCCCCAAAGAAGTCAGTTGTCATATGTCCCTCTCTGGAAGTTTCATGACCAGGGAAGATTAACTCTTATCACTGAGGAGAGAAGTCAGCACAAGTCAGCACCTGGATGAGAAATCGCCTGAACAGACATTGTCATAAAACTATTGCTTTAGACTGAATGTTTGTGTTCACCCAAAATTCACATGTTGAAACCCAATCCCCAACATGAGGGTCTTTGGAAATGGTGCCTTTGGGAGGTGATTTAGGTCATGAGGGCAGAGCCTTCATAAATGGCATTAGTGTCCTTATAAAAGAGCCCCCAGAGAGATCCCTTGCCCCTTCCACCATGTGGGGACACAGCAAAAGGATGACTGTCTATGAACCAAGAATCAGGCCCTCACCAGACACTGAATCTGGCTGGATCTTGGACTTCCCAACCTCTAGAACTATGAGAAATAAATTTCAGTTGTTTGTGGTCGTTTTGTTATAGCAGCCCTCATGGACTAAGACAGCTATCTGTCTATCTTCTATCTATTCTTCCAAGAGCCCATTTATTTTTCCTAAAAGTCACTTGTACTCCCAGAAGTGCCCCTCTGTCCCTCCCCGTCCCCTGTTAAGGTGGTATATAAGCCCTGTATTCTAACCATCTCCCTGAGTCACATTTCTTTGTGGATGCTCTCCCATGCATATATATGTATGTAATGAAATCTGGGTGTTTTTCCTCTCGCTAATCTTTTGTGTGTTTAATTTGCAGGTTCCCAAATAAAGAACCCAAGAGAGTAGCAGAAAAGTTTTTCCTCCCTGATATAGTCATTCATATAGTTAACAGTCTTATCCCTCATGCACTGAATGCAGTTTTTGAGTGAAGACCATGCTTCAGGTGCTGTGCTTGGTGCTGAGGAAAGAGTGAGGAGGAAAAGTTGTCCAGGACACTGTCCCTTCCTTTGAGAAACAAACAGATATAAACAAATAATCACATCCCAAAGTGTGGTCAGCGTGAGTGAGGGGTGCACAGTGCAGGAGGGAAATAATTTTTTTTGTAGATAGGGTCTCACTCTGTCTCCCAGGCTAGCATGCAGTAGTATCATCATCGCTTACTGCAGCCTTGAACTCCTGGCCTCAAGCCATCCCCCCAGTTCAGCCTCCCATGTAGCTGGTACTACAGGCATGTGTCCCCATGCCTGGCTAACTTAAAAAAATTTTTTTTTTAATAAATGGGGTCTTGCTATGTTGCCCAGGCTGGTCTTGAACTCCTGGGCTCAAGCAATCATGCTACCTCGGCCTACCAAAGTGCTGTGATTTCAGATGTGAGCCACTGCACCTGCCCAGAGGCAAATAACTTTGCTTAGGAGACGAAGTGCCATCTTTTCCTTCATCCAAGAACACTTTGAAAGACAGGTCCTTTGGAAGCCCTGAGAAGTTCTTATTCTGACAGAGGAGGGATGGAAGGAGCACGTGGAGACCCCTTAGGAAACAATGCCAGTGTTCACTGGGTTGCTTAGAAGTGAGTATACATTGAGATCTTTCTGGCTAGTTGAATTTCCAACTGTTTCAAATTTTTCAAACAGGAAGATTTTTGATGTGAAAAATGGTTTGCTTATTCTTACTTTCTCCTGTTTAATGGACAATTTTCCTTGAAATGTTATACAGATGACTGAAGTATTCCCACTCTGAGGGTAAATTGGAAAGTGCATGGCACAGTTCTAGATGTGTTTGATGTCGAGGTTTGCTTTTGGATGCTTGGCTTCTTGAGCTTATATATCTAGGGGCTTTTAAATCAGAAACTGATCCTTAATGTGGTCCCTACATCACGAGGAAGATTCAGAGGAGCAAACACAGACATTCCACTTGGTTTTCTTTGCTGTTCTATGAATGGCATGAAAAGGTTTCCTATAAAAAAAGAAATCAGGAACTAGAATAAGATACCCTGTTTCTGTTGTCTCTGGTGAGGCAAATAGTTTTATTTATTTATTTTCGAAAATCTTTTTTCAACATCAGTTTTGCATTGTCTTAGGAAGACCAAATAAGTGGTCTGTGAGGAACTAGGTGGAAATAGTCTCTCATGACATTTGCTTTGTTTATTCCCCTGGGGTGGAGGGCTAGAAAACTGAAGGTGGATAAAGAAAATAAAGGCAGATTTTTAGGGTTTATAGAAGTTCAGTTGGGTGTTCTTTTGTATACTACAAACCTCGCAGTAGGAGGCAGGGTGCTCAATCTTGTGTTAAGTAGCAAAGAACATTTCTTTCTGATTGTAATTAACTGTTTGGCAGAGTATTTGGAAATGCTAATGTTCTCTGACTTATTCCATCAAGATAGATCTTTTGCCTAGTTGGAATTATGCCTTTCTCACCAGGTGCTGGGAGCCCAGTGAGAGCTCTGCCCCCTGTGAGGTCCTTATGGGGGGAGAGTCTCTCTCTCTCTCTCTTATACTCACGGTCAATAACACACGATGGTTTTTATAGTGAAGACATAATCTCAACTGGGAAAAAATGTATGTAAAAGAATACTCTAACAATGATGCCCAACTGCAAGAATATCTGTTTTAAAGACACATGTAGAATCATTTATTTATTTATTTATTGAGACAGAGTCTGTTGCCTGGGCTAGAGTGCTGTGGTGTTAGCTCACAGCAACCTCAAACTCCTGGGCTCAAGTGATCCTCCTGCCTTAGCCTCCTGGATAGCTGGGACTACATGTGTGAGCCACCATGCTCAGCTAATTTTTTCTATTTTCAGTTGCCCAGCTAATTTTTTTTCTATCTTTAGTAAAGATGGGGACTCACTCTTGCTCAGGCTGGTTTCGAACTCTTGAGCTCAAGTAATCCTCCTGCCTCGTTTGGCCTCCCAGAGTGCTAGGATCACAGGCGTGAGCCATCACACCTGGCCAGAATCACATTATCTTTACACTAAGAGGAAGAGCAGTCAGTGTAGCTCAGTTTCATTCTTCATTGTGCCATCGAGAAGCTAACCCTGAAAAGGCATGTCCCTTTCTGTACTGACCAGATTTCTAAATGAAAAAACAAACCCTCAAAACAGATTCAATGAATTCTTATTAATTATTTTGATTTTGTTGGGTTAGAACTTGTGAAAAATGCTGGACACTGTGGTGCACACGTGTAGTCCCAGCTACTCAGGAGGCTGAGGCAGGAGGATCGCTTGACGGCAGGAGCTCGGGAATTCTAGGCTGTCGTGCACCACAATTGTGTCTGTGAATAGCCACTGTGCTGCAGCCTGGGCAACACAGCAAGATCTTGTTTCTAAAAAAATTAAAAAAAGAAAATAAAAAGAAAAAGAAAACTTGAAGAAAATACAGTAGCCTTCCCTTATCCCTGGTTTCACTTTCTGCAGTTTCAGGTAACGTGTTTCGAACTGTGGTTTGAAACTATTAAATATTGATAGAAAATTCCAGAAGCAAACTCATGAATTTTAAACTGTGCACCATTCTGAGTAGCGTGATGACATCTTGCACTGTCCCTGCTCTGTCCCACTCAGGACATGAATCATCCCTTTGTCCAGCATATCCACACTGTAGACGTCAACTGCCCACTAGTCACTGCTATGGTCTGCTCCTGACATTCCATTGATATCGTCATGGCTTGATGATCCTGGATCACTTGAAGCACACGATCCTCTTGACGTGTTGTCAGAGGTCAAGAGTAGCCTGACACTACGTCACAATGCCTACGTCATTCACCTCACTGCATCTCATCACGTAGGCTTGTATCATCTCATGTTGTCACAAGAAGGGTGAGTACAGTACAATAAGATATTTGAGAGAGAGAAAGAGACCACATTCACATACATTTTTGTGCAGTATATTGTTATAATTTCTATTTTATTATTAGTTTTGTTGTTAGTCTCTTACTGTGCCTAATTTAGAAATTAAACTTTATCATAGGTTTGTATGTATAGGAAAAAACATAGCATATATAGGGTTCGGTACTATTCAAGGCTTCAGGCATCCACTGGGGGTCTTGAAGTGTATCCTCCATGGGTAAGGGGGGACTGTTGTACCTTATATTAATAATTAGAGCTAAGTGAACACACACATTATTTCCCTGCAGGATATAAAGTCCCACAAAAATCAAAGACAGTCTAGAAAAGATGACCTTGGACATGAAATCCTTTAGATTTACCATTTTTTCTTTTCTTTTTTGGCGGGGGGGGGGAGATTTGGTTTAGGGCTAAATGACAGAGATCTTTATCATATCTAGACAGCAAGTGCTTATTTTCTTGGTTGCAATTTCATCACCTAAAATGGTCTTTGTCTATAGACACATTGCTCTTTTTTAATAGAAACCTGATGAACTTCAGAATTTATTTGAAATATGTATTCAATATAAACCACTGTTTATTTTTTTTCGTTTTTGCAAAAGTAGAGTAACACAGCAACCTCCATTTGTTTTCAAATATTTTTTCTATTCTCTCATCTCATTCCTCATAGAAGCCCTGTTCAGGCTGAGTGGAAATATTGATAAACATGAAAACATGCTCAACTTCCCTAATAATCAAAGAAATACATATTAAAATGAGATGCTACTGTTTCTTCTATCATTGTGAGAGAAATGAAAGATATTAATCATAGCCATTGTTGGTGAGAAATGGGGCAAACAGAACGCAAAGAGAGCACTGCCTGCCTTCCCCCAGCACTCCTTCCTGCCCCTGCAGTCTGTAAATCACCCCATATTCTTGCAATAAATCCCTTCTCTTCTTTTGCTTCCATTTTAATCTTTTTTTTTTTTTGAGACAGAGTCTTGCTCTGTTGCCCAGGCTATAGTGCCGTGGTGTTACCCTAGCTCATTGCAATCTCAAACTCCTGGGCTCAAGGGATCCTCCTGCCTCAGCCTCCTGAGTAGCTGGGACTACAGGCACATGCCACCACGCCCAGCTACTTTTTTCTATTTTTAGTTGTTCTGGGCTAATTTTTCTATTTTTAGTAGAGATAGGGGGTCTCGCTTTTGCTCAGGCTGGTCTGGAACTCCTGACCTCAAGCCATCTCCCCCCTAGACCTCCCAGAGTGCTAGGATTACAGGTGTGAGCCACCGTCCCTGGTGGGAGATTTCCTTTACAGAAGGAAGTAACGAAAGGGTAACTTCTACTGTTTTCAGAACTTCTCTTGTGCCTGAAGTTTCTCAAAATAGTCCTTTATGCCAAAGAGGCATTACTTGGGGTGGCATATTCTGGTCTTCTACAGCCACATTTTGGGGTGGCATATTTTTGGTTCTCTACAACCTAAAGAGTTCTTTTGGTGGGGTTTAAGCCCCCCTGGGCGCAGTGCCCCACGGCTCCCCAACCTTTCTCGCCCGAGTTTTCCAGCAGAGAGGCGTGCTGCCTGCGGGATCTCGCTCCGGGCTCACAGCTCATCATTCAGTACTGTGGTAGCCACACACCCTCCGTCTCAGAGACAGGAAGCAGACTCAGAAGGAGGTGTAACACGTCTTAGGACATTTTTCAGTCTGGCTCCGGTTAGATTTTTCTTAACCCAGCACCATTGGCAATCACAGTGGGTGGAAATTTCCAACAGGTTTTGGCACGAGGCCGTCTCTCAGTCTGAGTTTTCGCTACGGGGGAAGGAAGCTGATGAGGAAACCAGTGATCCTTCGCACAGCGACCTCGCCACGTCTCCCCACCACGTGGAGGCTCCGGCTTTCTCCACGGGTTCCAACAGTCTGCACCATCCGGCCTGACTTCCTAATCCACGCCCTCCCCTGGCAGCAGGCTGGCCTCCTTTGCCAAGTTATTCGTGCCTCTCTTCCTGCTGGCAGGTTCCCCTTCTCTGCTCAGCTAAATCCACGTAATGCTGAGATCAAGTTCCATCATGAAGCTTTCTGACGAACCTAGCCTACCCGCAAGCGCTGTTTTCATCCATCCATTCAGTCAGTGAACAAATATTTGTGAGATGCTTATGCTATGCCAATCACCATGGGGACTGTCAGAATGCTGAGGGAGGAATGCACAAGGCCGGAATAAAGGAAAAGAAGCTTATTTCCACCTCCGCATACTGCCTGACTGAGGCCAAGATGGCGTCAGCCCCGAACTGGTGGGCGTCTAAAGCTTTTATAGCCGAGTTTGGGCGGGCTCTCAAGGGGGCGGAGTTTGGGCGGGCTCGCAAAGGGGCGGAGTTTGGGCGGGCCCTCCAAGGGGGCGGGGCCAGTTTAAAGGGAAAGTTCCCGCGGAACCACCCATCAGCCTCTAGGTTCAGTTTAACAGGGACCCCAAAGTAAATGAGGCAGACAGGTCCCTGCCTTCATGGGACCGAGTCTTGAAGGAGCCCTAGGCATTACACGCACGAAAATTACATCATCATAGATTCTTTCAATCCTCCTTGTAATCCTTATTTATTAACTAGGGTAACCTGTTTTTTTTGGCAACCAACAGAATCTAGCTCTGGAATACAGGCCAAAGCACGTTTGTTCCTGCGAAGGTCCCGAGGTACCCCACAGAACCCCGGCTTCCATTTGGCAGGCGGGGAGACAGACCCTGCAGCGATGTCAGCTGCAGAATCCTTTAGAGTTTCTCTTTAGGGCACCACTTCCGCTGCAGTCGCTGCTACTTCCGGGATCTAGGCCAAGGTTCAAGTCCCAGGAGAAAGTGAATGTTTACACTTGAGTTGGGTGATTGCCCCTAGAAAAGATCTGCCTGCCTGAATGCGGAGGGTCTTCCCTTGGGACTGGAGACCTTTCCCAGAGCGGGGACACTGTCGCGACCTGGAGCCGTGCTCCGCTGGCGCCTGTGCTGTGCTGCCTGATTTCCCATCAAAGATGCAGCACTTACGGCCGGGCGCGGTGGCTCACGCCTGTAATCCTAGCACTCTGGGAGGCCGAGGCGGGTGGATAGCTCAAGGTCAGGAGTTCGAAACCAGCCTGACCAAGAGCGAGACCCCGTCTCTAAAAAAAAAAAAAAAAGATGCAGCACTTACTCCCCCGCTGCTGGGGCGCAGCGGGCCAGGCGGCAGCCATCCGGGGGCTGCAAACCCTGGGAGCTGCCTCTGTTTAACACACTGCCTACCATGTGAGTTGTATTTAACTCAGGCTAGTTTTAGTCCCCCGGGGCCTCGTGAAGCAAACCCCTGCAGCTGGTTTGTGAAAATCTCACTTGTTGATGTTCTTATTGTTACAATTAATATGGACAACTTAATTCTAAAAATGTGGATTGTGTTGCATATAACTCATGCACAGAAAATGATAAAAAATAACAAATTGGAAAGGATCCTTTTGTTTTAATAAAACACCGTGGCCCCAGGGAAAAAAATTTTTTTTTCTAGTGTGGCAGTCAATGTGTTAAGAAGTCACCTTTTGCATTACATCGTTCTCCTGCCTGGGCATCCCACCCCCAGTGACTGGTGGGAAAGTGTGGGTCTAAAGGCCCAGCATGGGACAATGTGGAAGGGACATCCCAACTTCAGAGCTTCCCACAGGTGGCCTGTGCCACAGCTCAGTTTCTCCATCTGCCCCATCCTGAGTCCTTCCTTCTCCCACTGCGACAGCCCCAAGAACACCCAGTGATGACTTCCTGTTCCTCGATCCCCTCCTTGGGGACAGCTTCCTGAGGAACCCAACCTCACCCCGCTGGAATCGATAACATGATGCTCCACTCTTTATTATATATCATCTGCCATAGCTCGTTAATTATTTCACATGTTCCTTATGCCTTCTGCTGTGGTCTAATGTCTGTGTCTGACAAAATTCATATGTCAAAATCCTCAGCCCCAAGGTGATGGTATTAAGAGGTGGGGCCTTTAGGAGGCGATTAGGTCACCAGGGCAGAGCCATCATGAATGGGATTTGTCCCCTTATAATAGAGGCCCCAGAGAGCCCCCTTTGCTCTGCCACCATGGGAGGACACAGCGAGAAGGTCCTGTCTATGAACTGGGAAGCGGCCTCACCAGACACCAAGTCTACCAGTGGCTCAGTCTGGGACTTCCCAGCCTCCAGAACTGTGAGAAATAAATGTCTGTTGTTTATAAATCACCCAGTCTATGGTATTTTGCGATAGCAGCCTGAAGGGACGAAGACACTTTCCAAACTAGATGACAGACTTTCTGTGGGTAGAAACCTCAACCCCTCTGGCATCTAGTCCCCAACTCTAGTTGCAGCATGAGGCACATAGGCATCATTCAGAATTATGTGTTCACTAGGGATTGTCCCTATTTGAGGGACAAAGTCATGCTAAGTCTAACATGTCAAAATGTTCCTGTTTTATATGGACTAGGATTTTCCTTTTTTTTCTTTTTTTTTT
>VBSM01003148.1:15908325-15926543 GCA_008086735.1 Cheirogaleus medius | reverse complement strand
AGGCAGTGCATTTTTAGTGAAAGTTTAAGTCCAGAAAGACCACATGTAATTCTGAACTAATTAAAACATTTCTTTTTTGTAGAGATAGGGTCTCACTATGTTGCCCAGGCTGGTCTTTAACTCCTGGCCTCAAACAATCCTCCCAGCTCAGCCTCCCAAAGTGCTAGATTACAGGTGTGAGCCACCACACACAGCCGATCTTGTTAATTCTTGATTCTAAGTCTCCCTTGCCTTTTCTGCTGGCTGGACAATGGCAGTAAGTGGAGCATGTTTGGAAGCCACGTGTTGAGGAAAGCGTATCCACCTTTCGCCTCTGGGCTGTTATATGAGAGAGAGAAAACAATTTCTATCTTATTTAAGCCACTGTGTGTTTGTGGGCCTTTTTGTTACAGCAATTTAGCTAATCCTCTAACTCATACGTTATGTGACCATGGATATACAATTTTGTCAACCTTTGGCTTCTTTGTTGTGAAAACAAATGCCTCTTCCTAGGGTTTCTATGAGGACTGAGATAGTGTATGTAAAATGATTAGCATGGTGTTTGGCACATGCTCTCTGAAACAGGGCATGGTGGAGAGCTGGCTACGATGGTTTGAATGCTTTCGTCCTTCCAAAATTCATGTTGAACCCTAATCCCCAATGCAATGGTAGGAGGAGGTGGGGCCTTTAGGAGGTGATTAGGCTATGACAGCTCTGCACTCATGAGTGAGATCAGTGCCCTGCGGGTCTCTTTTGTCCTTCCCTCCCTTCTACCGTGTGAGGACACAGCAAGAGGTGCCATCTAGGAAGCAGAGACCAAGCCTTCGCCAGACACCAAATCTGCTGGCACTTTGTCACGCGAAATGAGGCAGCTAGTGAGAAACCTGCCATGGGGTAACTTTTAAGAACAAGACTGAATAAAATGTGAGCTAAATTGTTCTCTGTGACCCACAAACTTTCAGAAAAATTGGCTTATTCCTCCCGCGGCGGCTTTGGGGAGAGGATCAGTCCAAGGGACCGTCACACATTATGTCGTTATCAGGGTGGCGGTAGAGGATCGGGAAAGTACAGAGGCAGGATGCTGGAGCTAGAAATCGCCAGAAGAATACAAGACCATGGGGGAGAAAGGAGAACTTCCCCGTTGCCCCCGAATGTTTGCTGAAAGATCAACTCACAGAAAGGCAGATTAATAAGAGAAAGAGATGACAAGTTTATTTGCCATGCACATGGAGACAATCACAGAGTGATTACCTGGGCTCCAGAATTTCATATACCCTCATTTTAGTGGGGAGGGGGGATGAGGAATACAGGTAATTCTGTTTAGGGGCAATAAATGGTTACTAGGGAGGATGAATAGATATGTGGGAGGATGGATGGATGGTGGGAAGGGAGACAGATTGACTTGTGAATGATTCTCTTTGGAAATTTAATTAACTTAGGAGACAGGTATTATCTTTAAAATGGGTTGGGCCACATTGGTTGCATTCTTGATCTTCTTTCCTGCAACATAATGAGATACCAGGCAGGAAAAGAAAAGGCAGTTGGTCTTTTTGACCAGTCTGTCTGGTTTTATGCAGATAGAGGGAAAGCTCCGTCTGATGCCTGGTGATCTCTAAGGGGCTTTATTTCAAAATACTCTTTATTCCAAGGAGTCCTATTTCGGGGTGAAATTCCCTGAGCTCCTTCAAGACCTGCTGAGAATTGAAAAAAATCTTGAGGAAGGTGGGCTTGGGAAGTGCTCCGGGAGGGACTTTGGTCTGACCTTACATGGATCTCAAGAGCCTGGGAGACTCTAGCTGATATCTTGGTGACACAGTGACTATCTTTGCTTGACATTCTTGGGCACGCGTGCACAAATAAGTCTGTGGTGAATTTGGGAAAGTGAGTCAAAGGGCATTTGTTTTTAATGTTTTTGATTGCAATAGGGCTGGCTGATTTAAAATTAATAGACAGGTTCTGATGGCCTTGCCTCTATGCCTAGTATATATTTATCCTACCTGGATAAACAGATTGTAATCACGCGGGCCCTGGTAGGTTGTTGGAGTAACCCATGAGCGTGTGGGAACAGAAGATATAAACGTTCATGTGCGTGATGTACGGGTGCTGGAAAACCTTGGCGGTGCTTTCATGACATGGCTGTGGTTTTGCATCAACATGGCGGGTAATGGCTACGCGTGGCGTCGGTGCTGGCAGAATGGCATGTGAAATTGTGACGTGCTGTCGGTAAGCGTCAATGGTAATTTCAGGGATTATCAGAGATACTTGCTAGCACCTGGGTTTAATGGGAAAAGACATTATCTCCCAGCGAATGCTCCAAAGTAACAAGGGTCTTTATGAGGTGTTGTGAGAAGCAATCCTAACATTTCTCTATTTTTCTCAATTAGGGGCAAAATTTACCTTGGTGCCTCTGACCTAGTGGCTATAATCGACACCCCTGGGACCACTGTTGCTGATTTCTGGCAGGCAGTATAAAATCTGTTTTTGTCTTTGAATCATGGTTAACCAACCTACTTACTAGGGTTGTTTTAAACTGGCTCACTCATTCCCCACCCATCTTACTGATCAGACTCTGTCTACCTACGTCTACCAGGGCCTACTCACTCCTCCCTGCATTTGTACCACAACACGAACCATCCTGACTTGCCTCTTGCAAAGCTGTGGGGAATCCTCCCGCTTGTCTGGACTGTTGGCCTTAACTTACCCTAGATGGATCTATCTTGTGAACAACCAGGCCTCAGTGGGACCTGCTGGCTTCCAGAGCTTCTCTTAGGTCAGGTTCCCCTGGGAAATGGACTGAGATGGAAATCTACATGCAGAAGGTCTACTGGAGGTTGCTCTGGGTATCAACAACTCTAAGGAGTGAAGGCAGCAGGATGGAGCAGAGGGAGAAGTTGAGCTGCAATGTAGTCACGACAAAGGCCTCAGCCAATGCCAATGGGAGCTCAGGAGCTGGGATGGCCCTTTCAGGTTGTCCCAAACTGAGACCCAGGAGCTGGGTCATTGACCAGTCATTGGACGTGATTTTCCCTAGAGAAGATGGCATGACCTTGGATGAGATGGCTTCCTTTGGCAGAGAGGAGGGACTCAGCTAAGACCCTTAGCAGCCAATACTCCCAGCAGCTGGAGGAGCAAGGCCTGCACTTTCCTGCCCTTCCTTTGCCCCCTGCCCCCCCTCACCCCAAGGGAATCTGGGCTGGCACCATGTCAGGCACTGCCCGGCTAAGACACCATCCTTGTGGCTTTTTGGAGGTGGATCTCATCCATCTGGCCAAAGGAGCCTTCTGCCCCTTTGAATGAAGTGTATAGTTACACCTTTCACCCTGGGAAACTTCCTCTTCTGATCATAGCATCTGGACTTTTCACATTTTTATTTAATATATTTTTATTTATTAAATTATGTGGGAACGATATTATGTTTATATGTGAAGCACTGGTCTAGGCCTGGGGAGGGATTGAAAGGTGAATTGAATTAGTTGGTTTTCCTCAAAGGGACTCCTAAGTTGGGGACGGGAGTGGGGGCTGGTGCAGGGCAGGTCACAGAACTGTGGGAAAAGAGGGGAAGGCTTCGTAAGTGGACCCCGAGTGTGCAGTAGAAGGGCTGAGTTGTAATGTTGTCTCCCTGTAACTTGGGCCGGAGCAATGTGAGTCCACACAGCAAATCCTCTGAAGTTCTAGCCTGGACAGCAGGCTTGGGGGACAGCCACCCGCCCTTTGTAACTCAAAAGACCGTGCATAAGCAAAGACTAGAGCTGGGATTAAAACAAATGTCCATGATAAATATCTGTATTCACAGTATCGAAAAACTAAAATACGTAGAAAACAGAAAGGAAAAAAACCATGATCTCCCTACTTAAGAGAAAAACATTGTTAATCTGATGCATTCCCCCCCCCCCACTTTCTACCCTTCTTCCTTTTAAAAAATGTAGAGAGGTGATCTCTTTACTATAGATATAATCATCTATAATTTTGCATCCTATGTTCTTCGTTTAACACAGCAGTAAAATGCAGAAACTGCTTGTGTTCAAATTCCAGCTTCCCCCTGAGTACCCGGTGACTTTAGACAAGTTAGTAACCTCTCTATGCCTGACTTTCTCATTTCTAAAAAGGTGACAAGAATAGGATTTTTCTAATAGATTCTCGTAAAGATGAAATGAGCCAACGTGCATGAAGCTCTTAACACCATTCCCGCCTTTCAGAAAGCGCTCAATATTAGCAATGCTTATTTTCCCATATGGTTACATTTTCACTATATTGTGTATATCTATGCAATAGCGTGTCCCATGGTTGAACTCTGGTTTACTTAACTGTTAACTTTTGTGGGACATCTAGGCAGAATCCATTCTTTCACTGATGTAAAAAAATTACAATGAACACTTTTGTGCACAATTTATGAATTTTATATTTCTTTAGGCTAGAGTCTTGGGAATAGAATTATTAGGTCAAAGGGTAGGATCTTAATTTTATATGTATGTGTCCTATTGTAAAATACAATTTTCTCCATATAAAGTTTTGTTTAATTGTGGTAAAGCCTATGAGATATTATTAGTTAATTTATTACATATGTTTCTTAAGCATTTAATAAAATGTTTAACTTAATGTTTTAAGAAAGGTTTAACTAGTTCTCCGGTTATGGAGTCTTTTCTATTCTCCAAATTTATTTCCTTTTTTGTGCAGAGTCATAAACCAAGATAATATTCAGGCTGTTGCTTAGGTCATGATACCATCAGTTTTGTTCTGGGCATCTTACTTCGGAAGGGTCTAGAATCTCTGAATTTTGTTTCCTACGCTCCGATTTCTTAGACCTTTTTTTACATTTTGAATGGAATTTCCCCAAATTGATCTCTACATGTACATCTGTTTATTCCCCTCATATTAGGTAAAACCATATAGATGCTTGGGTTAAGAAAGACAAGGATAAAAAATATTTCTACAATCGATTGGCTTGCAGTTCAGAATAGAAGTTCTAGAAGATAACGCCTAACAAACTCATTGAATTTATTCATCCAGGTACTTTCCCAACACTTCAAACTCAATTTACTCCAACCTGAGGAGCACTGAACTGGGAGCCATGATCCCAGCCCAGCGTCTTTAGTTGAATGATTCTGAGCAAGAAATTTCACATCTTCATGGCTCAGTTTGCTTAAAAACAAACAAACAAAAAATGGATGAGATCAATAGTTCTTATACTTGTTCAGTGGCAGAAACATTTTTTTCCATACAAGCGACATATAAAAATGATAAAACAAGGCTGGGTACAGTGGCTCATACCTGTAATCCCAGCACTTTGGGAGGCCGAGATAGGAGGATCACTTGAGGCCAGGAGTTTAAGACCAGCCTGGGCAACATAGCGAGACTCTGTCTCTGCAAAAAAACATTTAAAAATTAGCCAGGTGTGGTGGCATGTGGAGGTCGAGGTGGGAGGGTTTCTTGAGCCCAGGAGTTCAAGGATACAGTGAGCTATAATTGGGCCACTCCACTCCAGCCTGGGTGACAGAGTAAGACTCTGTCTCTAAAAAAAAAAAAAAAAAAAATGATAAAACAAGCTTAATCATTCAAGGAGAGATAAAACATTTCTAACTTTTAGTTCTGTGTCCTTTAGTTCTGTGACAATTAGTCATCATCACCATTAAAAATCATTTTTGGACAAGGTATGCACTTGTAGCCCTCATGTTTTCTGGTCTTGTTCTGTTTTCACACTGAGCTGCTAGATGAATATTTGATTGAGTATTGACTCTCCCCTGCTTTAGGACTCTGCTTCAGGGAAGAACTGAGAAGACAAATCTTGAGAGAGCCTTCTGTTTCTGGAATGGTGTGGCTTTTTGCCTCAATCTGTTAATGACGACCATTGGAAATGCCTGGATTAAACACCACCCGCCCATTCAGGGTGCATATCCACCGAGTGATGTGCCTGTCTCTCCTGCTGGCCACGATCTAAGCCGCCTGGTGGGTTAATGGGCTTGGTGGGGAGCAGAGGAGCATAAGTGATTTGCTTAATAGTTACTACTGAGACAGCACAAAGGATGGTGAAGGAAATGTAACCTACTTTAAATTTTTTGTCAATTCTTTGTCAGATATATACATTGTAAATATTCCCTCCCAATCTGTGTCTTGCCTCTTAATTTCCTTACTTGTGTCTTTTGATAAATAGAAGTTTTATTTTAATTGTGATGAAGCCTGTTTTAACCTTTTGAAAAAATTTTTTATGGCTACTGCTTTCTCTGACCCCTATAAGAAATTTTTGCTTTCTCCAAAGTCATAAGAATATTCTCCCATGTTTTCTTACAGAGGTTTTGTAAGATGATATTTGATGTTTAGGTCTACAATTCATCACAAATTAATTGTTGTGTATGTTTTGTGGTGTCAGTAGAGATTTAGTTTTAGAGAAATGGATAGTCAGTTGTTGTTGAACCTTTTGCTGATAAGAATTTCTCTATTGAATTGTTTTTGCACCTTGGTGAAAAAATCAGTTATATAATGAATCTACTTTTGGACTTACTACCTTCTCTGTGGTATATATATATATATATATATTTTTTTTTTTTTAATTTTTTTTATTTTTATTATTTTTTTTTTGAGACAGAGTCTCACTCTGTTGCCCGGGCCAGAGTGCTGTGGCATCAGCCTAGCTCACAGCAACCTCAAACTCCTGGGCTCAAGCAATCCTTCTGCCTCAGCCTCCCGAGTAGCTGGGACTACAGGCATGTGCCACCATGCCTGCCTAATTTTTTCTTCTCTGTAGTATATAAATACCATAGAAGTAAAGTAATATAATTTCTCCAATGGTATTCTCTTTTTTTCAAAATTGTTTTCATTTTTCTAAGTTCTTTGCATTTGTATATAAATTTTAGAACCAGCTTGCCAGGTTTCTACAAAAAAGCTTGCTGAGATTTTTGATTGAGATTTTGTTTGATCAGTAGATCAATTTGTGAAGCACTGGCAATGTGACAACAGTATTGAGTCTTCTAATCCTGTGGTCCCCAACCCCTGGGCTGCGGACTAATACCAGCCTATGGCCTGTTAGGGGCTGGGCTGCAGAACTCTGCTGGCCCCCCAAGCCCCTATGGAAAAATTGTCTTCTATGAAATTGGTCCCTGGTGCCATAAAGGATGGAGACCGCTGTTCTAATCCATGAACATGGTATATTTATTTAGTTATTCTTTAGTTCCTATTAGCAATGTTTTGTAGTTTTCAATGTGAATAGAGTTCTTGTGCATAATTATTTTATTATTTATTGCCCAAACATATTTTATGCTTTTGATGCTATTGCAAATGATATTTTAAAAATTTCATTTTCCAATTGTTTGTTACAAGAATATGGAAATATGATTGATTTTTGTATATTGACCTTGTATCCTGTGACATTGCTAAATTCCCCTATTCATTCTATTAGATTTTTATGGATTCTTCATGATTTTTATGTTTATAATTATTTAATCTGTGTATACAATGGTTTTAATTTTTCCTTTCTAATCTGTATACCTTTTTCTAGTCTTATTTCAATAACTAAAAATTTAAATAAAATGTTGACTAGAAGTGGTTAGAATGGACATTCTTATCTTATTCTTTATTCTTAGAGGGAAAATATTCAGTATTTTATCATTAAGTATGAGGCTAATTGTTAAGTTTTTTTTTTATAGATGTTCTTTATCCCATTTGCCTGAGCATTTATTTTTATCACACATGATTGTTGAATTGTGTCAAATTCTTTTCCTGCTTCTATTGAAATATCTGTATGGTTTTTCTCCTTTATTCTGTTACTGTGGCAAATTATATTGATTGAATTTTGAATGTTGAAATAATCTTGCACTGCTGAAATAAACCCCAATTGGTCATGGATGTAATACATCCCTGTATTTAATGTGCTCATCTTTAAGGATTGCATTTGTGATAATGAGAGAGATTAATCTTTAGTTTCTTTTTGTTATAATGTCTTTGGTTTTGATATTAATGCAATTTTGGTCTCATAAAATGAGTTGGGAAATATTCCCTCCTTCTCTAGCTCCTGAAAGAGTTGGTATAAAAGTGATAATATTTCTTTCTTAAATGTTAAATACAATTTATCAGTGAAGTCCTGAAATTTTCTTCATGAGACAGTTTCAGATTACAAATTCATGTTTTTTTTTTAATAGATACAGGACTATTCATATTTTCTATTTATTTTGCATATATCTTTCAAGGGACTTTTCCATTGTATCTAAGTTGTTACAGTTGTTCACATAAATATTTTAATAACATTCTCTTATTTTCCTTTTCATATCTGTACAATCCATGGTGCTATCTTCTCTTTCATTCCTGATTCTGTGGTTTTTTTCTCCCTTTTTCTGTGATCAGCCTAGTAGAACTTTGTCAATTCTATTTATCTTTTCAAAGAAGCAAGCTTAGGTTTTACTCTATTGTTTGCCTATTTTCTATTTCATCAATTTCTGCTCTTATCTTTATTTTCTTCCTCTTCTTACTTTTATATGCTCTTCTTTTCCTAGCTTTTTAAGGTGGAAGCACAAATCACCAATTTAAAATTTCTTGTTTTTTTAATATGAACATTTAAAGCTATACATTTTCTTTAGTTTGCATCCCACAAATTTTAAGATGTTGTGTTTTTCACTATCATTTGGTTCAGAATATTTTCCAATTTCTCTTTTAATTTCTTCTTTGAGCCATAGGTTATTTTATAGTATGTTACTTGATATTAGAATAATTGGGTATTTTCCAGATTTTATTTCTAATTTAATTCTGTTATAGTTAGAAAATATACTCTGTATGCTTTCAATCCTTTTAAACTTATTGAGATTTATTTTATATCCTAGCATATGATCTCTACTGATGAATATTCCATGTCACTTTTAAAAATGTGTATTCTGCAGTTATTACATGTAGCTTCTATAAATGTTGACTGGGTCAATTTGGTTGACTTTGTTAGTGAAGTTTTGTGTATACTTATTGATATTTTTTTGGTACTTGTTCTATCATTTACTGAATAAAGAGTGTTGAAATCTCCTATAGCAAGTGAAGATTTGTCTATTTATTCCTTTGGTTCTGTCAAGTTTTGGTTCATGTATTTTAAAGCCCTGTTATTAGTTGTGTACACATTTAGAATCACTATATCTTTGTGAGGAATGGATCTCTTATCAATATGTAGTGTTTCTCTTTATCTCTGATAATATGCCTGATCTAAAGTCTGCTCTAGTTTTTATTAATATAGTCATTCCAGCTTTCTTACTACCACTGCTTGCATGTTATATATTTTTCTGTTGTTTAATTTTTAACTAATCTGTATCTTAATAGTAAAGCAGATTTCTTGTAGACTGCATTTAGTAGACCTTGTTTTTTTTATCCAGTCTGACAATCCCTGTCCTATAATTGAAGAATTTAGAACATTTATATTTAATGTAATTATTGATATGCTTAGGTTTAAATCTACCATCTTGCTATTTGTTTTCTAGTTGTTCCATCTATTCTTTCTTATTTCTTTCCTCCCTTTTTGCTTTCTCTGCCTTAATTGATTGTTTTCTAGTATTCCATTTTATATTTTCTCTATTGGCTTATTAATAAAGTAACTCATCTCCAAAGATCATTCCCAGTGAGCCACAACTCCTGTGTGGACCGATCCCATCAGTGATAGTCCTGTGACTCATTTCAACCAGTAGAATGTAGTGGAATTAGTGCTCTGCCTGTTCTGGGCCTATGCCTTAAGAAGGCTTGGAAGCTCCACCTTTTGTGCCTTTGGGATCCTGAGCTACCATATAAGAAACATGGTTACCCTGCTAGATAGACATGTGGAAAGGCCACACGTAGAGGAAGAGGCCCTAGTGTGATTTTCTCCGTTGTTTTCTTGCTTGTGATTCTTTGAGCTTCTTGGCTATGTGGGCTTATATTTTTCATCAAATTTAGTAAGTGCTTGGTTATTATTTTTCAAAAAACTTTTTTTCCTGCCTTAATCTTTTCTCTCCTCTTGGAGCTCCAATTACCTGCATGTTGGACTGCTGGATATTGTCCCATAGGTTATTGGGGCTCTGTTCATTTTTCAGCTCTTTTCGTATATGTACTTCAGCTTAGATTGTTTTCATTGCCCAACCTTCAAATTTACTGATCTCTTGAAGTCTCATCCCTGTGTGTACAGCTTAATATTCATCTAGACACTCAACAGAATCCATTTGCAGATTTCTATAGCTTTTTCTCTCTGGTATCCTGTCCCACAGATTATAGCCGCTTCAGTAGACCTAAATGCCAATCTCTGTCTCTGTTTCCTCAACCCAGCAGGACCTCTGTGCTCTCTTTAGCCTTCCTTGGATATATCATTCCTGGAAAATGCCTCCAGGCAGAAAGCTAGGGTGATCCTGGTACTTAGCTCAATTATCTCTCTTCTTTGCAGGATCATTCTCCTGCATTGCCCATTAGTCAACATCTGAAAACAATTATTTTATACATTTTGTCCAGCTTAATAGTTATTTATTATGGAGGGCTAATGCAATACCAGTTATTCCATCATGGCTGGGAGTGGATGTGGACAATATATATATTTTTTAATGGATGAAATCTATAGTTGGCATTCTCTACTTTGAAGTTGATATGTAATGAATTCTGACACAGTGGGTGTATTATTTACCTATTACTACAGGACAAATCATCCCAAAATTGCGTGATTTAACGCGACAACTTTTGTATTTTTTAATCTCACAGTAATTGTGGGTCAGGGATTCAGGGGTGGCTTAGCCAAGCGAGTCTGGCTCAGGGTCTCTAACGTGGCTAGAGTTGAGATGTTGGCAAGGGCTGTGGTCATCTGAAGGCTGGGGCTGGGGGTCTGCTCCAAGATGGCTCACTAGTGTGGCTGTTGGCAGAGGGCCTCCGTTCCTCCCTGGATGTTGGCAGGAAGCCTCTGCTCCTCATCATGCAGTTTATCCCCAGGTAGCAGCTGACTTCCCCCAGACCAAGCAATCAGAGAGAGAGGGAGAAGAGAGCTGCAGCACCATTCATGATCCATCTTCCCACGTCACACCTGTCACTTCCGCTTTACTCTGTCCATTAGATGCAAATCACTAAGTCCAGCCCACACTCCAGAGGAGGGAAATGAGGCTCCACCTCTTAAAGGGAGGAGCCTCAAAAAAATGTGTGCACGTATTTAAAAACCACCACAGCTTTTTAATATTGTTCCAGCAATGCTGTGCAAGAAATAATCACAAAACCTCAGCCTCATAAAACTGTTAGGTGTTTATAATTCATGTGTCTGAGGGTTGGCTGGGTAGCTTTCCTCATCTCAGCAGGGCTCATTCACACGTTGGAGGAGAGCTTTATTTAACCTAGATCAGGCAGGATAACTTCTGATACCTATTTAATTTTGGTTTGAGGTTTATATCACCAGTATAATTATTATTCTAAATAACATATTACTGAAAACACATGATCAGATTTGTTTCAAGACATTATAAAAATGTATTGAAATTCTCATTTCATTAAGGATGAAAAAAGTAATTTCATTTGCGACTTGTAAAATGATTATCTCCACATTTAAAATATACCCTCAAGGTAAGACTGGCATTATTATACGTGATGTTTCATGTGATTAGTTTACAAATATCCAATTTTCTTTTCCACTGTATTTTGCAAATAATCTGAATATATTTGTTGCTATTATATATTTTTATAAGGCTTAATAAACAAAATATTATTTTTGAAGTAGAAATAATGTTGGTTTTTGCATTGCATTCAATTTTTTATGTATGCCTGTTCCATTTCATCTATTTAAATGTTTGTGTTTTCATGTATGGTTTTTTTATACTTATAAAAATATCATTACTCTGGAATTAATTTGTATATGTATTTAAAATTTACTGAGGTATCAGAGGAATAGTTTTGTTTTTCTAAATTGTCTGGTTTCATTATAGTAAACATGAAAGATTTTAGTTTTATTCAATTTAAAAATACTACAAGAATGCTGTGTTGCTTTATTCTTTTAAATAAATAGTTTAATTGAATTTGACATGTAAAATATAACACCTATATTTGAAGAATCAGCATATATCACTATTTTCATTTGTTTATTAATGCCCTTTGCTTTCTTCCTTCCCATATCACAGGGGCTAGGATGGCAGGCTCTGGGTTTACACCAGCAGCTTTCTAACCTTGGATCACCACTCTTGAGTCATGTATCTCAGGCAAGTTTCTTAACCTCTCTGCACCTTGCTTTTCTCATCTGTCAGATGAGAATAACGACGTTACTACCTAAATGTTGTTTTGATGAATAAATGAAACAATTTTGTAAAGCATTTAACCCAATGCCTGGCACACAATAGGTGCTTAATAATTGTTAGTTACTACCACTACAAGTAGTAAATTTACAATTTATAAGGAAGCAGAGATTTGCTTTCTATGGCAATCCTATTAACCTTTATTTTATTTTGATTGAACGATCTAATATTATTTATCCCATGTAAATGACACGAGACAGATGTACTGTAGTTAGACTATCAGGTTACTCATGTCAAAAAGGGAGTGTTGGCCGGGCACTGTGGCCCAGCACTCTGGGAGGCCGAGGCAGGCGGATCGCTCAAGGTCAGGAGTTCGAAACCAGCCTGAGCAAGAGCGAGACCCCTGTCTCTACTTAAAATAGAAAGAAATTAATTGGCCAACTAAAAATATATAGAAAAAATTAGCCAGTCATGGTGGTGCATGCCTGTAGTCCCAGCTACTCGGGAGGCTGAGGCAGGAGGATCGCTTGATCCTAAGAGTTTGAGGTTGCTGTGAGCTAGGCTGACGCCACAGCACTCTAGCCAGGGCAATAGAGTGAGACTCTGTTTCAAAAAAAAATAAAATAAATAAAGTATATCCCAGACATCATATCATTTTACCCTTACATACTTTATTATTATCTTTAAAAGGTAAAATTCTCTTCCCCCAATATTAGCACAATAACATTATTATATCTGGAAAAACCTCCAATAATTCCTTAATATTATCTAATTCTCAGTCCATGTTCAATTTTCTTCAATTGTTTAAAAAATGTCTTTGTACAGGTGGTTTGTTTGAATCAGGATTTAAAGACAGTCCACAGATGTATTTGGTTGTGTCTCCTAAGTTTCTTGCTACCTACAATAATTTTCACTACCCCTTTTTTATTTGTATTTGTATTATTTTTTAGAGACAGGATCTTGCTCTGTTGCCCAGGCTGGAATGCAGTGACATGATCATAGCTTACTGCAGCCTCAAATTCCTGGGCTGCAGCCCAACAATCCTCCCACTTGAGCATCCCAAGTAACTGGGACTACAGGCACATGCCACCGCATCCACTTAACTTAAAATTTTTTTTGTAGAGATGGGTCTCGCTATGTTGCCCAGGCTGGTCTCAAACTCCTCGTCTCATGTGACCTTCCTGCCCCAGTCTCCCAAAGTGCAGGGATTACAGGCATGAGCCATGGCACCCAGTCTCCCTTTTTAGAACTATGTATTTGTTAAGGAAGCTGGTCATTTGTCCTGTGGAATTTTCCACAGTCTGGGTCTGGCTGATTGTGTCATAATGGTGTTCAAAATGCTCGTTGGTTCCCTGTGATTCTTTTAAATTGCTGATAAAGTGGTCTAGAGGCTTGATTCAATTCTGGTTCATTTCTTATTGTTATTACTTTTTTGAGCAAGAAAACTTTGTAGGTGGTACAGAGCACTTCTTAATGTAGCTCATCAAGAGACACATAATGTCTGGTTGTCTGCTTTTAGAGATGCTCAAGCTGATTAGCAAATTTTAGTAAAAATTACTCTTGTGGTTTTTTTATGACCCTCTCTAGGATTCTGCCATGAGTCCATGGGGGTTGGGCTGGTGAAGAATCTAATTCACAGACCCGACGGCACTCAGAATCACCCTTCCTCTGGGACCAGGGAGGCATTGTTACCCGGCCAAGCTTATGTCTGACCTTTGAGAGTTTCCCTTGGGTGGCAGAATTTCCCAGGAAGCTATTCAGGCCCTCAGGCAAATAAGATTCCTGCTGGTCTGTCCCCCCAGTCTGTCAGCTGAGCCTGAATCTTTGAATGAAGTGAAGAATGTCCAAAGAGATTTGTCAGGATGTGTGATATTAGATTTCTTTAGCAAGAATGCTTGTCACTTTGCTATTTTCCAGTGCAAAAATTTCCACTGATTGTGTCTAAAGATGCAAAAGAAAATGGAGAATCAAGGCAGTTTCACACAAAAATATCAAGCAATGGAAACTTGCTGTTAAGCAATACAGGAGGACTTTTCTTTTCCCTGATGGTCTTTAATTATACAACTTGCCCTTTGAACTGGATAATTTGATTATGTAGTCGGCTCCCTTGGGCAATTTAGGTTTGTTCCCTACATTATTAGAACCCCTCCTCCATCCCCAATATATGAAAATAATTGTGTCACTTTTCAAACCTATAGTCAAATTTGGATTATGGTAGGTTTTAATAAACACAGGGAAATGGTTTTATGTAGATTGATCGGTGAATATGGTAATTGAGTTTTTAATTCATTTGACTCAGCTGATAGAGTTCAGCTTCAGAAACTAAGACACTCAGACATGTTTTTGTCTTTTATATGGTTTTCTTTTGTATATATGACTTTGAGATCCTTTCCAAGACGCATTGTGCTCTGCCTCCTTTTTCCTTCTTAATACCTTGTGTTTTGGGATGTTTCATTTCTGTGTCTGCCCTGGGGGCTGGTGTCAGGTGACATGCTTGACCTGCTCCTGGCACGATTCCACATTCAGGAAGCCTCCTTTTTTTTCATAAAACATGTGTTTTGTTCATAGCCAGTATTAAAATGTTTAGAGAGGTGTGATGATGTATTTCACATATTTTTGTGCATCGTTTTTGTAACGTGAATTTCTCCAATTTATTTATTCCATCTTGGGCCTTTTCTCTTTTTCTCTCTCCCTCACTGAAAGCTGAGCTAGCCTGAGAGCCCCTGGGGGAGCTCTGTCTTCTCCATTGTCGTCTCCCCAGTTCCAAGCCCTCTGCCTGGCCCATGGCAGGTGTCCAATGAATATTATTGAATGAGTTAATGAGTAAAAATGAACTTTGGGAATTTCCTTCCCTCTTTCCAACCTCAAATTCCCCAAGTAGGCTACACTTGTTTATATCAGTTTTTATGCAATTCTCAGTATCGATTACAGCTCGCTCCTTTTGCCTAGAAAGATTTAGAGATTTATTTTTCTTAGGTAAATGCTCTGCTAGATTTAAAAATCACTAATTCCAATTTATAGGTCAAATTGGAATCAGGTTGGAACCTGATTTTGGCCCAGGGCTATGGCTAGGAAAAAACTTTCAAGACTAAAGTCCTAGATAATGTCACTATATCAATTTCCTGTAGTTACTATAATAAATTACCACAACTGGCGGGGGTAGGGGGGGGCTTACAACAAAAGAAATTTATTCTTTCACAAATCTAGAGGCTGGAAGTCCAAAACCAGGATCACTGGGCTGAAATCGAGGTGTCTACAGGGCTGTCCTCCCTCCAGGGGACTCAGGGGAGAATCCCTTCCTTGTGTCTTCCAGCTTTGGGTGGCTACTGGCACTGCTTGGCTGGTGCACCTAAGTATTTATTAATCATATTTTGCAAGTGGGCAGACAGAAAAGAATGTAAAAATTTAAGTTAGAGACATGCCATTACAAACTGCTCTTTAGGCCAGACGTGGTGGTTCAAGCCTGTAATCCCAGCACTTTGGGAGGCCAAGGTAGGAGGATCGCTTGAGGCCAGGAGTTGGAGACTAGCCTGAGCCAGCGTGTGACCTCATCTCTACAAAAAATAGAAAAATTAGCAAGGTGTGGGTGGTGCGCACCTGTAGTCTCAACTACTCGGGAGGCTGAGGCAGGAGGATCGCTTAAGCCCAAGAATTTGAGGCTGCAGTGAGCTATAGTGACACCACAGTAATCTAGCCTGGGCAACAGAGCAAGACCCTGTCTCAAAAAGAAACAAAACACATTCTTCATTCCAAAAGGAAATATCATCCCAGGCTGTATTCTTGTAAGCTGATTATTCTTCTACGCTAGACTCACTTATGCCTGCTTAGAAAGTTCTGGTTTACTCTGAGTTGCTAGAGTAAACCTATCATTAGTCAGTATGAACATATCAGCACTTTGTGCCTATCATGCCATAGGCTGTAGGGGACTACTTAATAGCCTTCATAAAAAATACTGAATCAATGTCTCTTAAGTGTGTTTAAATTCATAAAAATAACATCTGGGACATAGGCTAAAGAGAATCCCTCCTAAATCCTATGAAAAACAAGCTACTTCTTTTTTCTTTTAACAAATAAAAAAGACTAAAATATTTTTTACAAAAGCAATTCATCTCAATTATGGATAAAAGTGAAAAGAAAAACATTTTTCATAATCTTACTATCCAGTAAGCAACTTGGTATATATCATTTCAGTTCTTTTTCTATGATTATATACATATTTACTAAAATCAGACTAGATTGTATGCAGCTTTATAACTTTTTTCTTACAAGAAAACCAAACATTTCTGGAAATATCTTAATTCTGACTGACTTGATCAGCTTAGTAGCTGCAGAAAGCCGACTGGACAATCTCACAGGAGGAAGGGAGAAATTGGGTGAATTTGGGTTTAATATGCATCATATGTTCTATACATCTTTTCGTGGTGTGAGGTAGGGAAGGAGGAAGGGCATCGACCTGTCATCTGCAGAGACTTTGCAAGATTTACAAGCTTGCAAATCTGCCCAGCCGGTTTTATGACTCTCTTTAACTCTGAATCACAGGCTATTAATTTTTCTGTCTCTTTGATTATAGTGATGAGAGAGTTGTTTGCTTAGTTCACTCTAAATAAGAATCCAACATTGTTCCTACACATCTTACAGCTTTTCCTTTTGAAGAAACAAGAAGATTGGGATGTGGTGGATGTGCTGAGTGCTTAGCAGGTGCCAGGCACAGTTTATGGATGTCACAAAACACTACGGGGTAGATATTGCTAATTTTTCAGGTTAGAAGATGGAGATTTGGAGAGATTAAGCAATTTTCATAGTTATTAGAGCTAGTAAGTGTCAGAGCTGAAACTTAAACCCAACTTGACTTCTAAGCCCATCTTTTTTATTTTTTTGAGACAGGGTCTTGCTCTGTTGCCCTGGGTAGAGTGTAGTGGCGTCATTGTATCTCACAGCAACCTCACACTCCTGGGCTCAAGACATCTTCCTGCCTCAGTCTCCCAAGTAGCTGGGACTACAGGTGATCGCCAAGACACCTGGCTAATCTTTTCTATTTTTAGTAGAGACGAGGTCTTGCTCTTGTTTGTCTCAGAACTCCTGAGCTCAAGCAATCCTCCATCTCAGCCTCCCAGAGTGCTAGGATTACAGGCGTGAGCCACCACGCCCAGCCTAAGCCCACCTTTTAGTCACTGTGCTTATTGTCTTCCAGAGGGAATCTCATATACTTTAAAGAAATACATTTTTAAATCGACACATACAAATTGTGTGTATTTATTGTGTACTCCATAATATTTTGAAATACGTATACATCACAGAATGGCTCAATCGTGCTAATTAAATACGCATCACCTCGTATACTTATATTTTTGTGGTGAGAACACTTAAAATCTACTCTCTTAGCAATTTTCTTTTTTTTTTTAGAAGCTCATGTTTATTTTCCATCAACCTTATTTCCATCTTGTTTAAGAGTTTGTAGAAGAACTTAAGACCACTCAGTGGTTGTTCCCACCCATTCAGTGGCCTGAGCAGTGGGAGCTGCAGCCCAGTCTTCCGTGGCAGGCTGAGCGCTCCAGTCTTCAGTGGGGAACTGCCGAATAGGCGCAGAGGGCACCTGCACGCCTTCGGACCAGTCTGCAACCTCGGGCTGAGTAGCAGTGAACTCAGGAGCTGGAGCTGTCCATTCACCCTGAAATTCCTCTTTGGTCACAGCTTTCTCAGTGGCAGCTTGCTTTTCCTTTTCAATCTCTTCAGGATCTCTGTAGAAGTAGAGATCAGGCATGACCTCCCACGGGTGTTCACGGGACATGGTGCCATGCATGCGGAGAACTTCCCGGGCCAGCATCCATCACATCAGACCCACAGAGTGAGCCCCCTTGTTGATGCATGGGATGGCAATGTCCACATAACGCAGGGGAGAATCTGTGTTACACAGAGCAATGGTAGGCAGGTTAACATAAGATGCCTCTGTGAGAGGCTGGTGGTCAGCCCTGGGGTCAGTGACCACCAGAAGACACGGCTCCTGGAATGCTGCCTGGATCTGGTTAGTGAAGGTTCCAGGAGTGACGCGGCCAGCGA
>VBSM01003148.1:15788087-15908225 GCA_008086735.1 Cheirogaleus medius | reverse complement strand
AAAAAAAAAAAAATAAATAAACCACCACCAAAAAATAAATTCATTGTTATTAATTATAGGCACCGGGTTGTACAAAATAGATGAAACTAATTTACTTTTGCATCTGATTCTTCAAATACCCACATTTCATCAAATCTGACACCAAAGATTAGAAGACAAATCATCATTTTATATTCCAATAACAACAAAAAGTGCTACTAACTGTAATCATAAGGTGCAGCTCAATTTCTGAGAAGTTACAACGTGAAAAGTATGTAAGCCTCAGAATTGGTGAAATATGACAAAATTGGAACGATAGGGAGCTGATGCTATGCAACCCACTTGCACAGGTGATGCTGACGACGTGGGTTCTTGGTGGGTCTAGCACATTCTCTGGGGTGAAGTCTAGCAGGCAGGACCATATATTAAATATAATTTTCAACTCACTTGCAGAAATAGTGGTTATGCAGTTGGATTTGTAGCTGCAGTTAGAGAAGTCATTATTATTCCTGCCAACGGTCTCAGAAGCTTGGAAGTACCAAGCTGCCTAGAGCTACTCAGAAATAATAATAGAGAAAGAAAATAGGGGAATAATGGATGAGGTGTGTGCAGCACTTTGTATCTGTGATTCTGAGTGTGAGACATATACATCTAGTGAGTTCTCTCCCTGCAATGATGTATTGAACAATGACAATAGCAACATTTTATGATTTCTAGGAAATACCTGCCAGAACATTAAATCAGTCCAGCAGAATTATTCCAGGTGTGCAGAACAAGACCAACAGAGGGCTGAACGCTGAGCCTTGAGAAATGTCAGCAGAGCAGGGGTGGGAGGGAGAAGAGAAGGCAGAAGATGTTGGGGGAAGGGAGGGAGGAAGAAAGGGAGGAGGAATAAACCACCAAAGGGCTAAATCACAGACACCAAAGAAGGGAGGGGTTTCCTAAAGGCAGAGGTAGTCACCAAGGGTTTACTAACAAAAGACTGTTTGTTGGTGAAGGAGTTTAATGGATCTCATGCCTTTATAGGAGAGTAGGGAAAGGCAATTTGAAAACAGAGGAAACCACTTTCCCTTTATTATTTTATAGAAATATTACAAAGGTAAGGGGTGGGGATTGTCTTCATAAACCTGGCTAGACAAATCCTCACAATGCTAGTTTTTGTCTTAGGAGTCTTCTCAGTAACATCTGAGCTCACTTTCTTCTGCCTTCTTACAAACTCTGCTCTCTTGATGCTCTGACACCTCTTGCTTCTGAATGACTGTCCACTTCTCGGGCTGAACTTTGGCAATCACCTTGGCTTGATTCTTTTTCTGCTCCTTTGCACCTTCAGTGTTGACTTTCTCCCTGATTTTATGCTGAGTCCTATTCTCTTCTCCATCTCCCACACGCTCTTTGGAAAATAATCTCCTTTATGCCCATGGTTTCAAAAATTACCATCTATTTGTTCTTGATGCCTACATCACATTTTTAGCCCAAGCCTTTCACCTCAATTTCTGACTCAGCTTCCCTCCTTCTTTCCCTTCTTCTTTCCTTGCTATTTGATATATTTTGCAGCCTACCACTAGCAAAGTGCACATGGCCCAAGAGAATGTGCTTTAGGTGTCAGAATCCTGATTTCAGGACCAAAGATGCCAGGGTGGGGGTCTGCCCTCGGTTCTTGGTGCGATCTTGGACGAGGAATGACCAGACACACCGAAGTGTCAAGTCTAGACTATTATCCTGGTCCTCTGACTCCTTTCTTGGAAACATCACCAGCAAGGCCAACACGATGGAGTAACCTCAGGCAGGGAGCAGTTTCACACGAGCAGCTCTTTATTGCAGAATAAAACAGGTCTGTCTCTGAGAATGGAGAGAGACAGACCAGCTCACTCCCTGACTGACCCACTCACTTCCCCTGACTTGTCGGATTGTTTCCTTTTATTAGCCCAGTTGGGAGGAGGCCTCTTGGGAGGTGTAGGATGTTATCAAATGATCAACAGGTGTCCTCAAAATGCCATCTGCACGTAAGAGCTCCCTCTAAGAAAGCCCACCTGGGAGGTGGTGAACCACAATGCAGATTCAAGCTAATGGCATATTAATTACCCTTAGGTCACTCTAGGTCACTTGCTAAATTTATTATGCCTGGGCTGGAGAATTCCTAGATTGATAAAGGGTTCCCTCCTTCCCCAGGTGCAGCAGTTGGTTGGGGTAGGATTGAGGCTGGAGCAGCACCAAAACGGAGTGCCCGCCTTATCCTTCTTCCCAGGTGGAGCAATTGCTTGAAACAGCGCCAGAGCAGGGCACCCTTGTCCCGAGAAGAGCAGAAGATCCTATCTATCTACCCAACATAGGCACTAATTTTGTCCTTAGCTTGATCCTGTTTTTTCTAGCACTGTGCTTGGTGTTAAATAAGAGATTTTTGGTGTTCCTGATGGTAGTTTTGCCCACAGAAAAGTTCTTTCGGGGGTTTACTTTAATTTTTAAAAGTATTGTTCATTTAGTTAACATAGCAAAAAATCAAGTTATTTCTTTTAAGGTCAATTTAGAAGTATTAGTATTCTATTTTTTTTTTTTTTTTTTTTGAGATAGAGTCTCACTCTGTTGCCCGGGCCAGAGTGCTGTGTCGTCAACCTAGCTCACAGCAACCTCAAACTCCTGGGCTCAAGTGATCCTCCTGCCTCAGCCTCCCAAGTAGCTGGGTCTACAGGCGCATGCCACCATGCCCAGCTGATTTTTTTCTATTTTTATTAATAGTTGCCTGGCTAACTTGTTTTCTATTTTTAGTAGAGATGGTGTCTCATTCTTGCTTAGGTTGGTCTTGAATTCCTGAGTTTAGGCAATCCTCCTGCCTCAGCCTCTCAGAGTGCTGGGATTACAGGTGTGAGCCACCACGCCCGGCCAAAGGACTTATTTCTAAATACCATCACATCGGGGATGAGATTTCAACATATGAATTTCTTTTTATTTCAAAATATTAATGAAAGGGGTACCAGTGATTTGCTGTATGGATATCTTGTATAATGCTTAAATCAGGGCTTTTGGTGAGCCCATCATGAGAATAGTGTTCATTGTACCTAATAGGTAAGTTTTTATCCCACACCCCCTTTTTGGTTTCTCATGTTCTTCATATCACTTTGTGCCCCCGTGTACCCATCTATTAGCTCCCACTTATTAGTGAGAACATATGATGTTTGTTTCTCTGTTCCTGAGATACTTCACTAAGGATGTCTCCAGATCCATCCACATTGCTGCACATGACATTATTTCATTCCTTTTTATGGCTGAGTAGTACTCCATGGTGTGTGTGTATGTATATGTGTGTATATATACACACATATACATACACCACATTTTCTTTATCCACTCATGAATTAAAGAGCACTTAGATTGATTCCACATCTTTGCAATTGTGAATTATGCTCTGATAAACATTTGAGTGCAGGTGTCTTTTTGATAGAATGACTTCATTTCCTTTGGGTAGATACCCAACAGTGGGATTACTAGATCGAATGGTAGGTCTACATTTATTTCTTTGAGGAATCTCCATACTGTTTTCCATAGGGGTTCTACTAGTTTGCAGTCCCACCAACAGTGTATAAATGTTCCTTTCTCTCTGCATCCCTGCCAGCTCAACATATGAATTTTGAGAGGTTAAAAACATTCAGTTCATAATGAGTATTATGAATACTACATTATTAATATGGACAGGTTCCTTAATGTCAAGAAATTAGGAGTACAAGTTTCATTTTCTTAAAATATTTCTGTACCTCATTCTAAATCCTCCAAGGTTAAACATGCTTGCCCACTAAAGAACAATCACAGATAGGGATTGCCTTCTCAAGGTAATTTTTTGGGAAGATGCAATAGAATTCATGTCCCCAACATAGCAGGAATGCCCTGAGCCCTATCCTAGGTGCTATGTCAGTGATTCCATAACTTAAAGAGTAACAACAATTTCACATCCTTTAAATGCAACTTACACATTACCAAATCTTCCGTCTCCTTACAGTGTCTATAAGCCCACATTCATTGACTGGATTTGGCATGCTGATCTTTTTTCCTAGCTCTAAACATCCCTGCACTTGGCACAATTCTGCATTATTTTCACCCATAAATTTTCTGTCTGGAAGAACCACACAATTCTTACAGATACTAAAATTATTTCCAGTTTAGTTCTGCAGTTCTCTCATAGAAGAGTCATAGCTTCCTCTGTTACCTGGGATACATCATGAGCACACAATAAATGTCGGGTCAATTAGTGGCACAGCTGAGTGTGCAAATGGATACCAGGTAACACAGAAGAATTTTCATAACTGCTACTTATTTTTCTCTCCCTTCAAAGTCTAGCATAGGGGTTAAAAGCACGGGCTTTGCCATCAGACATTCCTGGGCTCACAGTTCCTGACACTTATTAACTGTGTGACATTTGGCTTCAGTTCCTCATCTGTGAAATGGAATAGCAGCACTATTATAGGGTAGTTGAAGATTTATTTATCTATCTATCTCGAGACAGGGTCTTGCTCTGTTGCCCAGGCTAGAGTGCAGTGGTGTCATCATTACTCACTGCAACCTCAAACTCTTGGCCTCAAGCGATCTCCTGCCTCAGCTTCCTGGGTAGCTGAGACTACAGGCACACAGCATGCTTGGCTAAGTTTTCTCTATTTTGTAGAGACAAAGTCTCATTCTTGCTCAGGCTGGGCTCGAACTCCTGGCCTTAAGCAATCCTCCCACCTTAGCCTCCCAAAGTGCTAGGATTACAGGTGTGAGCCAGTGCGCCCAGCCAAAATTATATACTTAAATATATATGTGTATACATATGCATTATAAATCAAATTGTGTGCCCCCAAAATTCACATGTTGCAGCTCTAATACCGGTACCTCAGAATGTGACTATATTTGGAGATAGGGCCTTTAAAGAGGTCCTTAAGTTGAGGCTGAGGGTGGGCCCTAATCCAAATGGAATGGTGTCCTTATAAGAAAAGGGGGTTAGAATACACAGAGGAACCCCAGGAGCATGCGTGTCCAGAGGGGCAGCCGTGTGACGAGGCAGCAAGAAGGCGGCCGTCTGCAAGCCAAGGAGGGGAGGCCTCAGAGGAAACCAGCCCTGCTTGATCTTGGATTTTCAGCCTCCAGAATTGAGAGATAATAAATTTCTAGTTGTTTAAGCCACCCAGTCTATGGTGTTTTGTCATGGCAGCCCTAGCAAACTAATTTCATATATATCTATCTACCTACCTACCTACATACCTACTTACCTATCTATCTCTTAGCCCATCACCCTCGCTCAATAAATGGTAGCCATTATAACTATTATTCAGCTTTTCCAATGCAATTGCAAAGAAAGGTCATCCCACAAAAGTCACAAGGATGCAAACTGTTCACCATTTTCCAAGTTAAGCACAAGCTTGCTCCCTTGTCTGCCTGAGCTCAAGCCTCCCTGCCTCTGAGCCTTCCCTGGACTTCAAGTAGGTGTTTCTGCTCCTCGTCTGGGCTAGGGCTCTGTCCAGCTGTTCCCCAGATAACGTTACCATCTGTCTGTATGACCATCTCCCTCCCTGAACTGTGCCTTATGCATTTTTGTATTCCAGGCACCTAGTGTGCAGTATGTTAGGAAATTCAATTTGATAAACTGAGAAATAAATTCACTGAGAGTTTAGGTTTATTTACTTTATCTTGTTAACAATGACAATGATAACGCTGTGGGTTAGGGAGCGACTTTCATGTTTGGTCTCAAACCTTTTCCCAAGAGTCCAAGCTGGGGCCTCCTAGCACCGCGGTGAGCTCGGGGCATTCTTAGCTGCTTGAAGTGATGAGATTCAGCCTGTTTAACTTGCCAGGGTTCATATAACAGAGGCTTGGTCACATCTGGGCATGTACAACACTTGCTTCATTTACCTGTAAATTGCAAATCTCTTCTCATAATGAGGTTCCTGAAATTGTCGTTGTTTTTCAGAAACTCAAGCAATTAGCCAAGTAGGAGCCGGCAATAACTCTTAACCAGTGGCGAAAGGGTCAGATATTTCCTGTGCTGTTGCTATTGTTTACAGCAGGGCTGACACAATTTATTGGGGCAAGAAAGATTTTAACTGTCATTATAGATTTTATTTTCTCCTGTGTGACTTGGCAGGACGCTGACATTGTGTCTTCCTTGAAGGTCATCCTGAACTACCTATGTGCTGTGACTTTCTTTCCAACCGAGGAACAACAGCACAGTTTCTTGGCTATATCTTTTTTGCTTTTTAGCCACTGCAAGCTGTGAGCTAGCCCTGCACAGAGGTAACCAGGATGCCTTTTGTTTCTTTGCCAACTGTGACATCACTCTTGGCTGTCTTTATTTGATGAAAAGGTAGTACAGAAAAAATGATAATGATTATCTCACAGAGTATGTAGGCATTTTTACCAAGCAATCTTACACTTGAAAATAATTTTAGAACACATCAAGAAAAGTATCAGAGAAAAATATAAGGAAAAGGGAAGAATAGAATCATTGTGAGAAAATATAAAAATACTATAATTACCTTAAGAGAAAAATCTCCAGTGTGATTAAATGAGTCAATATCATGGTGTTTTTCACAACTTACACAATTAGTTTATATATCCCTACCGCTGAAAATAGTTGGTAGGAATCTAACAAATGAAATGTAAATCTTTCCTATATTTCTTTTACATATTATCGTACAAGCTTACTAATATTTTGCTTCCCACATTCACAAACATACTTAAAGAATTAAGTACTATGCTAAAGCAGAAGAAAAACAAAGGTTTTTCATAAAATATGCACAATGCCTATTAATGTCTATTTATTTTAACACTAACATGGTATCAATAAACTCAGAAAACAGATTGTGCAATTTTCATTATATAAGGTAAACACTTAATTATTTTATTTATTTATTTTTTTTAGAGACAAAGTCTCACTTTGTCACTCAAGGTAGAGTGCAGTGGTGTCATCATAGCTCACTGCAGCCTCCAACTCCTGGGCTCAAATGATCCTCCTGCCTTAGCCTCCCGAGTAGCTGGGAATACAGGCACGTGCTACTGTGCCCAGCTAGAATGCATTTTTAAGGTTGTTTTTTCAAATCAGTATCCAAAGTTCCCACATTGCTTTTTGATTTTTATGCCTTTTAAGTGTCTTTTCCCTGTATCAGTGTTTGTGCCCTATTTCCTACTTTCATTGATTTGTTGGTAAAGCCCATTCATCTGTATTATCAAATGAATACACCCTAGATTTGTCTGATTTCTTTTTTTCTTTTCTGGAAACAGAGGCTCACTCTGTCACCCTGGCTAGAGTGCAGTGGCATCATCATAGCTCAATGCAACCTCAAACCCCTGGGCTCAAGCAATCCTCCTGCCTCAGTCTCTTGAGTAAGTGGGACTACAGGTACATGACACCATGCTCGACTAATTTTTTTTTTCTATTTTTTGTAGAGACGAGGGTCTTACTCTTGCTCAGGCTGGTCTCGACCTCTTGAGTGCAAGCTGTTCTCCCGCCTTGGCCTCCCAGAGTGCTAGGATTATAGGTGTGAGCCACCACTACCAGGCCTTGTCTGATTTCTTTGTTGTGGTGTGTTTTAACTTTCTTCTGTGTCAGATCTTTTAGCAAACATTTTAGTTTGGCCCAGAGAACAGGTTGTGAGTTCTGCTTCTGTTTCTAACCCTATTACTTTGGGCAGGTTACTTAAGTTCTCCACATGTTAGTTTTCTTCCCTGATGCATACTTTCATTTTTCTATCTGAAAAATAGGGATGATAATAATCTGTTCTATTTTGAGGATGTCACGAGGAAGAAATGAGATGCTCTGTGTGGTAAGTATTAAGGTTCTCAGGAAGAAAGCACTCTACCAGAATGGTCAGAGAAACTTTTCCTAGGCTGGTGGGAATAATATAAATTTAGAAATACAAAAGCTTTGGTGACAGAGGGTGGGGGAAGGCAAGAATTCACTGGATATAGAGATCAATGTTGTTCTTTTCCTCTCTGCACATATATCAAGATGTCTGGACTTCAATAGTAAGGGAAGGTACAAAGAAAGCAATACAATTCAATCAGAAGTGTCACATCACATTAAGCTTATTCTGTTTGTCTTCTTTCTTACTACTTCCGATAATTGTGAGTACCAGGTAGGTATGTAGCTGTTTCTTTAACTCCTGATGGTGTGAGAACAGCAAAGTAGGATGAAAAGCACACCCTGGTGTGGAAAGCTGCATTGCACAGGGTGATAATATGATGTCCGAATAGGGGACGGATCTTTCAGCTTGCATCGATGGACCCCGAAATTGCAACTCCTGGGTCACCATCCGACCTACCAAAGCTGCCTCTGGACTTCCTGCCACTTGTCTGCCCATTGTTTTCTTTTCATTTTTTTTCCCCATAGTTTTCTTTATGAACCAGTGTTCCTGAGTGTGGTCTGACGCAGGCTTTCCCCTGCCCTAACTGAACATGGAACATCTTCGTTACCGGAAGGCTGGTTGCCATGTACTCTGTTGAGATTCAACACCGTGGCAAAGGTGGAAGAGGCTCAGGGCAGCCTTTTAAGTGCGAGAGACTGAAAAATAATTTCAATATTTAGGAGGTAAAGAAAGGCACTTCTGATTTGCAATTTGCTCTGTGGTCTAGCAGGACTTCTTGCAAATCTTAGCTATGCCTCCTAGATCAGCCGCGGCGTAGTGCTATTTAAGCTAGACACCCTGGGTTGCGTGGTTGGGGTTTGCTAAGGGCCTGTCTGAATGCAACAGGAGATGGGGCAGGAAGCTTATACTTGGTATAACAGGTTGCATGGTTCCCTCCCACCCCCAAAATACATCCACGTGGAATCTCTGAATGTGGACTTAATTTGGAATAAGGGCCTTTGCATGTGTAAGGTAAGAATCTTGAGAAGAGATCATCCTGTTTTAGGGTGGGCCCTAAATCCAATGCTGAGTCTCCTTAAACAAGGCAGCAGAGGAGAAGGCAGAGACACGGGGGGCGGGGGTGCAAAGACAGGGTCAGAGACTAGAGTGATGCAGCCACAAGCTAAGGGATGCCTGGAACCACCAGAGCCTTCCTTGTCTCTTCCTCTAGAGGCTTTGGAGGGAGCATGGCCCTGCTGACACCTTGTTTTCAGATTTCTGGCCTCCAGAACTGTGAGAGAAGAAATTTCTGTTGTTTTAAGCCACCAAGCTTGTGACAATTTGCTCCGACAGCCACAGGAAATAAATACACTTGGCCTATGTAAAGACCTGTCACCTTTTGCCTGTCCCTTAATCACTAACAAGTAATTTAAGTTGGAAAAATTATTTCTCTGTCCAGGCAAATCCCAAATTACACTTTTTCATGGGCAGAAGCTGACAGTCCTTGGAATGGCTGAAGCTTTAGAGAGAAGAGGTGGAGAAATTTTAGAGGTTGGGCATCTGGCCAGTTAGAGAGGACCTTACAGGTTGGCAGTGTCCTGGTGAGATCACCACGGTCCAAAGTTCTGTCGTCAGGTTTACAAAATAAACTTTTACCTTATTGGTGTACCTGGAGTTGAATAAATTCTTAGGGAATAACTTGCAATAACAGTAAAGTCACGACTAAGATATATATAAGCTAGAAAGATGATTTGTCCATTTAAGAGACATAGCTCTGTCGTGATGGAAATGCTCCTCCACATCGTTCAAGTCTCCCTCTTTTTAGATTTAGGGTGCCTGTCCACCCAAATTAATAACTGGAATATTGCTTGGTGTGAGAGTAACTGGTGGTGCTCCCCTGTGTCCACGTCCTCCTCCTCTTCCTTGGCATGTTGCTAGACAACGCCGCCTGTCCTCTGCTGCCCTTCTCAGCTAGGTGGGGCTGTGTGAGGAGTCCTCTCCATCGGATGTGCCCAAAGGTGATGTGAGTTCCCTCTGGGCCGAGTCTCAGGAATGGGTGTCTACTGTCTCTGCTGTCTCTCATTCTCCACCCACCAGCTCAATGCACAGCACTCCAAGGCCCCAGGGCGAGGGTGGTGCCGCAGTATCAGAGTCCTGAGTCCCTGAGTGACTGTGTGGAGCACAGCCTACTCCCAACCCAACTGTCATTGACATGACAGAGACACAAACTTTGATGGCTTTAAGCCGGTGAATTTCCATTATCCACTATAGCAGCAACTTACCCTAAGTAATACACATGGTCAGCATGAAATTAGGGCAAAGGGATTTGGATCATTGTAGAATGTTCCATCAGGATGGTGGTAAAACTGAGACATTGCTCTTCCCCAAAATGGAGCCCAGTTTTCCAGAAACCAGCATGTTTATGTTCTCGTGGCTGGTGCCTCTCTACTTGGATGGGGGCATAAATAAACGGACACTGACAAATCTTGCTCTCTGGGGCTCCTATTTTTCAGAGAATCCTTCTTTTGCTAAAAACACCCTTTCTTCAAACATGGCTCATTCCAGTGGTGTAGACTGCAGCCTTCTGGGTTAGAGTCACAGCTACATTTTAAGACGACTAAACATTTATGTATCATCATGCATATACCTTTCTTTTTTCTTCTTTTTAATTATAAAATTAATACATGACATGGTAAAAAATTAAAATGTTAGAACAGAAAAGGTAAGTCTCTCCCTCCTCCTCACCTACAGATAAATTCAGTTAATAGTCTCTTGTTTATCCTTCCAAAAAATTTGAATGCATATACATGCATATATGTGTATATTATTTAAAAACACAAATTATTCTCTTTTTTTAAACTTTGCTGTTTGAGCTTTTCATTTAATATTATACCTTGGGGATTCTTAAATGGTCAGAGATGAATAAACATGTTTCTTGTCTTTTGGGAGTATGTCAGGGGGCAGATAAATCAGGAATATAAGTGATCTAAAAGCTAGAGTATATGAGTAGTACCATTTGAGAGGCACAATGTGCTATGCTATTTAAAGGAGGTTGTAATTATATATATGGTTTTTTTTTTTTGGATGTATGGTAAAACACTCTCATTTTTTGAGTACCTTCTATGTGTCAGGCACTGCACTAAATGCTTCATGTATAGTCTCTTTTTTTCTTTTTTAGAAACAGGGTCTTGCTCTGTCACCCAGGCTGGAGTGCAGTGGCATCATCATAGCTTACTGTGACTTTGAATTCCTGGACTCAAGTGATCCTTCTGCCTCAGCCTCCCCTAATAGCTGGGACTACAGGTGCATGCCACCATGCCCAGCTAATTTTTACATTTTTTTCTTTTTTTGTAGAGATGGGGTCTTACTATGATGCCCAGGCTGGTCTAGAACTCCTGGCCTCAAGTGGCCCTGCTGCCTCTACCTCCCAAAGCACTGGGATTATAGGCATGAGCCACTGCACCTGGCCTAAGGTATCTTATTAGTCACAGTACCTGAGTGAGGTAGGGATTAGCATCTTATCTCCATTGTACAGCTGAGAGCAGAGCAGCTCAGCGTGGCTCAGTAATTTGTCTAGGGTCACGTAACTAGCAAGTGGCTTAGCAGGGATTTTAACTTCAAAGACTATGTACACTTTCCACTCTACCTGCTTCTCGATAAAAACTCAAAATGACATCTAAGCAGGAGCCAAACCTCTGAGGAGCAGATTAGAACCCCTCCAAGCCACTAGGTAGGGTCTTTCACTTCTTTGACCAACCATTAGTTGTTTATTTGGACAAGGAAGCTCTTCTGTTGTCTTGTTGACAAGAGGAGGGTGGGTGGCCTCGGGCAAGATACTGAGCACATCTTTCTCAGCCTTAACCTGGAGAAAATACTCGTGGTTGTGAACAGTCAGTGAGTTGCTACACACAAAGCACTAGAAAGAGTGCCAGGTCCGCGGTCCTTGTAAGGTGTTGCCTATGACGACTGTCACCGGCGAGGTCTGTGGATTTGAGAACAGGAAGGAAAGTAGGAAGAGAGAAGGAGGCCCCAAAATTGAGGCCCAAGCTGGGGGTCCAACTCTGGGAGGGTCTTTATGCAAACATGGAGCCAGAGGGCAGAAGCGACAGGCAGCTGGCGGGAAAGCAGGCAGAAATTAGGGAACAGACGCCACCCCGCCCTCCTTCCCTCACCCTCCACCTCCTGTCCCTGGGGACTGGAGGAGAAGCGAATGCAAAAAGGTGTAAAAAGGGGGCAAATCAGACAGGAAGCGACTGCAGTCAATTGCTGGGTCAGCGTCAGGGAGAGACTGAGTCGCCTGAGGTCACCCGTGGGAACGTGAAGTGCTCTGCGGGAGAAGGGCTCTGGCACTTGCTTCCTGTTGTTGGAACTGTCAGTGAGCGATGTGCTTTAATTTCCCCACGTGTGTCCCCCTTTCCAGGCCGCCCTGTGCTAGTGCACCTGGGGGGCAGGTGGGGTGTGTTCGATGGTCTCACACAGAAGCTCTGTCATGGCCCTAGGAAGGCAGGAGGAGTAACGTTTTGCCACTAACTGGGGGAGTGCCGATCCCCCGGGCAAGGACAGCCACCAGGGAGAGGGCAGCAGCATGGACGCAGTCTGCGGCCACCCACGGAGCCAACAGTGGAGAAGATGTCGGGGTTGGAGGACGTCCAGGCTCCGGCCGGCCCTGGGGGACACAGGAGGCCAGGGACACTCGAGACACAGCATCGGGCTGCACCGACCCTCTGTCCTTGGCTACCACTCCATCGAGGCTCCATCTGTTCCTGAACGAGGATCAGGGCTGACCCCAGGGACTGACATTCGTCCTTCTCTCACCTTTCTGCCTACCTAGCCGGTGCCTTCATCTGGCTCTTGGGTGAGGGACAACGGGACACTAACATCGGCACTCGCTGGGGGGCCCTTGATCACAGGCTATTGTAAGTGACACGGTGGCCCTTTATGAAGAATGGGATTCGGTCACCCTCGACAACTTCTTAGTGAGGAGCTTTTAACAGGAGGGGCGATGGTGAGTTTGGGTGTTGTCAGGCATGTCCCCAAGATGTCTGAGAATGTGTCATTTCCTCCAAGAGTTTTTCAGAGTTGGGAGTGTGGTCCTGAGCCTCAGAGGCGCAGAAACCTAAGTCATCAACCCCATGGATGGCGGAGAGTGGAATGCTCCTCAGGGTGGAGTCACATTTGCCAATCTCAGAGAATGATGGATAAACCTAAGTGCCTGCCAGCTTCTTGTGATCAGAAGGGCCGAGGGGGACTGAATGCCGGTAGCCTTGGCCCATAGTAAAGGCAAGTGACATGTCGCATTTTGTAAGAAGAGGTTGCTTAGTGACCACGGAAGTCAGAACCAGGGGAGTTCGTTTTTTAATTCAGAAGTTTAATGACACCACACTAAGATGATCTGATGTGTCCATCTTCACAGTGGAAGACGCCCGCCAGGCGGCCCCGGCAGGGGGAGCTATTGGGTGTCAGGGTAGATTACGCCTCTCTCCCCCTGGCCTGGGCTGAGGGGCCACTGCCAACATTTGCCTCCAACATTCCACTTGTTAAAAAAGTTCCTCTGCCTCACCATGGGCTTATAAATGAAGATGGCCTGGTTAGTTCACGTTTGGGGGTCTGGTAATCATCCCATTGTTTTAGGGCAGCGTTTCTCAAAGTTTGAGCTGTTGAACCCATGCATCGGAACCATGTCTGCTTGCGTGTGTTGGTTATAAAATGCAGATTTCTGAATCTCATTTCTGATGGTCTGAGTGACCGTTTCTGGGGCCAGGGCCTGGGAATCTGAATTTTAAGCCAACACAACAGTTGAATCTAACGTCCAAAATATTTGAAAATCATTGTTTTGCCCATCTCTGTAATCCATCATGAGTTGATTTTGAAGTAGGCCACCTTATATCCAAGTGTTTATGGAAATCCTTAGTACGGGTGACACTTTTGCTATCTTCGTCATGTTGTAGGTTAAAAAACTGAATTAGATATTGTGAAAAAAATAGATTCTTCAAGGGGGATAATCCTGTCTAATGAATATAGTTATCATTCCAGTGTGTAGAAAAGGCAAGATCAGGTGTATAACTCTCCTTGAATTTCATCCTAACGGGGTTACTGTTTCTGTGGTACCCATCCTCAGTCAATATAATTTTTACACTAATTCTTTTTTTCTCCCCAGCTTTATTGAGGTATAATAATTTTATTGACTAATAAAACTGGTATATATTAAGGCATACAACATGATGATTTGATATATGTATACATTGTATAGGGGTCACTACAATTAAATTAATTAACACTTCCTTCAGCACATATAGTTACATTTGTGTTTGTGCTAAGGACTTAACTAATTCTTATAATAAAGGCATAGACTCTTAAACTAATGATTAGCATTTCAAGTAGTACTACGTGCAGGACCGTTATTTGTTTTCTTACCGCTAAATATTAGTGACCATCTGAAGCATGCATAAGGAAAGTGTTATTCCCAGTTCTGACAAAACTGCTAACCATTTGCAGAGTTAGGAAGTTATCCCAGCAGACATCTTGATTGTAGGAAAAGGGGATTTGCGACAGGAACTGAGCTCAGAAAACATTGTGCTGGTTTTCAATGAAGGTAAGTGACTTTTAGTACTTGCCTAGAAAGGAGAGAGCATTTTTTTCCCCCTTCAGTACAAAGATTCGTTAGGTCCTACTGACACAGTAAGAAGGTTCTAACCTCCCATTACGACTTCTCCACCAGTCCAGGCACTCAGGGGTTACAGTTCTTTTGCTGACAAAGACTATTTCATCTGCAGCCACATGAAGAAACAATCACAGCCTGGATTAATCGCAGGTGTGTGTCATCCCCACACTCAGCGGACAGCCTTTTTGAACAGGGCAACTTCGAATTAACATCAGATTGAAACCAAGTTGCATCCTTCACGATGATTCATATGGAACTTCTGCCTGTTATTCGAAAGGACATGCAAACCCCAGAACATTCTGAAAGCTCTGTTTTTGACCTCTTATGAAAATAATGTGATTTGAGAAGGAAGGGAGAAGCATGAGAATTAATTTCCTGGCCAAAATAATGTGGTATTTTGCAAGCTGACTGCATCTTAGAAATAAGAGAAGGAAAAAATAATGTGGATTTTGTGTACATCAGAGTAAACAGGTTTTACGTAGAATTTGCAGAATCAGTTCCCTTTAGAGTGGATTTTCAAAAGCAGATTCTAAGTGTGTTCATGTATCTGTTAGGTTAAACTAGTTCACATTGTTAAAGCTTATGGCTGTGTGATGGATGTATACTCCTTTATGTGCTCGTGGGGGAGGAAGTTCAGACACTGACGTTTTTTCCGGAACATTCCCTCGTCTGATGCCAAATTTCCTATTGCTAATCCCTTATCCTGATCCCTTCCTGGGGGGTCCTGCCTAATACCAAACCTGTAGATTTTCTGTACAAAGAATGTTGGCCGACAAAACACGAGGTTTAAATTTTTTTAAATGACACAGGGAATTTTTTGTTCCTGTCTTCTAGCAGGCTGTGAGGAGATTTTTTTTTTTTTTTAATCATTCATCACTGTGAAAATGATCTCATGGTAGATTGAATTTCCTTTGAATTTTTTAAATGGTTAATGAAAAAATTGGTGCTTTTTTCTAATATTGGAAAAATGTTGCCATAGTTATTTCTTGATTTTCCACATATAGCTATGAACGTTGTAGGCCTTCTTACTATACCTTGGGGACAGTGGTACCTTCCTGATTTAGTTTTAAGATAATATTATGCTTATCTTTAAAGAATGTTGTGAGGATTAACATTTGTAGATGTTAATCCCACAACATTTCCTCTCTTGCATTTTTGTGCATTTGCCTCCATTTTCCCGGGAGCTTCTTCCAACCTAAAACTTTGTAGCTGTGTTTTCCTTTTCTTGGTTTCCTAAAAGAAAGACTCTTTACTAATCATTAGGAAAATGCAAGCCAAAGCCACAATGACATACCACTTTCACAGCCATTAGGATGGTTGTTACAAAAAACAAACAAACAGGAAACAGAGCGCTGGTGGGGATGTGGAGAACCCGGAAACCCAGGGCTGGTGGGATTGGAAAATGGCGTAGCCACTGTGGAAGATGTTAAGGCGGTTCCTCAAAAAATTAAATATAGAATTACCATGTGATCCAGCCATTCTACCTCTGGGTATACACCCAAAAGAACTGAAAGGAGGGTCGTCTAGAGATATTCGCGCACCCCATGTTCATAGCAGCATTATTCATGGTAGCTAAGGGTGGAAGCGACCCACATGTCCATTGGCAGTTGAGTAGATAAAGAAAACGTGATAGTCATACAAAAGAATATGATTCAGCCTTCAAAAGCAAGGGAATTCACATGCTACAACATGGATTTTATGTCATGTATCTGTTACCACAATAAAAAAAAAATAGCTTAAAAAAATCAAAGAAAAAGGCAAGGAAGGCTCTTACATTGTGATTTTACAAAATGCAGCCAATCTGGAAACTCTCCTGTACTCATGGGCTGTAGTTATCACCCAGACTGGCCAGCCACACAAAGTCCATGCCAGTCATCTCTTTTTGGGGCCTATCACCTCCTCCAGCCCAAGCAGAAAACTTTTTTTTTTTTTGAGATAAAGTATCACAATTTTGCCTGGGCTACAGTACAGTAGCACCATCTTAGCTCACTGCAGCCTCTAGCACCTGGTCCCAAGCGATCCTCCTGCCTTAGCCTCCCGAGCAGCTGGGACTACAGGCACGTGTTACCATGCCTGGCTAATTTTTAAATTTTTTTTCTGTAGAGACAGGGGTCTTACTATGTTGCTCAGGCTGCTCTCGAACCCCTGGCCTCAAGTAATCCTGTCTCGGCCTCTCAGAGTGCTAGGATTACAGGTGTGAGCCACCGAGCCTGGCATTCAATGAGAAAACTCAAAGGGTGAGTGATGCACGAAGATGTTCTGGTCAGCTGTCCATCTGCAAGACCAGTGCCTGGCTCTACAGCATGCTAGAGCCCAGGTGACACTGTCTAAATGGTCCAGCCTGCCTGTTTGCCAAAGGACAAGGGAAGAGCGAGGATGTGGAGAAACTCAAACTTTAGACGTTGTAGGGCAGGTAGGTATTTCCCATCTTTCCTGATTATCAGAATCTCCCCGGGGTAATTCCAGGGCTCCACCTCAAGCTCCTGAAGTCGGACCACCCATTGGCAGGGGTTGAGAATCTGGTTTTATTTTGTTTTGTTGCAAGTAAATGTTTTAGGTGATTTGTAATGATCAGGGAAGTTTGGGAAATCCTGGAGAGTGTCGAAAGCATGGGCTTGATTACCTTGTAAAAAGACACAAATCTGGGAAGCTGTACGAGACTGACTTGTTCTCAGATGTGGGTGCTGTCTCTGTTGGAAGGCAACAGTCAGGACGTGTCCCCCAGAATGTGAGAGGTTGCTTGTCTGGTGAGCGCAGAGGCAAAGCTATATGCAAATGCAGGGCGCTGGTAAGTGCAGTTGCCTGTTAATTAGCGGAAGGGATGGAGTTTCTTTCCAGTGTGTTGTGCTCATTGTGACTTTAGGAAGAGGGTTCTTTGAAAGAGTTGCTTAAATTTAGGATCCTTCCTGCTCTGCAAGCACTAAGGCACATCACTCAATTGAAGTAATAGTCTTCGATAAACTCTATAATATAAAAAGTATTGTGCTAAGTACTGGAAGGTCCCAAGATAAAAAAACCACATCAATTTCCTGCTCTTCGGAAACTTAAAAATAGCAATTCTCATCTTAGTTTTAAACTTGCAGAATGAAAGTGCCATATGTTATATTTGTGGTGTGTATTTTGTACTTATTAAAGTAATTATGCACAAGTTGCAAGCTCCCATAGTTCTAGGAACTGGCAGCTATTTCTTTTCTTTTCTTTTTTTTTTTTTTTTGAGACAGAGTCTCACTTTGTTGCCCCGGGTAGAGTGCAGTGGCATCATCATAGCTCATTGCAACCTCAAACTCCTGGGCTCAAGCGATCCTCCTTCCTCAGCCTCCCAACTAGCTGAGACTACGGGTGCACATCACCACGCCCGGCTAATTTTTCTATTTTTGGTAGAGACGGGGTCTTGCTGTGGCTCAAGCTGGTCTCAAACTCCTGGCCTCAAGCGATCCTCCTGCCTCAGCCTCCCAGAGTGCTAGGATTACAGGCGTGAGCCCAGCATGGCAGCTATTTCATTTCTGAAAATTCAGACAATGAGAATGAACAAAAGTTAAGCTTTTATTTTTCCACTTTAGCTAAGCCTTAAACTTCTATTATCTTTGTAAATAGGCTCAAAGACTCTAGATTTTCTAAGGTTTTTTGGGTTTTCTTATATCCAGATCTTAAATGGTCCTGTTTAACCTGAATATTTGAGTTTATACAAGTTCTATTTTTTAGGCTGCTTTCTTTTTCAGTTTCTCAGTATGCAGAAATTGCTATTTTAGGAGAAAAATTGTTTTCCATCAAAGACTTGGAGAAGTCATTCAGACTATGCCACTTTTGCCTTTGGAAAAGTTCCTATTCAAAGTTGATTTTTTTTCCTCACTTGGTATATACAAATTCTCAGTTATTAAAGACACAACTTTTTGTCTGAATGACCAGATAAATAAGTTAATACATTCATTAGAATAAAAAAATGTTTGCTTTTGGGGGGTATTTGTAACTAGGCAGGTCAGATTTGCACCTACATGTTAATTTTTTTTCTTTTTTTTGAGACAGGGTCTTACTCTGTCACCCCAGCTAGAGTGCAGTGGCATCATCATAGCTCACAGCAACCTCAAACTCCTGGGCTCAGGCAATTCTCCTGCCTCAGCCCCCTAAGTAGCTTGGACAACAGGTACGCACCACCATGCCCAGCTAATTTTTCTATTTTGTTTTTTTGTAGACATAGGATCTCACTCTTGCTCAGGCTGGTCTCAAACTCCTGGCCTCAAGCGCTCTTCCTGCCTTGGCCTCCCAAAGTGCTGGGATTACAGTCATGAGCCACTGTGCCCAACCTACATGTGCCTTTTAAAAAGAATAATGAAACCGTTTAACCTGTGTCAAAAGGTGGTAAATTACATTCCTCAGGAAACTAGGAATCTCATAGTGTGGTCCTTGGCCAGGAGTGTTCTCTTGATGATCTGACACAGATTGAAAAATATACGTGCTTTGGGACGATGTTTTTTTGTGCAAGTGAGACAAAATTTCATAAATTTTCACTACTTACAGTGGTAAGTAGTGGAGCTACTTACCACTAAGTAATTAAGGGGAGTTATGTTCAATATGAAGCAACTAAATCACTTTCATTCTTAGCATTTATGGATAATATGACTTCAATATTCCTAAGCTGTAGGCTGCCGTGCTAGGCTGGTCACGTTACTAAGCAACTGCATAGGTACTCTAGGAATTCCTATAAACCAGGAAAAGGAAGCTTTATATCCCTTGTCTAGTTGTGCCTGTGACTTCAAATGGCTGCTAGTTGTGCTTTTAAATAATAAGTTACTGTTAGTTTGAGTGATGTTTGGTGATGGTGATAGTGTTTATGGGACCTCTTTTTGTAAATCAGACTTTTGGCCTGTTATTTTCTGGTCACTAGTCTTTAATCCGTGTATATGGAGGTTCTAGAGTTCAAACGTTATTCATCCATATGCCTCTTGCTGAAGCTGATGATTCTAGAATTCCCCTAACGTTTACTTGTACGGGAACAGATCATTGGTGATACACTGCCAATGAATTTGAGTTCTTTAAACACCTTGTGTTCTTTAAATAACTTGTTAGGCACTAGCAAGTCATTACATTTCTGGGTTAGCTTTAAAGTATATACAGCATTGTTTTAGGATCTAAAATCATGTGTTCGTTGTCTTTCAATTCTTTATCACAGAGCTCTTTTTTCTTTTAGTAATTGGCAATGGATCGGGCAGAGTGGGCTTTAGGATCTTTTGCCTAACCAAAAAAACGATGTGGTTAGGAGCTGCCAGTTTAAATCAAGATTTGCAGGAATTGAATATTTGAATATCCATTTTATCATGAATGATTTTCCCATAAGTCGGTCACTAGCCTGACTACCCAGTAGCATCCCCTGGGAAGTATTTTTAAAATAGTGACGCAGGCCAGGCGAGGTGGCTCACGCCTATAATTCTAGCACTCTGGGAGGCCGAGGCAGGAGGATTGCTTAAGCTCAGGAGTTCGAGACCAGCCTGAGCAAGAGTGAGACCCCATCTCTACTAAAAATGGTAAAAATTAGCCAGGCCTGGTGGCGCATGCCTGTAGTCTCAGCTACTCAGGAGGCTGAAGCAGAAGGATGCTTGAGCCCAGGAGTTTGAGGTTGCTGTGAGCTAGGCTGACACCACGGCACTCTAGCCCGGATGACAGAGTGAGACTCTGTCTCAGAAAAAAAAAAAAAAAAAAAAGTAGTGAAGCAAAGCCCAACTTCAGACCAATTGAGCTGAAATATCTGAAGGTAGAGCCCAGGCAATGTGCTTTGAAAAAACATGCCAGGTAATTATAAGGCATAGGGAAGGCTGGGAATTTCTGCAAATGAACATTCTATTACTGTTCAGGCTCATAAAGGCAGCAGCAACTGCCGTTGGTATCAAGGAATAGAGATGAAAACATTAAAAGGACATTGTTTCTGGAGAAATCATTGGTTAAAAGGGCAGCTGATTGCACGGCGGTCAGAGCAAATAAAGAAAACACTGAGTCCTTTACACGTGAAATCCTCTGTGTGCTTTCAAATTGTGATTCATATCATCAAACGCTGGCATTGGAGATAGACTAGCTGGGGAGGCTAAGGGCAGGGAGAAGGATCGATGCTGGGAACAGTAGGAAACAAGCGGCAGAGTGTCGTTAGGAGTTGGGGCGGCAGGGGATGGCGACATTTCCGAGGGCAGGTGGCCAAGGTCGTGGTGAGTCAGCAAGAGGCAACAAGTGGGGTTGCAGCCAGGGGGGAGAACAGTGACAGAGGAAATTGGCAGCCAGCCAGAGAGGAGGTCTAGCCGCACGCTTGGAAGCTGCGAGACAGTTATCCGGGGACAGGAGAGCAGGCAAGAGAGGCCAAAGTCCTGATCCTGAAGGCACTGGGGTAAGGGGTAGGTGTCAAAGTGATGCCTAGGCGGCAGTCAAAGATGGAGCCTCTGCTCCCCGGACTGCAGCCTGCGCTCAAGGGCCTGATCCCACGGCATTGGTCCAGCGCCCAGCTGGGGTCAGCGCAAGAGCCAGCCGAGCAGTGAAATGGAGACAGCTCAACCCAGAAATCCTTAAGTGTCCCCTTGCCTGGGACATGCCTGCAACCAGAGCGTGCAGGTGCAGTACGAGGAGCCTGACTTTTCAGCTGCCGATAGAGCGCAATCTCCCAGAGCACGGTCCCAGCACAGACGGCCTCCACCCAGGAGCATCTGATACTCACACCAGCCTGCCCCTCCCACCTAGCCATTTCCAAGTCCACTTTCCCACCACGACGCACTACGTGTGAGATTAAGGAGTGTCGCTTACACACGTCTGCTAACCCTCTGCAAGTCAGAGAGGCTGCTGGGATGTCTCGACTTGCAGCACTAAATGTTTGCCCTTGCCTTGCATCTCCTAACTCGTAACTGAGGACAATCACACCCCCATCAGGGAGGGAGTTACTCAGCGGAGACGCTGGCTTCCGCGTGTCCCTTCCATGTGATCCAGAGGAGTGCAGATTTACGCTTGTCCTGGAAACAAAAGAAAAGGCTTAGTGATGCTGACAGTCAATTCGTGTAACTTGATGGGCAAATTCCTTCCCAATGGGGAAGAAAGAGTTGTAGAAAAAGGGGAAGGAATGTGGGTCAAGCAGTTATTCCTAAACTTGGTTGTCTGTTGGGATTTCACAGCATTTTTAAAAACACAGATTCTGGGGCCTGCCCGCTGAGATTCTGATGCAGTTTGTAGATTTGCTCCAGGACACAGTGGATCTACTATTTTTAAAAAGTTTATTTATTTATTTATTTATTGTAGACATGGGATCTTGCTATGTTGCCCAGGCTGATGTTGAACTCCTGGCCTCAAGAAACAGCTCTACTTTTAAAAAGCTCTGAGGTGGTTCTGAGATACATATACACACAGCCAGGTTTGGGAGGTAGAACTGCTACCAGCTGGTTGGTTTCGCCCTGTGTCTCCGAATATGAGGACTTGCTGGGGTGAGTGGCAGTCCCGGGCTGGAGTGATGACAGGGCCCCCGGGCCCCCTGAGAACCACTGTCTTGCACCCTCCACCTCTGTGCTCACTCCGCTTGGGCAAGGCCACGTGGGTTCCTGGGGCAGGCAGCAGAATCTGTCCCTGGCAGATGCGTGAAACTCTAATCTCAACCGGTTCTGCTCCAGCTGCTTGGCTCTTGGCATCAGCTCAAGAATTCAAGGGGTGGAGGAGGAGGAGGCTCCTTTCTGCTCTGCATCTGGGGATGAAGGCCCTTCGCCCAGGAAGGGGAGGGGCCCGGGGGAGGTCAGCCTCAGAGAAGGAGAGACAGAGACAGAGAGACACACACAGAGAATTAACCCCTTAGTACCATTAACCATTTAGCACGGACTAATTGATCAGATGAGGTATATCTTTGCAGATAAGTCTTGCAAAGAACCTTGGAAAGGCCCAGTGCTGACCATCCTCTGTCTGGAATAAGAGGTGGGAGTGGATGGTCTCCAAGCCCTTTCCCGCCATGACATCTGTTTGTTCAGTTGGTGAATACGTTTTGCTCTCCAAGTATGTCCCAGGCACTGTTCCAGGCACTGAGACACACACAGCAAACAGCACGGAACAGGCCCAGCTCTGGTGGGCTTCATATTCTAGAACTTGCCACTGCAGCTGCCCGGGGAAGGTGGTCCTGAGGGTGAGCTGCCCCAGGAGCAGGCACAAGACAAACATCATTTCCTTTTTGTCATTCTCAGGGGTGTCCCTGAGTGGGCACAGCCAAAACCCTCGTGGGGACAGATGCAGAGACAAGACAATGTCCCTCTTGCACACCTGGGTGCAGCGTCCCCTGGGGGATCTGGGGGAGTGTTTCTGGGGGTTTCAGCTCAGTGAGTGTGGCTGGCCCTGGGTGTCTTTGGGGACAGGAGTCAGCCTTTCGTGTTGGGGTTCATAAAGAAGGCCAAAAAGACTGGAGACACACCAAAGGTCTTAAGGAATTAAAAATAGCAAAAATATATGGGAATCAGGGCCTGGCTTTGAGTTCAATAGACGGTACTGTTATGCCAAAGATTTTGGCTTTGGATTTGTAAAGTAACAAGAATCTGTCTTTGGCTTTGTTTTGCGGGAAAGTGAAACAGGCTAATATTGAAGGTGTAAAGGGAACATACAAAGGACTCCAAGGGAGGCAGGAAACCCAGAGAGAAAGGAAAAGAAGGGCCAATTAGTGTATTTATATGGAAGGTGATTTTTATATGAGAAAGTGAGAGATTCTTACTTTAGAAATGAACAGTTACTAAGGGCTGGCGCTTAGTTATTTTCGGTTTCTCCCTTCCTCTCCCATGGAAAATTAATCAATTTCCCTTCCTTTTTCTCATTCCTCGCATGCCTTTGCTTTCACCTCTCCCCTGGCTCCATCCCGCAAATGCCAGAGTCCAAAAACTATTCTGTTTTGCTGCTGGATGGATTGTGAGGACAAAAGTGCTGGCTGTTTGTAAAACAGAGTCCAGACTCCGAGGACTAAGTGAGGAGCTGGAGACTCCTCTGATCTTCCTCCTCTTCCTCCCCTCCTCCGCCTGCTGCTGGCTCCGGATCGCACCTGACCTGTCCAGGAAAATGGGCCTTTGCGATTTTTGAAGAACTCCAGAGGAGAGAGCCTCAATCTCCCTCGATAACTTATCCTGAGTCTGATATCCTCATCAGCAGAGATTATTTTCTAGCTTAAATCACTCACGTGGAAGCCAACGCTCTTTTCCTTTTGTTCCGTCCTCGGTGGAGACGGGGAACAGCTGGTCTCCATTCTTGGAGGAATACGGCTTTAAACCTCGCAGGCCATTGGGAAGTGGCCTCTAGGCTTCCTCTGCCTCCCAACTAAGGATCGTGGCTCCTTTATCCCCATTCCTCATGGGTCCTATTTTTCAGTCCCCTCTACGACTTTGTTCTTGGAGTGTGCTCAGGGTTTTCTAAGATATCCCCATTTGGAAGGTATTCGGAGGAAAACAACAGAAGGGTCTTTGGATGTACTCAGAGCTGGCGGCCACTCTCATCCCACCACAAACCTTGCTGTTCCCACTGGTTGAGGGGCTTCTGGGGTCGTGACTCCTCAGGGCCAGGCTGTGCCCGTCTGGGACCTCAGTGGCTGGACCACAGGCCAGAGCTGTCCCCACCCCCCAAGAGCAGGAGGCCCTAGCTCAGCCAGTGACTGCCCTGGACTTAAAACAGCACCTGACATTTGTACGGCTCTTAAAGACTTATTGACTAGACTCTTGTCCTTGTATTGCCCCATCCGGACTGCTCTTGGGCAGCTAGGCAATCTAAGCCCTGGTTGTTTATGGCAGAAAAAGTCCCTTTTTTAAGAAGAGAAGAAGAAATGAAGTTCAGAAGAGCGTCTGACGGTTGTGTTGGAATCAGCGATGGCTCGTGCACTTTACTTCGTTATGTGGGGAGGGCGTGGTGGCGGCAGAGGGGAGGGACGGTGGCGTTGGGAGACTCAGGTGGATGCCTGGGGGTGGGCGAGCGTGAAGGCCTGGGGAGTGGTCAGAGGGACAGATGTTCAAACAGAAACTAAGGAATCTGCTGGACAGATGTCGGGACAAACTGCTGCTAGAGGCTGTGAGGACAAGCTTGGAAAGAGGCAGGTATCTGTGTGCACGACTGTGCAGCTTAGATGACGGTCCCAGAGGTGGAAGGGTGTGTGGGTGGGGACGAGGAGAGGTTGGTTAATGAGTACAACATACAGGGACATGGAAGAAGGAAGTTATAACGTTTCATAGCACAGTAGGGTGACCATAGTTAGCAAAAACATATTGCATATTTCCAAATAGCTAGAAGTGAGGCATGGTCTTTCACACCTATAGTCCCGAGGTGGGAGGATCACTTGAGGCCAGGAGTTTGAGACCAGCCTGAGCAACAGAGGGAGACACAGTCTCTACAAAAAATTAAAAATCTAGCTGAGCATGATGGTGCACCCCTGTAGTCCCAGCTACTCAGGAGGATGAGGTGGGAGGATTGCTTGAGCTCAGGAGTTCGAGGCTACAGTGAGCTCTGATTGCAACACTGCACTCCAGCCTAGGAAAGAGTGAGACTCTGTCTAAAAAGAAAAGCTGGAAGATGGGACTCGAAATGTTCCCAACACATAGAAATGATAAACACTCAAAGTGATGGACACCCCAAACACCCCGATTTTATCATTACACATTCTATGCACGTAATAAATACTTACCTGGACCTCATAAATATGTAAAATATTGTGTACCATTAAAAAAGCAGAAAGGGGGAGAGGGAAGGGAGATGAGGAGGAGGAGGAGAGAGGAAGAGGATGAGAGAGAGAGAGAGAGAGAGAGAGAGAGAAAGAGAGAAAAGAGAGAGAGAGAGTTTAAGGCAAGGTCTGAGATCCTGGGTATGACCAGTGAGGGCGTTAGTAGTATTAATATAGACTTTTTAGAATCTGGTTGGCCTGAAAGTGAGGGTAAGAAGGGTTGGAGAACTCACGCAGAGAGAGCTCTGCTTTGTCAGAGACCAAAGAGTTAAGAAAGAACTTCATTTAGAGGCTGAGAAGTCTGCAGAAGCAGGGCTAGGAAACCAAACCGAAGCTAACTCCAGTTGAGACTATTGGCCAAGTTAGTCCAAGCAGTGGGACACCATGTGCCCGTGACTTACCTAGTCAGTATAACACCTGTGACTATGAACTAGGTAATATATTAAAGAAACCCAACTAAACCTAAACAGCCAAATAATCGTTGTCACCCTTAAAGCAGTCACCCTGGGTTAATGTTCAGACAGTGCAAAGCTTCCTGCAACCCCTCTTTTGGTTTTGTTTTCTAAGCCTACCACATAGACAGACCTCTCTGTGTCTTTATTGGTGGAGAATCTTCATCTCCTGGGGGTATATTTGCTTTTGAGGAATAGTTAGTAGTATTAATAGCTGTGAGCCAAGACTGGGGAAGAGGTGAGTGACTGGGCTGGGAAGTGTTAAGGAAGACCAGAGCCAGAGAGCAAAGTGGTGGAACAGATTTTAATCAGAAATGATTGCAGTAGGGGAAAAAGACTTCAGTCCTGAATGGGGTTCAATTCTGAATGCAGCGACAGGCCAGTGGGAATTTATAGCCACGGAGTGGGGTGGGTCAGTGGATGGAAAGTTATTAAGAAGAGGCATAAAGGGTAAACCACCTTGACAAGATGTCTTGTCAGAAGCAGCATTTTTTAGAAAACCAAAAGTGCTTCACAGAGGCACAGTTTGAGCTGGAGCCTTCCACTAGAACTTTCTCTTTTTGCAATGCTGAGAATCTATCAAATGTTTGGAATTTCTACAGAGATTGGATGGACCATTTGGCCTCAAGGAATGAATTCTGCACGAACAATGCCATTGACGTCAAAGGAACAAATGAACTCTGTCTTTGGTTGCGATTTTGATAGTCAGCCCTAAGGGTGCTCCTGGGCTTTGGGGAGCCCCATGGCAGACACGACACTTGTTTCCTGGGTCGTATTGGGAACAACATGATCCATGGACACTGACTCTATTCCTCAGGAATGTACCATTGGTTCAGCTTTCCTTAAAAGATAAGGACAAAGGATATACACGTCTTTGCTATTTCTATCGCTCAAAAATGTACAATCTTTATGTACATGTTTTCTCTAAGGAAGAGTCCATTTCTTTATCTAAATTTAACTCTTCAGCCTTCTTTTTCCTGGAGAATCACTTGTGTGAATTAGCCAAACTTCTGACACTTGAAATATTTTTATTGACCTTGTGGGTAAATGGACCACTACGTATCTACCAAGGTGCCTTTCCTATTAATACTTTTTAAGCCTTTTGTTTTTGCTTAAAATGATTGTTCTGGGCCGGGCGTGGTGGCTCACACCTGTAATCCCAGCACCCTGGGAGGCCGAGGTGGGCGGATTGTTTGAGCTCAGGAGTTCGAGACCAGCCTGAGCAAGAGCGAGACCCCGTCTCTACTAAAAATTAGAAAGAAATTAATTGGCCAACTAAAAATACATATAAAAAACTAGCCAGCATGGTGGTGTGTGCCTGTAGTCCCAGCTACCTGGGAGGCTGAGGCAGGAGGATCGCTTGAGCCCGGGAGTTGGAGGTTGCTGTGAGCGAAGCTGACACCATGGCACTCTAGCCCGGGTGACAGAGTGAGACTCTGTCTCAAAAAAAAAAAAAAAAAAAGATTGTTCTGGAACAAATTCCATTTTCTTCCTCAATGTATTATTTGCAGATTAATTTCATTTATGATACAGTATTCTTTGCACTGAATGATTCTTTTATATATATATATGTAATGCAGAAGTAAAATATATTCTTGATCAAAATTTTTTAATAGTGATTGACCAACCTTGAGGGGAATGAGGTTAGAAGTGAGTGAGGAAGACAGCTTTCATTGCATTGTTACTAAAAGCCAGGAACAAATAATTATCTCATTTAAACTGCACAAAACCCTATAGGGTAGATATTATTATTCTAATTTTGCAGGGGAAAAAAAAAAACCCCTGAGACTTAGATTAATTATTTGCTGAGAGTTACCCAGACTCCCCTGAGCCGCCTTCTCCACTAACGCCTCAGCCTTTGAACTCCCACGTCTGTCTTTGCATCACTCAATTTTAGCAAAAATCCTGCTACGTCAGCATAGCAAGAATCCCCAGCCTCCGTATCTGATCAAATTCCTCATTCCCCTGGAGCCAAGATTCTGACTCAGGGCGGTCAGCGTCTAAACCCCAGGAAAGACAATCTAGACGTTTCCGATACCAAGTATACAGTTGTCAGTGTGCTGTATTGTTATAAAAATGGTCTCTCTGGTTGCATGAGGAAGTTTTCTCTTTTTGTCTTCAGCAGACACAGCATTCCCTAAAATGGCATCTATTTGTCACTTTGGAGGGAGGCATCTGGTCATCCCTTAGTCTTTTCTTTCTTCCAATTATTACAACTTTCTTTACAGGACCTATTTTTCATGCTTTTAATAATTCATGGTACACTTTTTTTTGGAATCTCCTGAATGCATCCCCAATTGCATTAAGAAGTAGTCAGCCGTAATAGGGTGAGATACTCTTATAAAGGTCAGGTTGATATAAAGGAAAACAGTGTGGTTCCTTCCTGCACTGGGGCCTCGTGTGACTATAGGAGCACACTGATGTCACATAGACACAGCCTCTACCCCTAATAACACTGTCTTGCTGACTTACATACATACATGTATATACACACACAACCATACATACTTGCATACTATGTGTGTGTGGTCAGCTCTGGCCCCTGTATCTTTTTCTTCTGTTCTTGCTCTGACCATATGAAGAGTAAATATAAGGTAACCAGAGGCAGAAAGAGTGTTTTCATGCAGGAAAATGCATTCGGGAAGACTTTGAGGAAGGGAAAAGAAAGTCAGATGTGGCTAAATTATAGTTGGCTGGGGGAGAGAGGCCCAAGATGGTGTCAAAGAGGCAGCCAGTTGCCAGAGCTAGTCTAGCACTTTCCATAAATTAACCCATTTGATCCTCAGAACAATTCTAAAAAATAGGTAGTACTCTTATTCTTTTTTTTACTAATGTGGAAACTGAAGCCCAAAATGTTAAATAACTTTCCCAAGGTAGCTCACTTAATAAGTATTTGTTGAATGAAATAGACAAAAGCATTAACTTCATAGCGTTGGTTAAAACATGGAGGAATTTTTAGTTTCTCAGTGTGCAATTGGGATGATTTCTGCATATGGGCTTTAAATATGTTAAAGTATAAAAATAGTACTGGTCAAAGTGGTTAATGTACCTTATCTTTCTCCTTCAACAGGGATACATTGGCAATCCAGTGAATTTTCATCCGAGTGCTGTTTTTACTTCTCTTCTGTAAACTCATGTTATATTAACTTTTAGATTCTGAAGGTAGGACTGCCCTAATTTCCTAAGCCATGATGTCCAATTCTTACCTACTTCTGCCTTCAGTGGTAAATCATGGCACTTCCTCCCTGTGGGCTGGTTACTTGACCACCCAGAGCGTTAAAGAACCAATCACACCTGTAATCCCAGCACTTTGGGAGGCCAAGGCAGGAGGATCATTTGAAGTTAGGAGTTTGAGACTAGCCTGGACAACATAGTAAGACCCAACCCCAATCTCTACAATAAAAATTTAGAAATCATCCGGGCATGGTGGCATGTACCTATATAGTCCCCACTACTCAGTCCTTAGCTACTGAGGTGAGAAAATCACTTCAGCCCAGGAGTTTGAGGCTGTAGTGAGCTATAACTGGGCCACCGCATTCTAGCCTGGGTGACAGAGCAAGATTCTGTTTCTTAAAAAAATAGAAAGAACCAATCAAGTATGATCCTGTTATGACTCAAGACAGCAAGACATGGGAGAGTCACAGATGCTACGGCAACTGTCCAAACTGCCTCACCTTTCTCAAAAGTCCTGATGAAGAAATGCACATGAAGCAATTCATCAGCTAGAATGTTCTTCAGAAATGCATGATATTCTTATGGGTCATAGCTGAATCACTGGGGCTGACTTGAAGATAATCTTATGGATGATACTGAAAATCAGAGCCTAGATTGTCTTGAGTGAGTAGAACACTGGCAGGGAGAAGTTGGGGGCTTATATGGGTGACTGCGTTCTTGGGTTTACAGCTGTCATTGTGGGGTTCTGGGCTGTTTCCTGAAAGGCTGCATGAACACAAAGCCAGAAACAATGTCAGAAACTGAATTAAATTAATAAGAAATAAGGTTTCTATAGCAAAGAAGTAGAGGTGGGGTAGGGGTGGAGGAAGATCATATTTCTTTGTCCCTGTCAAAGAATAGGGAATCATCCCTTTATGAATTGGTTATATTATAGAAGCTTTTTCCTGGGACACTTTGCTTTTCTGGTATTTGTGAGGTTCTCAAACTTTAACGCAGCTCTGGGTACTTTAGAACCTATGGAGACCTGCCCTGCGATATGGCCATTGAACTTTGCATCCAGGTGAGTCAGATAGAATGAAGGCATCAAAGGGCCCAGTAGATGACTAGCGACCAAGAGAGGGTGCAGTTTTACTTGACAAAGTTAACAGATATAACATAATTCAGCCCGGGCATGGTGGCTCATACCTGTAATCCTAGCACTCTGGAAGGCTAAGGTGGGAAGATCGCTTGAGGTCAGGAGTTCAAGAGCAGCCTGAGCAAGAGCAAGACCCCGTCTCTACTAAAAATAGAAAAAATTATCTGGGTGTGGTGGTGCATGCCTGTAGTCCCAGCTATTTGGGAGACTGAGACAGGAGGATCACTTGAGCCCAGGAGTTTGAGGTTGCAATGAGCTATGATGACACCATTGTACTCTAGCCAGGGCAACAGAGTGAGAATCTGTCTTAAAAAAAAAAAAAAAAGGAAAAGAAAACATATAACATAATTCAGATAAAGTATCTGAGATTGGCGGGAGCCAGGCTCACAGGACAGCCTTCTCAGTTCCCTTGCCTTGCCAGCCACTGACTTTCTGGGTATCTCAGTCTAATATTTAACTTGAGTTAAATAGGTGACTTTCCACCCATCTGTTTTCCCAAATGAGACAATGCAGTGTGTCTCTGGAAAAGTATTTCAATATTCTCTTAAGAAATGTGTTTAGGCTGGGTGTGGTGGTGCACGCCTGTAGTCCCAGCTACTCCAGAGACTGAGGCAGGAGGATTTCTTGAGCTCAGGAATTCAATTTAAGCCTGGGCAACATAGCAAGACCCTATCTCTAAAAAAGAAAGGAAAATGTAAGCATTACTACAAGGATTATTCCTAAGTGGAATGTGATAGTGATTGTTATATGTCAATGCAGGACTGGAGAACATTCCACACATGGCTATTTAATCAGAGGAGAAAAATCCACCCTCCAGCCCCCCATTGGCATGTTGGCCATGGTTCATTGCCATGGTTCCTTTTCCCTCCCCACTGGCCGTAACCAGCAAGATCCCCTATCTTTGAGAAAAGAAGAACTGATCGAGAGGGTGAAACTCAGTAGTTCTGAGGTTAAAACCCAAGAAGATCTATCAAAGGACTGTTGCCATCTATAAAATTAGTAGAGAGGGAGTTCAGAGAGATTCGTGTGAACCCTGCTTCTTAATGCACTTTTGAAATAAAAAACATATGCTATTTGTAAGACATTTTGAGGCATTATATATGGTGGTTGTGGGAATTTATATACTTACTATTTTACAAATTCTAAGAACAACCCTATTCTCATCTATTCAGTGGAATATATGAGAGGTGGAACAGACGGTGTCTAAAGAGGAAGGGGCAGCGTCCCAAGCACTAATACTAGCTAGCAATGCCCTGTTCAAAACTCTCCAGTGGCTTTTCATTTTATTTAGCGTAAAATCCCCAAGTCTTTACTTCGGCCCCTCTCCTCTCACCTCGCTCCCTACCCCAGTGGGCAGGGCTGCTCTCATCTCTGACATCAGTGCTGGCTGTGTCCCCCCCAGATCCCCCGACATGTCCCCAAATGTCCCCAAATCTCCTCGGAGCAGGCAAGGCTTCCCCTGGAGGCCCTGAAATTTGGTTCCCTTTGGAAGATCCCTTGGTATGAATGTTTTGTCCATTTTGATTAAATTCCCTGAAAATTCAAACATCATTATTTTATCAATTTAAAAAAGAATTTCTTGTTGGCATGCTATTTTGGTTTAACTCCTCATGTGGTTTATGTTAATGATGAAGAAGATGATGATGATGATGCTGTCACTTGGGGGGTGTAGTGGACTGCAATGGCCTGCAAAAGCCTCTCTCCTCTTCCTATGCACAACCTTTCTCCTTCAGTGAACTCCTTTGTTCTTCCACAGGGGACACAAGCTAACAAATTATTCTCAAGCCAGTCTCAATTGGGACTCTGTCACTTGCAAATGACAGACTAGTACATGGGCCATTATTTTGACCAGGGGTTCATAAATGGATTGAATTAAGACAGCTTTTTCTAACATTTATCTATGTCTTCCTCAACATTTAGTATAGCATTTAACATGGAGTAGATGCCCCCCAAAAGTAGGTAACTTGATATCCTTAAAGCACAAATACACATAAGAAAACAGGCCGGGTGCGGTGGCTCACGCCTGAAATTCTAGCACTCTGGGAGGCTGAGGCGGGAGGATCGCTCAAGGTCAGGAGTTCGAAACCAGCCTGAGCAAGAGCAAGACCCCGTCTCTACTAAAAATAGAAATAAATTAATTGGCCAACTAAAAATATATAGAAAAAGTTAGCCAGGCATGGTGGCACATGCCTGTTGTCCCAGCTATTTGGGAGGCTGAGGCAGGAGGATCACTTGAGCCCAGGAGTTTGAGGTTGCTGTGAGCTAGGTTGATACCACGGCACTCTAGCCCGGGCAACAGAGTGAGACTTTGACTCAAAAAAAAAAAAATTATATATATAAAAAAAGCACAAATACACATAAGAAAACAGAAAAACATGTTTTGACCAAAGAGCTATAAGCACGGAGCAGTATTAATTAGGAGTGTTTCACTTTGTAGCATGGTGTTGCTATTAAAATCTAGTGATGGCTGGATATGTACTCCTGGAAGAATTGTGTTTCTCATTTTATATTGGCTAAGGCTACACTTCAGTTGTTTGCAAATAACTTTCTTATGAAAAAGGCAAGAAAATATAACCTTGAAAATGAATTCCCAAACAGAGTTAAGGAGGTCATGTGGTTGACGGTTGTAATAATAACAGTAACAGCAGCACAATGCGCTCACATAACCCTCTGTCTTCACAATCGCTGTGAGGGCAGAATTATCATTCCCATTTTGCAGAAGAGGAAACAGAGGCTTAGAAAGATTAGATGATTTAAATGAAAATTGGAGCTGGAGCTGGAAGGGGCAGGTCCCTGCTGTGCCTCCCCTTGGGTGAACTTGGGGTCCCTGCGTGGGGTCCCCCTTGGAGAGCTTGAGTTGTCTCACTCACTGGGGCAAGATAATTAACCTCCCAGGGCCTTCTCCATAGATTCGGGATTGTTCTGCCGTCTCAAAGTGAGATTGCCCTTGCTTAAGGAGATTTATTATTTATAATTGTTTTCGAACTTTCTAGGTTCAAGGAGCTTGTGCAAAAAGTCAGGGGGGCCCAATTCTTTCAACTCAAAGTGGCAGAACAGTTTTCCAAATGTGAATCCAAAATATTTCACGTATAGGTTGGAACTATGCATGTCGGGAATCTTCCTCCGCATGGAAACGTGGTGTCTTAGTTCATTGGCACTGAAGGGATTGCTTCTTAGACAGAAAAGAGCCATTTCAGTGGAGCTCCGGGCCCTGCTGCTGCTGGGAGTGGTGGCAATGCCCCAAGCAGGCCCAGCCTCCTCTTGACATCGTGGGAAAAACAGCTCCAGGCCCAGAGCTCTGCAAACAGACCTGCCCGCTGCAGGGGTCTCTCTGATCGCACTGGAGCTGGCGTGCAAGCCAGGGTTGACATGGTGGCCATGAACAGGCACTGCTTGGTGGCATCCCACACAGTCACCAGCCTGGAGGGGTGTTGGGTTGAGCCCACTGCCATCGTGGCTTCACCTAGGAGGACCTGTGTCAGACGCACGTGGGGACTCTGCGGACATCTACTGTGATCGGTTACTTGCCACAGCTGCTGTTAGTAGTGAGAACCTGCTCTCATACTTCCTTGGAAGAGTTTCAATCCCAAGTGGGGAGTGGGGAGTGATGGACAGGTGCATTTTACCTGGGAGAGGGGGATGGGCAGGAAACCAAGGGGAAGGTCAGAGGGGCGGGGCCTGGCCCGAGCACCCCCTGCACCAGCGCTCTGCTTGTTTTTGTCATCCTGGTACCCTGGGCACACCAGCTACGCACTCTGTCTTTCTGCCACCGCTGCTTTTGCTGTCTCTCCCTCACCGCACAGAAACATCTCATCTTGGAATCACAGAATTATGAAACTGCCCATCAGACACTTGATGGATGGAGGTGTTTGTGCCAGTGGATCTGTGTGGTGGAGAAGGGCTCACGTGTGCATTCCACCCCCAAGTCCTGTGCCATCTGATCTCAGCAGAGACTGAATGTGTATTGATAGGAAAGGATGGACATATGAAAGTAAATTTGCTTTTCTTTTCAAAGATGTAAGCAGTGATTTTTTTAAGTGATGTTAAACAGAATTAAAAAAAAAAATAGCAAGGTGTGGTGGTGTGTGCCTGTAGTCCCAGCTACTTGGGAGGCTGAGGTGGGAGGATCCCTTGAGCCCAGGAGTTAGAGGGTGCAGTGAGCTATGATGACACCACTGCATTCTAGCCTGGGTGACCGAGCAAGATGCTGTCTCTAAAAATCCAAAGCAAACAATCGATAAAAATTTTAAGAGCAAGGCCACTGATGGGACATGTTTCCTCATTCATGGGAAGCTCTTCTTGAGGAGGAGATAGTTGCTCTGGGGAAAAGATTCCACTTTCAACCTCACTTAAAGTCACTCTAACCTCACTTAAGGTTATCCCTGGGCCCCCTTGGAAGGGACAAAGCCATTACTCTCTGTCCCAGTTGCTAATGGTGGGAAAGAGAGGCAGAGATTCAGCTCCCGTGTTGGCTTCAGGTAGCAGATTATAGAGCATAGGCCCAGCTCGACTTGATTTATAAGACACCTGATAAATGACCTATTCATCAGAACATACTTGGTGGTGTTCCCTTCCACCTTACAGTTCCAGAGTTCCTGAGAGTAATGGATCCATAAATGCCACATGGACTGTTAATTTCCCTTTGCCACCAGAAACCGCCTAGTCTGATGGTACAGTCCGTGGTCACTTCTTGTCTCTTCTTGATTTCTTCAGGCACGGTACTTCCTTTTCTAAAATCGGCCAGCCCAAGTCGGGGGTTTGTTATGTGACAGGGTATTGGGATAGGCACATTTCACTTCTCCCTCCCTGAACTTCGAAATGGTCTAATACCCCTCAGAGCATCAGCCTGTGAAAAGACACCCTGACTCGGTCACTGATACTGAGACGAGCCAGGTGAACCAGCTATGCTCGTGCGTACGTAACCTAATGAGTTTTTGGGAAAATTGAGCCGGGAACATTCGATCAGTGAGTGATATTGCAAAGATACCGTCCCTCTGTCCTGCTTGGAAGTGCACAGGTGGCGTGTAAAAAGGTGAGGGGACATCCATGCCTGGTATCTGGTTGTGATCGGTTCTTCGATATATTGGCCCATCTCCGGCACCCAAGAAATCCTAACTCAAACACAAATAGGGAAGCCACCGGCTTTGGAGCTCTTGAGTTCTGTGTAGGCGCAAATGTGTAGCAAACCGGCTGTCAGTCACTGTTAATGGCCCGTGACCAATGGGAACTTTCTGCCTCTTTCATCTTTACCCTCAAGTTTTTTTTTCCTAATGAAAATGTGCTGGGGGGTGGGTGAGTGAAAGAGTTGGGATAATAATGTCCTTTCTTTGACTCACGTTTGCATTGCAAGGCAAGTTCTCCTTTAGTAACAAGCACGGTGGGTGACAGTGAGTGTCCACCTGGATGTCTGAGATGGAGTCTTCTCTGGGAATGCCACACTTCCACCAGGGGAAATTGGAACCTGACTCTCTTCCGCACCCAAGCAAGCCACTGCCACTTTCCTGCGCTTTTTCTCTTCCAAACCCAGCCCCCTGAGAGGTGAAGATTTTCAAAGAAGTAGGGTGTGTCGCTGCAGCTGCCGCATCAAACAAAAGCAAACAGATTAAATTAATTTAGCCTTCAAAATCAGTCCCATTCTCTAATTCATAAAATACTTCAAACACAGCGAGAAATGTCATCTCCCAGATGATTGAGGCTAATCCACTTTATCTCTTTTTCCTCTTGCATCTGAATGCAAACGATCAAGACATACCTCACCAGTCAAAATAAACTCCCCGTTTCTAAATGCTTCCGCCCAGCTTTTTAATAAGAATCTTCTCCCTGGCTCTGTACACAAAACAAACTCCGATTCTAAACGCACTTCAGGAGCTGTGTGCAAAAAGGAAAGAACAATGTACTCATTACAGTCTGTTAAGTTGCCAACACCAGGCAATTAAAAGGTACGGCCCCTGCCGAAAGGCTGCAAAACAGCGCCGTTAGCCTCATTGTCTTCTCATTAACAAGATTGTTATTTTAGCTCTCCAGGTATGAGGCTGAAGAAACAAAAAACATTCCTGGCTGCAGAGGCATTCCAGGAAAATAAGGAGTTGTTGACAGCTAGCACTAGCGGAAAAGAACCCGTTTATGCCATAAATAAATTTGCACATCCTTGTGGTTGTCATAAATATAATTCCACATCTATTCTGTTGGACTAGATGCAGAAAGCATGTATAAAGGAACATCAGAGTCCTCCCGAGGCAAACAGCGCTTGTCCTACTGCCTCTGTCGGAGCTAGTGCTGCTAAGTAATGCCTCCCCTAGGGACACAGAAATTTGGAATTTTTCCTGCAACGTGTTATGTTGTTGATGCCACAGACTTAGCGCTGGAAGGGGCTGCTCTCTGCCTGGGTTCTTCCCTGCTTGGCTGTCACTTAAAAAATGATGACCCAAATCTTTACCATTTGCTAAGTGTGAGTACTTTGTGGGAAAGAGGAATGCAGGTCTCTTTGATTCTGGAATTCCTCCTGGTTTCCCCGTGTGGGTGGAAAAAAGGGCCAAGAATGTGAGTGATTCCAATGCTATTATGTTCTAAAGAAACAAAATGAAATGATATATTCTTATACAGATTTTTTTTTAACACGGATGCTGATTGAGCTTTTCTTTTACAAGATAGATCCAGTTCAGTAGTTTTTCTTATGATTTCACTAGAAAATGGTAAAACATTGATTTCCTTTTTAGGTAAATAGGGAGGAAAAGTCCCTTGCAAAAGAGGAGACACAAGGGATGTTTTTCTTAATTATAAAGACAGTATTTACTGTAAGATAAAAGTATAATTGCAGTTACTCAAGGCTTGAACAGTTTTCAGGAAAAAAAAAAGTCCCTAAAGTTACTTTCTCAGTAAATTTCTGTAAATTTCTCAGGGGCCTAATATTTATTTTAACTCAAGCCATAAATTTTTTTTCGTAAGTGAAATCTTTTGCATTGACACTAGATAGTGTATGAGATTAATAAGATTATCGTGCAATTTCAATGATATGCTGGTTTGTGGTTTCCTTTAACAGCCAACTTGCATTTTCAAGATTTTGCATAAGACCATACAATGCTTTGTTAATTAAAACTTGATTTCAGGAAGCATGTAACTTTTATATAAAACAAAGCCTTAAATTAGTAGTTTTTGCTGAAAAGCCTCCCTGGAAATATCCTATTTGGAGAGAAAAATAAAACCACTTTCAGCTTAGAGAGAACCAAACACCAGATACCTTGAAAATCAGATGTTTTGCTCCTTATTAAGTCAGATTTAAGGGCATTACTAAGTTATAGCTGGACTGATTTTTTCACTTTTTTGGAAGAGAAACAAGTCTGGGCATTAAACTTGTAACACTAATTATCTGCATGTGGGTTTAATTGTAAAAAAAAGAAAGGTTTTTATTTTTCATAATTGTCATCATCATGACTCAATTTCATTGTCAAGCCTTGTGCTGAGTGGGAAGGATCACAAGCAGCTTCCAGCTCTCTTAGCCTTTTTTTTTTTTTTTTAAGAGCCAGAGTCTTACTTTGTTGCCCAGGCTGGAGTACAATGGTATCATCATAGCTCACTGCAGCCTCAATCTCCTGGGCTCAAGCAATCCTCTTGCCTTGGCCTCCCAAATAGCTGGGACTATAGGTACAGGCCACCATTCCCAGCCAATTAAAAAAAAAATTTTTTTTTTTTAGAGATGGGGTCTTGCTATATTGCCCAGGCTGGTCTCAAACTCCTGGCCTCAAGTGATCCTCCTACTTCAGCCTCCCAAAGTGCTGGGATTACAGGTGTGAGCCAGCACACCCACCTCTTAGCCTTCATATCCCCCACCTTGTGGAACTCCTTTCTTCTCTTTGTCCAATATTTCATCTTTTAGCTTCTAGTAGGATCAGCTAAAAATGGCTTATTTGGAGAAGAATTAGTAAAGAAAGCTGTTAAGGAGAAAAACAACTTTAATGAGGTCTAGGACAGAGGAATCTCCAAGATGCACGACTGAAATCCAGTATGAGTATAGAGGTGAAGAGAATTTTCCCTCCTCCTCTGAAGGTTCCAGTCTGGTGAAATGAACTGACAATAGACAGATCAACAGGAGAAAAGGCGTACAAATTTATTAACGTGCATAAGCACAGGAGTCATACGAAATATGAGACTCTGAGAAGGGCCAGATGCTTGAGGCTCAAATACCCTCTTTATAGGGATGAGGGAAATGCAGGATGTGGGCAATTTTGAGGGGCAGTAAAAGATTTTCAGGGGAATTGAATGAGCCCCAACAACAGACCATAGCCTGGGACAAAGTCCCTCTGAGCTGAGGGCAGGGGCAGGAAGGAGAGAGGCAGAACTGCATCGTGAACAAAGGTTGTCTCACCATATGCACAGAAAGTCTCCCAGGTAATGTCATGGAGCCACCCTTAGGAGAACAGATGGAAAGTCAGTCTGTCTCGGTGTGGTGATGCCTTTTAGTCCTTTCTCTTCTCTGGTGGTTAATCTTTCCTGGTGGTCTGATGAGATTCCTAGGGAGGGGGGTCTTAGGACAATTGCGTTTATTTTGGAAGAAGTTTTCCTCAGTGAGATAAGGGAACTTCCAGAGAGAGCCCCTCCCTGCATGTGGGTAGCGAAACAGAAGTTTAGAAAGCCCCCGGATCTGAGGCAGCATTTAAGGGCTTCCAATTTCCTTTAATTCAAAAGTGTTCAGCATGCAAGGCGCCACACTTTGGCGTATCGTTTTCTGAGCCCCAATACTAGGGTGGAAGATGGTTCTCTTTACTCCAACTCCACACATCGGGTAGGATATCTATGCTAATGGCAGGGACGGTGGTTCCAATTTACGACATTTTAGAGCCTGTGTGTTTGGTGCTGTTGAGAATAACACTGAATAATGTGGCCCTCCCCGCATCTCTTTAATGTTAGATTATTTATAACCTGCTTTATTTTATTTAAAAAATATATATACAGTATTTTATAAAAAGTTCAAATATAGGCAAAACTAAACAATATTGTTTTAGGGAAGGCATCAGAAATGGTAACATTATAAAGAAAAATAAAATTAATGACCTCAACCCACTAGATTGTTTTTAACTCTACAGATAATGAAGAAAGGGGATTGATAAAGGGACACGAAACAGTATCCAAGGTGATAGAAATGTTTTATAACCTGATGTGAAATTTTTAGATCCATATAACCTGCTTTCTTTGAAATGGATTTGAGGCTGCTTGCAAAACACACGTAAGAGTAAAGATCAAGAGAAGAGGGTTAGGGGAAGATAAGTCTAGAGCAGGGGTTGGCAAATGTTTTCTGTAAAGGGCCAGATAGTAAAGGTTTTTTGGCTTTTGGGGCCATGGATTTAGGTTATTAAGTATGAGATGTCTGATTTCCTTATGTACTAAGTTTGACAGTTGATATCTTTGACGCTGCACTTTGACGCTTCTTGTTTTATTTTTATTGTAAAGGTACAATCTCATTATTTCAAATGCATAGTTTGGCTTGTGATGATCTTTTAATGTGTTTTTAAGAGCAATTTTTGTGAAACCATGGGTAAGTCAAAATTTTGTGTTATTTTCGAATATGAGTTCCATCATGGAACTAATGCAGCGCAGACAGCTCGAAATATCAATGAAATATTTGGGAAGGATGTGGCTAATGAACACACGGTACGTCAATAGTTTGAGAAGTTCCATTCTGGTGATTTTAATCTTGAAAATGAACCAAATGGGCAACCTGAGACCAAGGTGGATAGTGATTAGCTGAAAGCTATAGTGGAAGTGAATCCATCTCAACCTACATGTGAATTAGCAACAAGGTTCGACATTACTATTCCAACAATATTGGACCATTCAAAACAAATCGACAAGGTGAAGCTGGATAGATGGGTTCTGCATGAATTAAACAAGTGTCAGAAGAGAAATCATCTAGAAGCTTGCCCTTCTTTGCCGTCACAACATAGAGATGAGCCATTTCTACATCATATTGTTATGTGTGATGAAAAATGGATTCTTTTTGACAATCACAAGTGTTCGACAAAATGGTTAGTTAAAGATGAAGTGCTGAAACATAGTCCAAAACCGAATATTCATCAAAGAAACCTAATGGTGTGTGTTTGGTGGTCCAGCGCTGGTATTATCCACTATAACTTCATGAAACCTGGTCAGTTGATTACAGTCAATGTCTACTGCAACCCACTGGACAAAATAATGAGGATGCTTGCGATTAAGCAGCTGAAATTGGTCAATGGAGACAGGCCAATCCTCTTGCAAGACAACACTCGACCACATGTTGCACAAACAACTCTGCTGAAACTACAGAAGCTGGACTTGGAAACTCTCTGTCATCCACTGCATTCACCAGACTTTGCACCAACTGACTAGCTTTGGACCGCTTCTGGCAAGGAACAATATTCAATTCTCAACAAGCTGTGGAAAACACATTTCGTGATTTCATCACCGCTTGCTCTCTAGGCTTCTTCACTGCTAGAATAAATAAGATACTGTTAAGATGGCAAAACTTGTCGATAGTTTAGGTGCGTACTTTAATTGTACTGCTTCTTGTTTGAGATATAATAAACTAAACTTTTGACTCGAAGTTGGACATTTCATATTTAATGATCTAACAGTTTCTATTGCAACTACCAACTCTGCTGTCATGTTGCAAAAGCAGCCACAGACCATAGGCAAGTGCACAGGCGTGTTTCAATGGAACACTCAGGCAGCAAGCAGGCAGGATTTGCTCTTGGGTTGTAGTTTTCTAATCCCTGGTCTAGACTCAGCATATCAAAATTAAACTAAGGAAAATATATTTTCAGTGAACTGCATAACCGAAGGGTCTGTTTCATTGCTCAAAGGGGTCCAAATTCAGTTATGGGTTTCCTAAAGGTCAAAGCAAGGAGGAAAACCAGGCTTATGTTTAAAAAATCACACTTGCATGAGATTCACACACATGGGTTGCTCTGGGCAAGTTCTAGTATTGTGGCTGTGATAATCTTCTAAAGGCCCTGAGAAAGGGGACATCATGTGATATAGGAGACAAAGTCCACAGCATCGTATTTTCAACAGCCAGTTTCATTTAGTGACGTGAAGCACCCCTCTAAGTGAGCAAAGGGGTGTGATTTCAAAGCGACAGCTCAGAAAACCAAGTTTGAGGACGTGAGGCTCTTCGGTCCTACTGCTGGTGGTCTGGGTGTGTTTGGGACTATGTCTGGCCTGGTGCAAAGTGGCCAGCTGCAGGGCTGGGTACACAGAGTTCCATGGGCTCCTTTACATTTTGGTAAGGAGGAGGATTTTCTACAACAAAATCAGGAATAGCAATTAGTGCTAGACATTGACATCAAATGGAGACCACTTAGCCGGGCAGTGAGCTGCGTGCTTATCTTCTGGACAGTCCTTCATGACGTCTGTGAATGCTGAGTTGCCCTGCTCATGCCCAGCTTCCTGGAGGTGGCAGGACTCCCCTGTAGCTACAAGGCCCCTATTCAGCAGGTGCAACTGGGTTCCTGTGCTTTCTTTCGGGTTTGGGACCAATCAGGTCCCAATTCCTGCCCCTATCACAAAATATAAAAGGAAGTCAGATGGCAATTATTTTTTCATGTTTTGTTCTACCTTTGCCCCATTGATTACTGGTGTCATATTGATTACCATTTATTTAATGGATTCTAGGTGCCAGGTACTTGGCTAATCACTCTGTGTGTATTATCTCATTTAATTCTCACACCCCTATGGGGATATATTCTATTATTATTATATTTTTTTCCAGATGAGAAAATTGAGACTCAGAAAGATTGGTAGCTCTCCCAGAATCACCCACATAGTATATGGATATGAGCATATGCTCTCTCTTTTTTTTTTATTTTGAGACAAAGTCTTATTCTGTCACCCTGGCCGGAGTGCAGTGGCATCCTCATAGCTCATTGCAGCCTCAACCTCCTGGGCTCAAGGGATCCTCCTGCCTCAGCCTCTCAAGTAGCTGGGACTACAGGCACTTGCCACCGTACCCAGCTAATTTTTTCTCTTTTTTATTAGAGATGAGGTCTCGTTCTTGCTCAGGCTGGTCTCAAACACCTGAGCTCAAGCGATCTTCCTGCCTCGGCCTCCCTTCTATCTCTTAACCAAAGCTCTTAACTCTTCACCATCTCTCTGAAGGGAATTCTCATGACTTCCTGGATCCGTGGGGTTGATGTGCCCCTGCTCACTTCCTGGTCATTTTCGTGATTTCCTGGATGCCATTGCTTACGTGGTTGCTTCTGGTTGTGGCTTTTCAGCTTTTAGGACTCCTAACTAGCCTTGGAATCATGCTCAGATTCCCATCTTAACTCCTTGGATCTTGATCCTTTCAAAAAGCCTCTGGTAGCACCCTCTGCCTCGCCACCAACTTTCTCTTGGTCACGCTTGTCACTGTTGCTACCTCCATCTCGGTGTGAACAAAGATCGAATCTTTAGTTCACGTACAGTTTCTACAATCTTTATAGCTGTGGTCTAAATATGGTCTGCTAAAGGCCGGACGTAGTAAAGCCATGTTCAACCTCGTGGTGACCCATGCACGATGACATATGTAATAACAGAATATCTTTCTTAATATGGCAGATCTCTTCAGATATAATATCAATGGAGACTTTTATAATAACATTGGTAGCCTGGCCATGCCCCATGAATGGAGAATGTTAGTTATTTTCCATGACCAGCTCTGGGCTACAAAGAATGTTATTAAATAAACCATTGAAGATAAAAAGATTCTTGAAATGGCAAGTATTTTCGGATCCCAGTGATGGAAACCAAATATGCTGTTCACATTGCAGACATGTATAACCTATTGGACTATTTCAAGATCACAATAGAATGAAATTGGTGACTGCGAGAGAATAGAAAATAAAATCCATTCATTCATCCAGCCATACATTGGTTGAGAGTGAGCCAAGGTCACAGCTGGGGAGATAAACTGAGGGCCAAGTCTAAGAGGGGAAACCAGAAATGGAGGAATGAGCAATGGTGTAAAAAGCTAGAAGCCCTGAGCACTGCATGGAATGTGGCCCAAGGAATGGGTCAGGGTGAGAAGTTCAAAATTAAGGCCCCAGACAGTGGAAGCACTAAATGCTTGGGGTCCAACTTGGCTGTTTAGAGCACACAGACCCAGCATGACATGGTGACTCAGTGGCCCCTGAATGGGATGACTCACAAGTCCCAAGAATTACTCCTTTGCTATGTTGGGTCTTACTTGGTTCTTACAGGATCTGAAATCTCATTAGAATATTAAATAATAATTTTAGACACTTTCTAGATGTAGGACAGCTTATCTTGAAAAAATTTCAGTGCAGCCTTATAAGTTGTACCCATCATCTGCTGGCTAATGGTACCCTTTTGTAATGACGAGTCTGTTCTTCAGAAAGCAGAAAATTAAAATAGTCCTTTTCACACCGCAAACTTAAACTTTAAATAACTTCATAGTGACCCAGTTAGGATGGTGCTTTTTAATGCAAAATGCTCAATCAGTTCACTATAAAACAGGATTAAAATGTCATAACCTAGTGTGACATTTGTTAATCTGATGTAAAACGCAATAGAATTTTGAAGCCCACAGTGTTGGTAGACCAGTTGTCTTGTACGTGATAGTAGTGCTGGTAGACCAGTTGGGTTGCTTGCGACACTAGTTCTGTCTCTTTATTGGTACAGCCTTGAGGAAGCTGGGTCAGGAAAAGTGAGGAAAAACCTCCCTAAAGCCCTTTAAGGGGAAAACTTCTTCGGAGTGGAACCAAGTTTGGCAAGTCTCTAAGGTCTGGAGTGAAATACAATAAAATTTGCATTTATATAGCACTCCTTATGCTCTTGCTTTATATGTGCTATCCATATTAAATAAAAACACAATTAAGAGTTAGTTCTAAAATACCAGGTCAAACATATCAAACAAAATCAGGAATGGCAATTAGTGCTAGAATACCAGAACAAACAGATGGCTATTGAGTTTGGAGTTAGGGAGAGAAATAGGATGTGCCTCCCGCATATCAATGGGGGACTGATCTGGAGCTTGGGCTGCCGGGGGCTGGGAGGTTGGAGCCGAGTTGGGACCGTGCTCAGGCCCAGGCAGAGGAATTATCAGAAACAACAAAGATTCAGTGCAGCTAACGTTAGCGGCCACGCACCCTATGCCAAAGACGATGCCCTGTGCTAAGGATCCAAAGATAACCAGACTTGAATTCCATCTTCAGGCTGCGTATAGTCCACTTTAAAGGAAGGAAGCGTGTGTGTGGCCACTCGGGGGATCTCCGCTATTTGTGGCAATCTAAGACTTTTTCTAGGCGTAACAATAAGCCCATGCTGCGCTACCTAAAAGCTGAAAAGAAATTAAACTCAGGTCCCTTGCATGTCTCTTATCTGTTCTGAAATCCCAAAAGCTCTGAAAACCAAAAGGATTTTTTTTAAGATAGAGCTGAAACTTTAAAGTCTTTATCTATCCCACTTGGTGTAAATATTCACATGATGCATGCAGAAATATTCATGTGCTTGAGTGTAGGGTCTTATCCCAGACTCTGCGGGGTGTGTTACATCTGCTGTAATATGGTAGGTGTACTCTGTTACCTTTCTAAAATCCAAAAAAGGTTTGAATTCGAGAAAACATCAGACTCCAAAGTGTTTGGATAAAGGGTAGGACCTGTCATGAAATGGTCACTCCTTAGCTTCTGTTTGCTCACTACATACCTATTAATTCAATATCTGGCTTTGTTCCTATGGCTCCAGCTGAAATTTCTCTCATTGATGCTTCTTTTTGCTCAGTTCCATAGCTTTAGTATTATTTTTCCTAGCTTCTTATTGACCTGGTAGCAACAGCGTGGCTTCCCTGTCTTTGCTTGGCTTCATTCCACGACGACACCATGGGATCTACTCTTCCCTCCATCCTCCCTAACCAAGCCGCTGTTTTGTTGGTCTGCACCTTTCCTTAGATCGACGCTCCCAATGGGGCCTCTCCCATTGTGGGTACTAATAAATATTTGCAGTGAAGGAATTCCCCAAGGCCGGGATCTCTGCTCTTCCCACCAGTGGCTCTCTCCCCTGGAGTTCTCATCCATCGCCAGCTGTCGCTGCCACCGGGGGAGGCTCCTAAATCTACATATTCCCATCGGACCTGTCGCTGGCATTCCTTTTCTATTGTTGCAGTTGTTTACTGATCTCTTTAGCTAACTGTCTTGCTAGCACCTCATTTCCTACATTTCCTTTCAAAAGCCCCCCCCCAACAAAATCACACCCTTGCCTCTGTGTGACTGGGTAAAAGCTGGTAGGCTGAGAGAGTGGCTGTGGGACAGAAGGAAGGAGATCTTTTTGTTTTTTAACTGTATCTTTTGATGGTTGCACATCAAATGCCTCTGGCATGTATTACTTAAAAAGAAAATAATTTATTTTTCCAAAAGAAAAGTTATATGACATTCGGCAAAAGGCACAACTATGGAGATAGTGAAAAGCCCGATGGGGACCAGGGTTTCCAGGGATGGGCGGATGAGGAGGTGGAGTGCAGAGGATCTTCAGGGCCGTGAATTTGCACTGTGGGTGCATACGTGTCACCAGGCATTTGTCCAAACCCACAGAATGTACAACACAGAGTAGAACCCAAGGTCAACTATGGACTCTGGGTGCTAATGATGTGTCAAGGTAGGTGCATCGATTGTAGCAAATGTCCCTGACGTTGGGATGTCCTGATGGGGAGAACGAGTACGTGTGTGTTGGGGGATGGGCTGTGACATCTGCACATTTCACTTGATTTTCTGTGAATCTAAAACTGCTCTAAAAAATAGGTAGTCTACTAATGAAAAAAACAAAGGAAAGAAAAGAGCGTGCATGCACCGAGCCTGGTGCTTTGGGTTTTATGTTGAAGGCTTCCTGTATTTAGACTAAGTAGAGTCAGTGTAGACAAATCGATTATTCCTAAAAGGAAGAAATATTCTGTCCTCTCACCCAGGATGGAGCCCCTGCTGACTGCTCCAGGTCTAGTGAATTTCAGGCCTTCCCACCGGTCCTTCGGAAGAACACGTGGGTTTCTGCCATGACGTTGTGGGTCAGGCCTTCTTCAGCGCATGCCTGGAATCCTGACAGTCTACTGAATATCTGGACATTTCTGCCTCTTTCAACTACCATCCTGTACAATATTGCCAGGTTAAAATGCATTTCTTCATGTCACTCAAAAAAGCCACAGTGCCCCTTACATGAAGTCTTGGCTCTTTCTTGACTCTGGGGGACACCAGCTCACCATCGACACCTTCTTGCCCACTCACTGTCTCTCCGCCTTGCCCCAATATTATGTCCCAAAGTTTTACTGGAACACAGCCTCCCCCACCCCCCATGCACCTCTCCAGCCTGGAATGCCTAGAATCTTCCTCCGCATTCATTTCTCTCTATCCCAGATACAACTCCTGTAGGGACTTAGAATTATTTTGTTCTTCTAGGGCCTAGGGCATGCTATAAACATAAACATTTAACACTTTGATCTTTTTGGCTTGTTGTCCCTGGGCCCCTGTGGGTGGTTGATTTTATGCATAGAAATGAGAACTACACTCATGGAGGAGACAGTCGGTGACTTCCGCCTGCGTGTTCCGGAGCCCAGGCTGGTTCCATTTTGCTGAAGGGGCGTCACAGGGGTTCATACTCGGACTGGAACAAACCCTGGAAAGACCCCAGGTGACCCTAAACTGTAAGGTCATCTTGGGTTCCCGGCAACCTCAATCAGAAGGGCGTTTCAAAACTGGCTTTTTCTAGGAGGGCCTTTAGGGGACTTTGTGGCTTCTCTAGAGAGGCAGAAGAGGTTTAGAGGTTGGGAAATCAAGTATAAAATTAACCTCTCTGAATTTCGGTCCATTGCTGTTTGTAGGAAATGGATTTGACACTTGCTTTGACAACTTTTCATAACTCTTACACAGCTCGGGGGGGCAAGAACATGAATGAATCATATGGACCAGGTGTGAGCAAATTACAGCCCACGGGCCACATCAGGCCTGCTGCGTGTTTGTGTACAGCCCACAGACTAAAAATGGCTGTTACATTTTTAAATTGTTGAAAAAATAAAAAGAAGATTTTGTGACATGTGAACATTATATGAAATTCAAATCTCCATGCCCATAAATAAAGTTTTATTGGAACACGGCCACACTGATTTGTCTAGTTATTGTCTATGGCTGCTCTTGTGCTACCATGGCAGAGCTGGGATGGTGCCACGGAGACTGAATAGTCTGCAAAGCCTAAATATTAACTAACCGGCCCAGGACAGAAGAAGTTTGCCCACCTCTGATAGGAGCTATCGGGCACAGTATACACGGTAAGACATGCTTATCTTTGCTATGATCTTTCTAAGGGAGCTGGGGCTTTGAGTTATCTAATTGCCAGGGCCCTGGAGGTGCATGATCCCAGGGAGGTGCCCTTCACAGACAATACAATGGCCATAGTGCCCCCTGGAGGCGGCCTTGGATTTGAAGCAGCCCTGTGTGTGGTGGAAAGCAAGGAGGAGGCCCAATTCTGCTTTTTCCCTTCGTTTTTTTTTTTTTTTTTTTTTGAGACAGGGTCTCCCTCTGTTGCCCAGGCTAGAGTGTAGTGGTGTGATCAAAGCTCACTGTAACTTCAAACTCCGAGGCTCAAATGATCCTCCAGCCTCAGCCTCCCGAGTAGCTGGGACTATAGTTGAATGCCACCATGCCTGGCTAATTGTAAACTTTTTTGTAGAGATGGAATCTCACTGTGTTGTCCAGGCTGGTCTCAATCTCCTGGCTTCAAGTGATCCTCCCTCCTTGGCCTCACAAAACACTGGGATAACATGTGTGAGCCACTGTGCCCCAACCAGTTCTCTTAAGAGAGCTTGTTGGCACCCGCTGAGCAGCACCCCCATCCTCTGAGACCATAGATTCTGTCCCAGCCAACCAGAGTATTCCCTTGCTGTGTGACTCTGGGCACAGACTTAACCTTGCTAAGCTCCAGTTCTCTCATCAGTCAAATGGGAATGATGATAGGACCAATGACACTGCTGTGGATGAGTGGGATAAAACCTGTAGTGAGTTCCTGTCCTTACCCAGCGCTCAGTAACCATTACCTCTCGTTGTCACCAACTGTCACACACTGCCTCCTACTTTTTCTTTTAGCTCCAGTGATCGATTCTTCTGAGCCTTTCCATGTTAACAAAGTCTGCCTGGACTGTCTTCAACAGTCTCGTCCCCTGGTTTGATGAAAGCTTTTTTTTTTTTTTTTGAGACAGGGTCTTTCTCTGTTGCCCAGGCTGGAGTACAGTGATACTATCATAGCTTTCTGCAGCCTCCAACTCCTGAGCTCCGGTGATCCTCCCACCTCAACCTCCTGAGTAGCTGGGACTAAAGGTACGTGTTGCCATGCCTGACTGATTTTTCTATTTTTTGTAGAGACAAGGGCCTTGTTAGATTGACCAGGCTGATCTCAAACTCCTGGCCTTAAGTGATCCTCCCACTTCAGCCTCCCAAAACATTGGAATTATAGGTGTGATCCACCATGCACTGCCAGAAGCCATTTTTAAAGCCCTAGTTCAAGGCTGCTTTCTTGAGAGGGTCTAATTCCTTTCACCAGCCCTAATAGCCCAAGTAGCAACTCATTTTATGGAGCTTTTAACAATACTACCCTCACGTTCATTGATGTTCTCTGTGTGAGCCTCAACCTTTTTGTCTACACTCCCAGCCCCACTGTGCTGGGACAGATATTGTCTACACAGGGCTGTAAGAAAAAGCGTGGGCTTCATTTGAAAGACCAGGGTGTCAATTCAGGGTCTACCCTTGACTAACTGTGTTCTTCGGCATGTTATTTAAACTCACCAAACCTCCATGATTTCATCTGTAAAATGGGAACAGTGATTTTTTCCTTAGAAGTTACTGTGAAAACTCCCCTGGCTCCAAGCCTGGACCCTAATTGTTTACCTCTTTTTTGCACTTTTCACGGGGTTTTGCACTCCCTACTTGCTCTCTAAGAGCCATTCGGTTCAACTGCTAGCTCACATTATAGGAGGCAAGGCCAGTGTAGATTTTCCCCAGCCTCCTAAGCAGCAGTGCTATCTTCCCCTGGGCCAGTGACCTCCACATGTGCTCACTGCCATTTGGGGCTTCAGCTGTGAGGTCTCTAGGGCTAGAGGCAGGTCCTGCCTTCCAGAGTCTGAACGTCTAATAGAAGACGAGACACACTGGTTCTTTAACTATGTATAATACGCTATGTGCAGAATATGACCAGGACCCCAGATCAGTACTCTGTGGGACTGGCTGGTTCTTGTCCTACAAGTGCTCATGGTCTAGCAGGGCCACAAAAAACCAGATAGGAGTAACTGTCTGAAGGAGTCATCAGGTTTGGTGCCAAATGAGATTAGAGGCAACAAACAAATTCCATAGACCACAGGGGAGGGTCATGTGCGTAAGCCATTCCTCAGATATCCGTCAAAGATTAGCCTGTGCAGGTGGAATGTTCTAGAATCAAGAGTTCAGGTGTGGAGAGTTTGTCTCGGACGGTGGTTCTCAACTTTAGCTGCACATTGGCATCACCTGGGGAGCTTGGAAACCAAACCAACCAACCAACCAACCGACCAACAAAAACAAAAAGCAACCCTACTGGTGCGGTCCCACTCTTCGCAGTTCCCGGCTAATTGCTCTGGGGCAGCCTGGGCCCTGGGATCTTTCCCATTCCCCAGTAGAACTTTCTGCGATGATGGGAACTTCCAGTACTATAGCCCCTAGTCCCACGTGGCTAGTGAGTCCTTGAGCTGTGGTTAGTCCTACTGAGGAGCTGAATTTTAATTTTAATTCATTGAAATTTAATGTTAGAAGGCAAAGCGGTGGAGCCCAGTGGAGGCTCAATGAAGGAGAATTTGGGGGGTGGAGGGCGGGGTGGCTGGCAGAGGATGGCAGCTCAGATCCGCCCAGCCCACCGATCGCCCAGCCTGTGACTTGTTGGGGTTTTGGTAACATCCCTGTTTAGAGGACATGAGTTCACCTTGTTTGCATTTGGATCTTTCCTGGAGAAATCAGGACAAGACACAGGCCCTGCGGAGTCTGTGGCAACGTGGAGGGGCATCCTTTAGAACTGAACCCAGGTGGGGAGGGTGGGTCCGAATTGCCCAGAAGGAAGGCGCCTGTCCTGTGAAGCTGCCTTTTGAGGGAGGCTGCTGAGAACCAGACATTTGGTGGTGACCAGAACGCCTTCTCATGGCCGGCGGGAAAAGATCATCACTGAGGCAAGACCGAGGAGGGAGAGGATGAGAGAGAGCTGAGCATCTGCACCCACTGAAGCCCAGCAGGACTTGTTAGCAGCAACACTTGCAGAAATAAGCAAGGGGGAAAGTGATAGGCCCTGTTGTTCTAATCGTTTTTTAAAAATATGCAAGTTGATGACAACGGCTTCCAGCCCCTAAGCCCCTGCCCCCAGCCTCTGAGATGCCTGTAGGCAGCTTCTGTGATATGAAAAAGGACCCACTCAGAGATATCAACTGGTGCCAGCATTGGGTCCTCTTCAATGCTGGTGGAAACATGCTTAATCAAGTCAGCACATGGATGAACAGAGAGCAGATAGAAGGTGAGGGTTGGGCTTATTCTGCTTAGTGCAGACAGAACCGTTCTGGACAAAGATTTGCATGAAATATTAGGTACATTGGCCCCAGGCCATGTACTTGTAGGCCACGGGCAATAGGTTTTGATTGACAAACTGCCAAGTTCTCCTTGCAGCTGAGTTTTGGTGAGAAGAGGCTTCCCTGAAGAAGGGGTGGAAGATTTATAGGAAGTGGCGTGAGCCTCGTGGCAAGGACTTGAAAGGCCACTCCGGGACCACACTGGGGCACGGTAGCTTGGGGGTTGTGGTGGAATGAAGATTTGTTTTTTTTTTTTTTTTTTGCCCAGGGTGTGGATCAACCTCACAACAGCAGAGTCTGGACACTCAGGAAAAAGATTCCAGGTTTTTATAAGCCCAGAAGGGTGGTGTTAGTTTAGGTTCTCCAAAAGCAGACAGGCATATGGGTGCAAGTAGTTTTTTGGGAGGTGATCTCAGATGAAACTATGAAGGAGTGGGGAAGTGGGAAAGAGAGGGCAGGAAAACCAGTAGATGGTATTTAATGAGTTACCACTCTGAGCAACTGGGATCAATCTGCTGGGAACCCTCCAAGAGATTGTATTTGGAATCATCTCACTTCAAGTCTGGAAGTTGGGGACATTTATCCAAATCCAACGGTTGAGGGTTGCTCCTGTAGTGTTACCTGCTGGGGCCAAGCCTGAGTTAGAGAATGCCCTCAGGAAGAGAGATGCAGAAAGCCAGTGTATTCATTAAAACTTTAAAATGGCTTAAAACACAGGTGTTTGTTGTCTCATAGTTTCTGTGGGCCAAGAATCCGGGCATGACTTAGCTGGGAGATGTTCTGCTTCAGGGTCTCATGAGGCTGCAACAAAGGTGTTGAGCAGGGCAGGGGTCTCATCTGAAGGCTAAGCTGAGGACGGATCCATTTCTAAACTTACATGCTTGTGGGGAGGATTTCCAGTTGACCCTTGAACAACATGGGTTTGAATTGCACGGGTCCACTTATGCGTGGATTTTCTTCCACCCCTGAGACAGCAAGACCAACTCCTCCTCCTCCTCAGCCTACTCAACGTGAAGATGATGAGGATGAAAACCTTTATGATGATCCACTTCCACTTAATGAATAGGAAATACATTTTGTCTTCCTTATCATTTTCTTAATAACACTTTCATTTCTCTAGCTTGCTGTATATGTAAGAATACAATATATGATACAGACAGCATACAAAATATGTGTTCATCGACTGTTTATGTTATCAGTAAGGCTGCCAGTCAACAGTAGGTTATTAGCAGTTAAATTTTGGGGCAATCAAAAGTCATACTTGGATTTTTCCACTGTGGAAGGTGTCAGGCCTGCTAACCCCTGTGTTGTGGGGGGTCAAATGTGTTTCCTCCAGGACTGTTGGACTGAGAGCCTTCACTCCTTGCTGACTATTGGCTGGATCTTTCTTGCCAGTGAAATCCTGGGCTTCAAGGGAGAATTTATCTTGCAACTTTATGGTAGGATGTCCATCATGGATATACTAACAATAACTTCAAGCAAAAATGCATACTGAATTGTCAAGGGAGGAGGAAGATAAAGGATAGTAAAAGCAACAATGACTTCACCATTGACACTGCCCTTTCACTTCCATGATCTCACTGATTTTTCAAAATAATGTTGCAAGGGAGCTGTATACCCAGTTTGTAGATTCAGAAAGCCACTTATAGAGATTGCCCAAATGCCACACAGCTATCGAATGGAAGATCTGGAAAAGGGGCCCTGGCATTTTGGCTTTGTATTCATTCATTTATTAATTATTTTTGTTAGAGACAGGGTCTTGCTTTGTCATCTAGGCTGGACTGGAGTGATCATAGATCACTACAGCCTCAAACTCCTGGCTTCAAGCAATCCTCTTGCCTCGGCCTCCCAAAGTGCTGGGATTACAGGCATGAGCCACTATGCCTGGCTTATTTATTTTTGACACTTAAAAATTATTTATATGTAAGGTGTATAATGTGATGTTTTGATACATATATACACTATGAAGAGATTACAACAATTAATTTATCTATCACATCATATATTTAGTAGTTACTATATTTGTGTGTGGTGGGAACATTTCAGATCTATTCTCTCAGCAGTTTCATGTATATAAACATTATTATTAACTATAGTTACCATGTTGCAAATTAAATTTCTATAACTTATTTATGTTATAACTGAAATGTTGTACCCTTTGACCAAAATCTCTCCATTTCCCCCAGCATCCCAGCCCCTGGCAACCACTTTTCTAGTCTTTGCTTCCATGAATTTGACTTTAGAGTCCACATATAAAGTGAGAGCATGAAGTATTTGTCTGTGTCTGGCTTATTTCATGTAACATAATGTCCTCCAGGTTCATCCATGTTGTTGCAAATGGCAGGATCTCCTTTTTACAGGCTGCATAATATTCCATTGTGTATATACATACACCACATTTTCCTTATCTATTCATTGGCTGATGGACTTTTAGGTTGTTTCCATATCTTGGCTATTGTGAATAATGCCGTGTTGGACGTAGAAGTGCCGATATCACTTTGAGATACTGATTTCAATTCCTTTGGATATATCCCCAGCAATGGGATTGCTGGATCATATGGTAGTTGTATTTTTAGTTTTTTGAGGAACTTCCATACTATTTTTCATAATGGCTGTATCAATTTACAATCCTAACCAACCGTGTACATGGAGAACCCTGGTTTTTTGCCTCCAAATTTTGAACACTTTCAGTTGCACATTCTACTGTCTTTAATGGAGTTACATATTGTATAAATTATTCAGTCCTTGACAAATCCTTATGCAGAACCCACTAAGACAGTGGGAAGCATAAGGTATAAAAAGGAGTTGAAAGACTTTCCCTCAAGGATTTCATGACCTTTGGGGTGAGATAAGGTCTACACACTAAGCATTTAGAAAAATATGGAAAATACACTCAGATTCTATCAGATGATAAGATTTTATAATAGTCTATAAGTGCTGTATTAATTTGGAGATGTGCAGCTTAATTGAAGATGCTTAACAGAGGAAACTTCAATGGTCTACAGTATGTTCTGAGCAATTTAGCACAATTAAGAAATTAATATTTCTCGCCAAGGGATGGCAAAAACTTATAGGAAAGATGCAGTATCATTTATGTCCACCAGATGATGCCACTATTCAGTAGAATTCTAGAGAGTTTTGCTTTGGGGATGCAAGTACAGTTGTGATAAATTTGAGATAATGGCTAGAAAGATATTTTAATGTGTCTCAGACATTAATAATTTTCTTACTGTAATTGTAATGGAGTTCAAGCACATGATCAGTAGAGAATCTGAAAACCAACAAAGAACTACTCAAATTTCTCTTAAGTAAATTCCGTACATTGACTCATTTTTCTACCTGGGTCTTACCACCTTTTGGTATTTGTTCTATGCAAGTCAAGTGACTTTGAGATTAATAGAAGGTGGCAGATTTTGGTGCCCAGAGACCCAGGCTGGTAGAGAGGACCACCGCCTTGGAGGGCAACTTCTTCCTCTATTAGGCATTTACTCTCACTCTATATGCAAATATATTCTCTATGGCAAATCTCAATAAACAACAGCTTCAGCTCAGTGGAAAAGCCAGTGTGGACGGCCTGATGCAATTATATTCAGCATTAATGAGCTGTGGGCTCCATCCGAATGTGTTGATATTTAGTAATCTTTGATAATGAAAGAGAACATAGCCTTTGAAGTCCAAGTGTTCTGGTGTTCCTGGATATTTCTAACCGTGAATGTTCATTATTTTGTTTCACAAATTGGCCTGCTTTGGAATATTAAAGACCAGTCTTTAGAGGGCGAAGGAGATGAAAGCCACCACGTGCATTGTGCTCACCAAGAGCATTTCCCAAGAAGCCCAAAGCTCTTATAAGGTTTTATCTGGGAAATTCCACCTCTGTGAACCTGGCCTCCCCTCTCTGGAGGTGGCTGAGACAGGCATGTTCATCTGTGTTCTCATTTAGGGAGTGGAGGGCCCTGAGCCAGCACCCGGAGCTTTGTGTTGTACTATTGTCGTGCACAGCCAGCCCCACTTGGAGGACTCCGGAGGCACCTGGGATGCTCTCATGGAATGTCCTCTGGGAGGAGATGGGACAAGTGTCCTCTTTTTCTCCGTTGCATCCGGCAGGAACTGGGGATAACCTTTGGTGCTTCCTTGACATTCGTGTGAGATGCTGAGCTCTGGCAGTGGCCAAAACACAATTTAGATGCAATGATTAATCAATAATTATGATAGCTAATTAATAATTATCCATTAGGTAATTATTATGTTCTGGGCACCATACAAACAGTTACAGATGTATTATTTTAACTCTTACCAGCACCTTATGAACTGTGTGCCGACCCCAATCCACCCCATCTGCTTGTTGGCACAAGTCTTGAATTTTGTAGTTTCCAGTCTCTTCCGAGTGGCCGCACGCAGTGGGAAGGGTGCATTTCGAACACTAGGGCTGAATCACGGCTGGTCCAAGACCAAGCCATTCCTAGGGCTCTTGTCGCCTTTCCCAGGGGCTGGCTTACTGATGAGCATGTAGGCAGGGCCACCACTTGTCGGTGTTCATGGTGAGCAAGGCACAAATGTACCACATCCGTGGGGGCACCACTCACGTTGCGGACATATATTAACTTCTGGGAATATTTGGGCATGAAGATTCTGGCCTTCTGGCTGAATTACAGAGCAGCTCTGGCCAATAGACCTTTTGCGATGATGAAAATGATCTTTCCAACACAACAGCCTCTAGCCACACGTAGCTACTGAGCACTTGGAATGTGGTCAGTACGCCTAGGGAACAAATTGAATTTTTAATTTTATTTAATCTTAACTAATTTAAAATTATATTGAAATAGCCTTATGTGGCTCCGGCTACGCCATTGGACAGTGTAGTTCTAGCGCATCAATCCACAAACCCACATCAGCACCCTCCACTGAGAACACACTGAGGGGAACATTCGAGAACACAGTCACTTCTACGTTCTACATTCAAGCAGCAAGGTGTCCTCAAGGCCATGTCCTGTTCGAGGAAGAGGTGCCCTACCCAGTTTGCACAAAGGCAAAGTGTGGGCCCAACGCAGCCCTGAGTGTGCCCGGCGTCCGCACAGTGCGCTGGGAGAACAGGGCTTCTGGGAAAAGGTTTTTTCTCTCCAATTCAAATAAGACACATCAGAAGAAACAGCCCTCCATTCTTTCCCATTGGATGTCACCATTATCTTGTAAGTGTCTGGAATCGTCCAGCTGTGGCGCTTCCAGCCTGAAGATGAAACCAACACGCAGCGAAGGAAAGTGCAAGAAATGCTCAGAGAAGTGAAGCCAGACCCCTGACGGTCTCAGCTTAGAGGCTGCCCTGATTTGGGACCCAGCATTACTTGAGATAAAAAAACATCTACTTATTGCGTAAGCCATTGAGTTGGGATTCTCCATTATTTGCAGCTGAAAGCAACCTAATGGCTACAGGGACCTACATTAACTATTGATCCTGTTTACAGATGAGATAACTGAGGCTTGTCCAAGGTCATCAAGCTAGTCCACTGTGGGTTTGGGGTGGGAGTCAAGCCCAGGTCTGTCTGACTCCATAATCCATGTTCTTAACCACTGTGTTGTATTATTTTCTGAGTGGATTGCAAATTCCCCACCTTCAAAATCAATACATTGCCTTGTGCTCTGTTTTCAGTGAGCAGTGTCGAGTTCTTGCTTCCATACTTTCGGTATGGGCTTCTCTGAGCTGGAAGGCAGCCTATGCTGGCCTTCTGGGTTCTGTGTTGTGGCCACCTGTGGCCAGGACACCAGCAGCATAGATGCCCATTTCTCCTTCCTACTCACTGAGGGCTGGCTGAGAAGCACCAACCACTGCTCCTGTGTCTCTGCAAGAGACCTGCGGACCTGATTCTCATTTGAAGGTTATGATTCAAAATTCTCCGTTAGGCTCTACAAAGTGTAGACCTGTGAGGGAAGGAGAAGGGGACATGGCAGCAGATCTAAGGGCCCCAGGACAGGCTCGGTGATCTCAAAAGTTCAGCCCAGTGGCTGGATGTGGGATGGGAGAGGTGGCAACTGACTAGATCCTTCCCCTTCTGACCTTTTCTCTTCCTGGAGGTCAGGGAGACCCATCCTAGAGCTTCCGTGTCCCCCAAGCAGAGGACTGACACATTCTCATCTCCCCAGCGCCCACTGTTGGGTATTTAAAAGGACCTTAAACTCCATCAATTGAAAACCGATCCCAGGATTTTCTCCCTGGTTGAGTCTGAGAGATGCTAACCCCAGCGCTTTCCCTAAGGATTCTGGGCTGTTTGGGAAGAGACACAGCCACCCACAAAGGGGCATGTCAGGGAGCATGGTTGGGATCCACCGTCAGACTGAGGTTTCTCACGACATCCTCCCAAGCTTGGAGCCTGGGACACACCTGAGGGGAGAGCCACACATAGCTGGGTGCGTGGCAAACTGTGGCCTGCCTCGAGCAGGAAGCAAGAAAGACAGTCCTCTAGACCTGCCTGTGGTGGGGAGACTCGACAAAGCGAGAGTGCCACCACCCCGGGTAGCCTATTTGAATGGATACGGCAGAAGGGGCTCAGCGACTGAAGACGGCCCATTTTCTGTATCACATCACTATGAGAAATCACTCGTGGCCTGAAGGGATGGAGAGAGAAATAGGAAGTCCTTAAAGGAAATAGAAAGATGGTGGCACAGGGTTCTTTTTAACATGCTCCCTATCCAGTCCTCTTCCAGAATTCAGTCCTCTTCCATCTCAGTGATTGACCCAACGTCCATCCAGGATACAAGCTGGAGCCCTGGAGGTCACCCCTGACACCTTGCCCCTGCTGCAGGCCCAGGCCCCATCCCATCCATCACCAGGTCTGCTGATGACGTCTTCTGAGCACAGTTGAGTCTCATTATTCACGGTAGTTATGTTCTATACAATTGCTGCAAACACTGAATCAGCGGATGCTGAAGCACTGCTCCTAGGGGAATTACAGGGTTAGGTGGCTGAGAGCCTCGGCTCACAACGTTTTTGTCAACTCATCAGTACGTAACCTTGTTTTATGTGTTTTTGTCTAAAAATGCCTTATTTCATACCTATGGTTGCTTCATTACCATTGAACTCATGGGCAATTGCACTCTAATTCATGTCTGAACGACTTATCTAATGCACGGATTTTCTCTATAAGGCACATCACAACTTTGTGCTTAGGAAGACTAGACAGCACTTCAACATTCCACTGGTGAGCGACATCACCAACAAAAGCCACAGAGATGCAAAAGACATGACAACAAATAGAACCCCCAAAAGGAAACTTGTTTAAGTATGAAAGCTGAATAGAGAAGGCAAGGCAGTGCCTTGTTTGACCCCAGCTAGAAATGTGTGCACTGGGCAACTCAAATTTTTCACCCCCTTGCACATGTCCATGAATGTTGGTAAACTCAGTAACACAGAATCTGTGAATAATGAGGATTAACTGTATCTCATGAGTGCATCTACTCTTTTCTAAGCCATCTCATCTCTCCTTAGGCTAACTTGTCTCCCTATGCCCACTCTATAAATGATCATTTAATTACTGTCTATGCTCACAAGAGCCCTGCCCCCTGCACCATGCATATTTTTGCCATCATATCCTCCCACATCTGGTAGAGAACTTGATACACCATAGATGCTTTATAAATATTTATTAAATGAACCAATGAATTTATTGCATGTCTCTCTGCATGAAGCCAACAATAGCAAATAGGATTTTAACTCAAATATCAACTCTGATCAATTGGTAAGAACCGCCCAGAGCCCTGGGAGGTTGGAATGGTTTCAAGGCTCAGTGTGTCCAGGTGTGACAGGAGAGCCTGCCATGTGTGTGCCAATGTCTGTCGTGGGGACGGGAGGCCGCCACCACTCCTTCAAATTGGGCATTTTGTACCAATTAGCTGCTTAATCTTCAAGATGGTGATTCAAGATTGGTATTGTGACCCTTTGTTTTATAGAGGAGGACATCGAAGCTCAGAGAGATTAAATAATATGCTCCAAGTCACACATTTGCTAGCAAGCGGTGGGCCTGGGCTTCAAAGCCAGCCAGTCTCGCCCCAGAACCCACCGTTTACACCACCGGCCCCTTCCCCAGAGCAGGACCTAAGCCCTGGACGGTGAACTGGCAAGAGCAGGCCAGCTTGCCAGGTCAGAGTCTCAAGGACAAGGTGCAAGATGTTCTTGCCTCTGTCCTCATCAGAGGAGAGAACAAGGTCTGAGTGAGAGCAGCAGGGAGGGGGACACCACGCGGAGTTCCTGAGAACTTGCTTAAGCTCCTTAATGTGGCCACAAATGAGCTGAGCTTTTCTGAAAGGAGGGAAGCAGAGGTCGGGAAGATGGCAGGGCCTGGAGATCTAGACATCTCAGATACTCCGAAAGGGTCATGGAAGGCGCAGAGGTACAGGTGCTTCTGGAAGGGTGGAACGTCTTACAGATGGAGGTGATTCCAGCCCAAACCCCCAGCATGCACTGCGGCCAAAACTGCAGGTGCCCCAGCTGCGTCGGCCTGGGCTTTACCTCCGCCTGCCACAGGCTGCTTATTGTGAATACCTGAGGCTCTACTGGGGGCTTTTCCTCTGACCTGCAGGGCCAGGCGGAAGTGATGGGGAATGCATGCTCCCAGGAGTAATTCTCAATCAATGACAGATGAGAGTCGTGGATAAACACCCCAACTTCTTCACCCTTGGGTGGGTCACTCCAAGGCATGTTCTACACCAGGGCTGAGCAAGCAGCGTCTTGAGACACGGAACACAGCTATGCCCATCTGTTTACATATTGTCTATGGCCGTTTTCACACTCCAGTGGTGGAGTTGAGTAGTTGTGACAGAGACCTTGTGACTTGGGAGGCCTAAGGTATTTACTAACTGGTCCTTTTTGGAAAAGCGTGCTGCCTCCCCTTCTACGTAGTTCCCAGAGCTCCAGGCGGGATTGCACGCCAGTCCTGCGTAGTGGTCACTTGCATGATGACACGCTATCGGCGTCCTCCCCTGTCCCTCTCCTGTCTCACTTCTCCATATTTTTTTTCCAGTGCTTTACCTCCTGAATAAACTACTTGCACTTGAATTCTTGCATCAAATTCTGGTTCTGGGGGAATTCAACCAACATAGTTGCACAGCAATCAGAAATGCTTATGGCTTTTTAAACTCAAAGAATATCTTTTTGGGTATGGCAGTGCTCACTGTGTACAGATCGACAGAGATGACACCTGTCATGGAGCTTTACATTGTAAGAGTAAGAGACTGCTATGGCTTGAATATTGGTGTCCCCCCCAGATTCATATGTTGGAACCTAATACCCAATGTGATGGTATCAAGAGGTGGAGCCTTTGGGACATGATTAAGTCATGAGGGCTCCACCCTCACGAATGGGACTAGTGTCCTTATGAAGGAGGCTCTAGTGGGTGTCCTTGCTCCTTCTCCTGCCATGTGAGGACACAGCAAGAGGGCTTCTTGACAAAGAGCAGCCCTCACACCAGGCCTTGAATCTGCTGGCACCTTGATCTTGGACTTCCCAGCCTCCAGAACCATGAGCAATAAGTTTCTGTTGTTAACAAATTCCCCAGGATAAGGTATTTTGTTGCAGCAACTGGAACGGATTAAGGGACCAATGCTCTCCAGAGCAACAGAAAGCGTGTTTGGGTCCCATGAGCCTAACGAGGCACCTGGATAACTTTGCACTTTTTTTTTCCTACCTGTAAACTTATATTGTTTTTCTACGATTTCCCTTCATACTTTGTAAGAACTCACATGGCGAACGCTTTGACTGAGTTGGAAGGAGGGTTAAGGACAGAGCGTGCAGAAGGGTGTCACTTTGCTCCATCATCTCTTTGCTCTTGTGCAGTGGCCTGCCCCATCCATTCCTGGCATGGGGGCCCAGCAATCACCTTCTCTCCAGCCCCTCGCAGGGTGGCCACGTGCTGCCTGGGAGGCCACGGAGCAGGGCCCATCACTGTCCCAGCAGGTGAGAGACGTTCTTTGTGTATCAATGCTGTGATTTTCCAGCTCCCAAGACCATGTCCCTACAGTGTCACCTCAGCTGGGGACATAGAACAAAGTGGATCTATTTAAAACCCAACCAGAGTATAAACTTCTTAGGGCAAGATTGGGGCAATTTCTTCAACTGTAGAATCTGGAAAACAGGGACACCTCCAAGAGCAAGCATGATGATCACATGGGTGAATACGTACCCCTAAGAGGACTTAGAGCAATGCCCAGAACAGAGTGAGTGTTCAGCTGCTGTTGTTATCATTACTCTTATTACTATTACTATGACAACACCAAGGATGGAACTAAATATACACCAGAACTAAATCTGTGCATCCAATAGAGACCCAAAGTAGATAACACACTTGCATCTTTTAAAGAAGCCACCCAAGAGTCTGTGGGCACTGTTTACAGATGGCTTTTTCTTCCCTCAGTGTGGAAAGAGGATCCCACTCTGGTGTCAGTTATTGTGCTTGTATAATCTCCTGACTGGGTAATTGTCTATAAAAGTGCTATTTAGAATGTCTACATTGTGCATTTAAAGAGCGTCTTGTAATCATGGGTGCACTGGAAAATCACTGCACCCGCCAGCCAGTTCTGAGAGTCACAGGGCTGGTGGGGACAGCAGACATCGTTAAGTGCAGCCCTCGGTCCCCAGTGCCATCCTTGGGGCAGGACCTTAAGCTCCACCAACGTGCTCACTCAGACACAAGTCTGGCTTTCTGCTGCAAATGAGGCTTTTCTGGGGGAAATTTCTTTTAAAAAAAAAGTATGACCTGGAATCTGATCACTTCCTGAGGGATAATGCAGCCCTGTACTTAACTGCCCGCAGCTCTGAATCAGTCAAAGCCCCAGTTTAATTTCCTATCCCAGATGAATGTCACTGCCGGGTGTTTCCAGCTCTGGCGCCGGGGGGCCTCGCAGGAACCACGCTCTTCAGGGACCCAACAGGCGACAGGCCCCGGGCCAGCTGTGCCCTGGGACCGGCTGAGATTCTCGCAGCCTGGGTCCCCCTAGCTGAGTGGGACAGAGAGCACCGTTCTCTCTAAATCCAGTGACCTGGGGCAAACTCCTTGTGTCCACTTCAGGACGGCAAAGGCATTTGCTCAATCGGTTTAACCTCTTTCTTCCCCAGCACAGGCTTTCTCCATGGAATATTCAGAGAAACCAGCCATCCTCCGACATTTTCCCCAGACCAGTGTCCTTCATTCTTGGGGTTCACTGCAGCCGTTTCCATGGCGACAGCCACTTGTTGAGCGTTGAATCTCCCATCGAGGCCCTTGCAATCTGCCAGCGAAGCCCCGGATCACCAGGCGTGTGTGCCAGGGTAATAAGACAAAGTCTGTTTTATCTTATCCTTCCCTTTTTTGTCTGCTTTCAGTTGGGGGCAGCCTCACAAAAAGAGAAGGCCCCCTTTTTTGGCTTTCAAAAGTCCTCAGGCCTCTGCTCATTATCCCAGGCGACATTTGGGACTGAACCAGTGTGCGCTCTATGTCTGCGTTGTCTCCAAGCGGCCCCTGGTCCGGGCCAGCCATGGCAACTGCTGGGAGCGTGCCCCTCGAGCAGGCCAAGCCGGGCACACTTCTTTGCACGAGGGTGTGCATTGGGAGCCGGCACTCCTGCCTCTTTCTTGTAAACTTAGGGTGATTAGGATGGAAAACAATTCCATTGGGAGACTCAGCAGCCTTTATTGCAGAGTGGAATCGAAATAATTTTGCTTGCTTCTTGGAGAATCTTCTGGGAAACTGAATGTCACAGAGCAGCCTGGAGCTCTGTGGAGTCCCACCACCCTGAGGTTTCATGTGTGTGTTCAGACTAGAGTCAGCCACCCTTTCCCCGGGGTGTGTTTAGCCTAATAGGTGTAAGCCAAGACCTGCAAGAAGTATTAGCGATGCACGTGAACGGCTATCCTCGCAGCAGAACAACTAAAGAAAGAAATCCAATAAGAGGATCAGCAGATCAAAGCAAACCTTGCCATCAACGATGCCTTTTTTCCTGACTTTAATGTAAATGCTTCCTGTTCCCCAGTCTTAGACCAGCGCTGTGTACCTCCAAGAGGTTTTTAGATCCTGTATCGCAAGAGCCTGAGTCTCCCTAATGTTTTGCAAGTTACACCGCGAAGATTTTGTTTTTGTTGCTGCTGAGCTTTTGGAAGAATCTCCAAAGAAAATTCTTCTGATCTGGGGTGGATTTGCTGTTGTGTGTGCGGCTCAAGTTCAGTAAGGGCACAGCAAAGAGCAACATTCTTCCCTTTTAGGAGGCGCCAGGTCCGGGGTAGGAGCTGACTGGGGTGGCAGAAAAGAAGGGCTGGGCCTTCAGAAGAATGCCTGCAAGCTCTGCCTGTCTGGTTTCATCACGGGCTTTAACTGAGTACTTGGAAGGGGAAAACAGAAGGACATAATGACCCAGAGCCCGAGGCTTCTTGGCTGTGAATATACCAAATACTTGAACGCATGAACACAAAAATCAAGGGCAGTTTGTAAAAGCAGTATCTTAGCGCAGATCTATTTTAAAGGCAGGTGAAAGAAAAAGAAGAAAATTATCTAAATTAAAAGTCAATGTTTCTAATTGCAAACGAGAAAACAGAACGCATAATGATAGAACAGGGAAGCCCATCAGACCGTGGCTGGAATCCTCAGGCCCGGTCAGTGAGTTTGGCACACCAGGGGCCCTGGGCTCTCTCCAGAGCCTTCTGGCCTTTGCAAAAAAAAGTGGCTCTTAAGCAGAGCGGGCTGGATGACCCGCTCCTGTCTGGAGCTGTTTGCAAAGGGCCAGAGGCTGCAGAAGTCTGGACTGGATTCTCTGATGAGTTGTTTGGTTCTGGGGCTTCCTGCAGACCTGGATCATTAATGAAGGCTTCTGTTTTCAGCACAACCCAACGCGGACCAGTTCCAGCAATGAGGGAGTGGGTTGATTTTGCCCAACAGGAAAACCCAGAAGTAAGGCAGGGCTGGGCTGGTTGGATCTAGCCTTGATACCACCAAGGGCTGGGTGTCTTCCTCTCTTCCTGCTCTGCCCCCAGTGGCATCAGGTTTATTCCAAGGTTGGCTTCTTTCTGGGTTGCAAGGTTGCCAACTGTCTCCAGGGTGACAAGCTTCCTCGGCCGTGTTCGGAGAGAGTGAGTGAGAGCTTATTCCTCCCTCAAACATCAGCCCAAAGACCAGTCTGGACAACACAGCAAGACCCTGTCTCTGCAAAACATTAAAAACTTAGCTGGGCGTGATGGCATGTGCCTGTAGTTCTAGTTATTCGGGAGGCAGATTACTTGAGCCCAGGAGTTTGGGGCCGCTGTGAGCTATCAATAATGACACCATAGCACTCCAGCCTGGGTGACAGAGCAAGACCTTGTCTCCAAAAAAAAACAAAAAACAACTCCCAATGAAACCCCATGTCCTTGTCATCGCCAGCATTAGGCAAAGGCCAGCTTATCTTTGCATATTCAGCTACAGAGAAGGCTCAAACGTCCGTGCTGAACGAACGGACATATGAATGAATGAGAGCCAGTGGTTTAGGAGACCCCAAGTTTCAAAGCGTGGCTTGTTAAAAGAAAAACTTTCGACAAATTGTATTGAAGAGTTTAATTGAGCAAACTGAATTCACGAATTGGGTCTACTCTCAGGACTGGAAGAGGTTTAGAGGGCTCTGCTTTGTGAAGCGGGCAGGGGGCATTTATGGACAGAAAACAGAAGTGAGGTACAGAAACACCTTGACTAGTGACAGCTCAGCATTTCCCTTTTTTGTACAAGAGACTGATCAGTTGGCTGCCTGTGATTGGCTGAAGCTCGGCTGCTGTGATTGGCTGAAACTCAGCTATGCATTACAAGAACAGACTCTTAAGTTAGGCTTTCTCTTCCTTTAGGTACTGAGTGAGGCTGCGGGTTCCTTAGGTAGGGACTCAAAGTGGGGAAGCAGCCTCGAGCCAAATTTAGTTAAATTTAACAGGTTGCACATTAAGGCTGGCGCTACCAAAGCATCACCTCCTGCTGTACCCCTCGGCCACCCTCTGGCTTCAGCATCAGCTTCAGAGACAAATTCTGTGCCTGTGGTTAGTGGCTGCTGTATCGAGCAGCACAGATTATCCTCTGCCACATAATTTTTACTGGGCCTTTATTATCAGATCCCACATCAGCTCCTCAGCTCACATAGCCCGATCCTGGCTGTCTAAGCCTGTCTGCTTTGACCTTCTCCTTCTCTCAGCCTTGCTTCCTCCACCCAGCCCCATGGATTTTTTTTTTTATTGCTAACATATATGCTCAGCTGGTTCTCATCTCTGGTCTGCAAACATGATGTTCCCACTCTAATGCCCACCTGTTACTTGTGGGTGACACCTGTGAGCTTTCACTCCCTCCAGCTCTCGGGGTAGCCTGGCAGGGCCTGCTGTGGACAGAGGCCCTGGGCAAGTCACCTTCAGACTCGGGATGATTTGTCTGGGCTCGGGGGGTGGCCTGGGGGGAGCAGAATCCCATAGGCTGTCTTCCGAGCTCCTGGGCAGAGAGCTCCGTGGACATCAGCATTCCAGGGTTTTTTTAAAGTTGATTTTAAAAAAGTGATGCATGATAGATGTACGTAGTTTCAGAGTACATGAGATAATTTAATATTAATATATTCATATAATTTGTAAAGATCAAATCCATGTACTTGGGGTATCTATCCATCACCTTAAATATTTGTCTTTTCTTCATGCTAGACACAGTCGATAGTCTCTTCTAGCTATTTTGAAATGTATAATAGATTATTATATAATGTGTAAGTATAGATTATTATATAAGTATATATACTTATTATATAAAGTATATATATCAATATATATCAAATATATATTGATATACCAACATATATATCAATATGTACTTATTATATAAAGTATATATACTTATAAAGTATAAGTATATATTATTTATATATAATATAAATATATATTATTTATACTTATACTATATAAAAGTATATATTATTTTATATAAGTATATATACTTATTACATAAAATATAATAAGTATAAAGTCACCCTACTGATTTAAGTCTAGGTCTTATTTCTTCTGTCAAAGTGTATATTCATACCCATTAATCAGCTTCTTTTCTCCACCAATCTACTCTCTATCTTCACGAGATCCACTTTTTAAGCTCCCACTATGAGTGAGAACACACGATATTTGTCTTTCAGGTCTTGGCTTATTTCACGTAACATAATGGCCTCCAGTTCCGTACATGCAGCTGCAAATGACAGGATGTCATTCTTTGTTGTGGCTGAATAATTGTTGTTTCCCCGCAGCACACTGTGTGTGGCTAATGGGATGTTCTACATGTGGACGTGGACCTCAACCTCGGCAGTCAGCCCCAGAGTGGGTCAGTGCCTGTGTGGACCAGTGGCCCTGGTCAGTTCATGTTCCAGCCCTCCAGGAAGTAAGGCACAAGCCCCAGGCTTGGGTGTGTGGAGTCCAGATGGTGGAGGGGGTTCCTAGTAGATATACTTCCAGGGGTGGTCTCAAATCATCCTCTTGATGTATTTCAGATACTTCTGTCAATCCATGGCTGGTTGGCCTTTTTAATGGTGTCCAAACTAGCTGCCGGTTAGTTTCCTTAACAATATATGCATGTTCTATGTATTGGAATTAAGAATTCCGTTACTCTTTCAAAATTCAACGTATGAAAAGGTCTGATTGAATTAGAAATCCATCCATACTATCATAAGACACAAATGTTACTTTTATCAAGAATATGAATAACTAATTGAATCTTTAACTATTTCAACCAGTATACATTTTAGATAGATGCAAAACATATCTTTAAGTTTTTTAGCGTGTATTTGTTCAAAGTTTTTTCATTTAAAACTCATGACAGTTTCTCATTTAAATGTTATCTCATCGATGATAAGTTTCAAGAATTTGAAGAGATCGTCCTTAAAAAGTTGGCATTTTTGCCATCATTGGCATAACTTGGTATAAAAAGGTCATATTCTTGGAAGTTAGCTCAATTTTCTCCATTTCAAAAACTCAAAGTGACTTTATTTGGAAATTTATATGCATTCACATTTCATATATTCCTTAATAAGGGGCCTTTTCTTTTTCTTAATATAATTATGTAAGGTTAAAATGTAATGATTTTTTTCCCCACTAAGTACTCTGATAAGAAGTCCTCTCCTTCTATCTCTTCTAGTTTATCCCAGCAGGACAAGCCAGTATTTTTTCTCTGTGTCCCATGGCTTGCAAAAGGTGAGGCAGCAGTGTCCAGATTATCTCCCTGCCTTGCACTCTGTTTCTCTAATGTGTCTCTATTGGTGCCTCATGCCCCCTGCCTCTTCTGGATACTCCACAGCCTGAAGTCTCTGGCTTCTGCCTTGCTTTTGTAGGCAGGACATGCTACTTGTGTGTGCTTTGATGTGGCCTCTTGTTCTGTATATTTATATCTTTTTTTCCCAGTGAGGTTGTACATTTTTTAAGTGTAGTATCTATGGACTTGATTCTTTTGGATAATTCAGTTTCTTAAAAACTCCCAATAAGTATTACAAGATCCAAAATGAATTCACCAAAATTAAGGAGATTTTTTTTTCTTCTGCCTTTCTTTAACAAGGCTAATATGAAATACCTATCTTTTTATCCATCTAATCTATCAACCTAATTCTGCTTTTCTTGTCTGCCATCGGTGCTTGTGTAACTTTCTGCCTGGGGCATTTGCTTGCCTTGGGGAGGATTAGGATTATTACACAGAAATGCAAAAAGAAGGAATCAATGGTAAGTGTTTGATATCCAAAATAGGATATTTGAGTTCACAGCAAGACTACTGAAAACCAGACTTTGAAATAGAGGAAGTGTTTTCTAAGTTTCTTAAGCTCCCTTTAATGCATCAAAAGCTGGAGACTTTTCTATAAGCCAAGGCTATGATGTACATGGGAAGTAAGGAGAAGCTGATGCCTTTTAGCCCCAAGGATGTAGAATCAAGAGAGAGAGAGAAGGGGAAGCCACGGGTACTGACTTCCCTCTTTGGGCCAGCGTCCTGAGATGTGGGACTAGTTTTAGTGGGGAGAGAGGGAAGCTGAAGGCTGGGAAGGGTTATATCCTGTTCCCTATTTTGAGGTCTTAGTCCTTTGGGGCTGCTATAACAAAATACTATAAATTGGATGGCTATAAACAATAGAAATGTATTCCTCATTGTTCTGGAGGCTGGAAAGTCCAAGATCAAGATGCGGCAGATTCCTTCCTGTTTGCTTCATAGATGGCGATCTTTTCTCTGTGTCTTCCCGTGGCAGAAGGAGCAAGGGAAGCTCTCTGAGGCCTCTTTTATGAGGACACTATTCCCATTCATGAGGGCTCCACTCTCAAGACGTGATCACTCCCCATGGGCCCCACTTCCACATACCATTGCATTGGTATTAGGACTTAACATGAATTTTGGGGGGGCTAGAGGAGACACAAACATTCAATCTATAGCAAAGTCTTTTGGAGAAGAGGCATCTGCAAAGATCCTACTTCCTACTAAGGTTCCATTCACAGGTTCCAGGTGGAATTTTGGGAGGACACTATTCAACCCACTACATGGGCAGAGAAAATATTAAACATTGAACATTCATCTGAACTAGACTGACCTAACTAACTGACATAGACTATTTCAACCTGATGAGCCTGTGATACCATTAACTGGCAAGTTTAAATAGCCCTCCTCTGACCTGGCCACAGCTACCAAGAGGAAAGGGGACTTATAAGAAGATTAAACTGTTATAGAAAATAAACAAGTTACATTTTTCTATTTATATCTTAGTAGTGTTGAGGTTAAAATTGCCACATCATTGTATATCTAGCTAGCTACTAATCCAAAAGGAAGTGAAAGGAACATACTACCAGATCAGTACAATCAAGATAAAATATCACAAGCAAAAATAATACAGCTTGGGGGAGAGTAGAATGGGGAAGGAAGAGGAAAAAATGATTATCCTAAAAAACTAAGTTTAAGAGGAACTATTACAATTCATCAAAAAGTATTTCTCTTAGCTCTGAGTTTCTTCTCAGCCAAGGAAGGGGAAAGATGAAAGTTAACCAGGACTTTATTATTTAGTAAAAGGAAGTACATTATATTGCCAAAATATTAAAAAAATATTTAAAAAATACTGGACATGAGAGGACTCTGTGATAAAAGGCATTTATAGAAGGAATAGAGACCCATTGTGAAATATGAGTTCTTTTATAGGAATTCTACAGGAAATTCAAGGACACTTTTCATGTAGTACTTCTTATATCTAACCTTAATATAGCTAATCTTAAACTAAGGATATAGTGTGAATCTCATGTTCTGAAGGCTTTTGTGTGAAAAGCTAGAATAATACAGTTCAGATGTATAACTTTCTGGGAAAAAACTTAGAGAATCTAGACATTTCCCTGTCTAATATTAGCTGTTAGCCATATAAGGTTAGCTGTTAGCCATATAAGGTTATTTAAATTTAAACTTGAATTAAAATTAACTAAAATTAAAAATCTAATTCCTCTATCACACTGGCCACATCTTAATTGTTCAATGGCCACATGTGGCTAGTGGCTACTACATTGGACTGTGCAGAGAAATTTCCATGATTACAGAAAGTTCTACTAGACAGATGTTAGAGGAATATATAAATGTACCCTTTGGGTGAAAATTGTTTTGTAAATAATTCAGTATTGAGATTATATGTGAGAAGTATGTTAAGATATAAAGCTTTAGCTAAACTAGGGAAATATTTTAAAGGGCTTTCAGAAGATAAATTTAATATTTGAATATTTTAAATATGATATTAAATAAAATTTAAATAAAATATTAAAATAATATCTTCACTTTAATGCCATGTATAAAAATTAGCTCAGAATGGATCAAAAACCTAAATGTAAGAGCAAAAACTGTAAAACTCTTAGAAGAAAACATAGGGCAAAGCTTTAAGACATTGGATTTGGCAATGGTTTTTTGGATATAACACAAACAGCGCAGTCAATGAAAGAAAAAATAGACAAGTTGGACTTCATCAAAATTAAAAGCGTTCATGCAAAGGACACTATCAGTCCATCGAATGGGAGAAAACATTTGCTAATTACTGATCTGAAAAGGGATTAATATCTAGAATATATAGAGAATTCCAAAGACTCAACAAAACAGCCAAACAACCCAATTCAAAAATGTGCAAAGGACTTGAATAGACATTTCTCTAAAGAAGGTCTACAAATGGCCAACAAACCCGTGAGATGATGTTCAATGTCACTAATCATTAGAGAAATGTACATCCAAACCACAGCGAGACGCTGCTTCATACCCATTAGAATGGCTATTGTCAAAAACCCCCAGAAAACTACAAGTGTTGGCAAGAATGCGGAGAAGTTGGAACCCTTGTGCATTGCTGGTGGGAAGGCAAAATGGTGCAGCTGCTGTGGAAAACAGCAAGGTGGTTCCTCAAAAAATTAAATATAGAATCATCATATGATCCAGCAATTCTACTTCTGGGTATATACACACACAAAAAAGCAGCAATCAGCTTTCTTATCAGCTACCCTGGTGCATGGCTGAAAAAGCAAAAGGTCAAAGGATTCCGAGACCCTTGTAAGATTAGAAACGCTATTTACGTAAAACCCTGCCACCAAAAGGAGCCTGTCTGATTTCCCAAGGCGGGGTGTGCACAGGGTTGTTGTTTTTTTCCTTTCTGTTCATCCCTCTCCCAGCCTTTGCCTGTTAACATTCCATAGACCATTCTGCCTGGGACTTGGTGAGGAACCTTTTCCTGTTGGAAGGCTACATTAATTTAGCTGCAATCAAATAAGGCTGCATTCAAGAAACTTCAATTAGATATACTTTAAAATGTACGTAGTTTTGTAAAAATCTAACTACTGTATACTTAATTTCCAAAAATAAAAATTATTTGTTCATTTTAAAGTTAACTAACGTTTTAATGACTTTGTTGTGTCTGTTTTGTGGTGGAAGCACTCGAATATTTGGTTGCAGCATGGAGATCTGCAGTTTCAGTTGATCCTCGAGATGGTATCAGTCATTTGTGACCTGAAGGGTGTCTTGAGTTGGGTTAAGTAGGAAAATGGAGATTTGCAGCAATAAGTAGTTGAAAAGCAAGAAAGCGTTTTTCAGGCATGTTGCCAAAGGCCTGTGTATTCTACTGCATTTTCCCATATTCAGTTGGATCTTTCTTAGCATCAAACAATGACTTTAAAATGTCACCTACTGAGAGCTGGATCAATTTCATCTGCAGTACTATAGGTGCCTTGGTGATATCAACTAGGTGAGGCTGAAATGCCAATTTGAGTGTGATGTCATGATTCTCAAAGTCAGTGAATCATTGTATTCTCCAATTATAAACAATAGGTCTATAACAGCTGCATATTCTTGAAATGATTCACATATATTATCCTGCTCATCAAAGACCTCTGCTAACTGGGGAAAATGTTCATCTGAAATTTCCTTTTGAAGAACAACTGTTTTGATAAAAGATAGCTTTTTTCAAAATGCTTGGAATTTTTTTTTTTTTGCCACATATCATATATAGACTTAGTTTTACCTTGCAAAGAAATATTCAAGTCATTTTGATTTGACATATCACACAGAAATGCTGTATTCTTATAGAAATCTTTCAATAATTCACATTGCTGATTCTGTTATTCATAAAATGTAACTATCTGTTCTCACAGAGATAAAATTTTGGCTAACACCTGTCCCTGTGATAGCCAATGCACCTTAGAATGATACAGCAAATTCACACTGAATACCTCATCGTTCAACTTTAGCATGTTACAAAACAGACGATGTCATGTTGCATTTGCACAAATATAGTTATCGTAGGAATATAGTTAACAATACTTACAACTTGTTGCAAAGTGTCACTTAAAAAGTAGCTTTAGCACTAAGATTTTGCAGATACAAGATACAATGAAAAGAAATGAAGGCCGGGTGGGGTGGCTCATGTCTATAATCCTAGCACTCTGGGAGGCAGAGGCAGGTGGATTGCTCAAGGTCAGGAGTTCGAGACCAGCCTGAGCAAGAGGGAGACCCCGTCTCTACTATAAATAGAAAGAAATTAATTGGCTAAAAATATATATATATAAAAAAATTAGCTGGGCATGGTGGTACATGCCTGTAGTCCCAGCTACTTGGGAGGCTGAGGCAGGAGGATCGCTTGAGCCCAGGAGTTTGAGGTTGCTGTGAGCTAGGCTGATGCCACGGTACTCTAGCCTAGGCAACAGAAGTGAGACTCTGTCTAAAAAAAAAAAAAAAAAAGAAAAAAAAGAAAAAAAAGAAATGAGAACATCTGGATCGGTTAATACTTTTTTTAAACCTTTGCAATAAACCCTTAATGTTTTCCTGTCAGGGAAGGTGTGCCATCTGCACATAGACTCACTAAATTTACCACATTCAGTCCGACTTCGTGACATTTATCTTGAAAATTGTTGAAGATATCTATTCCCCGTGTTCTGTTTACAAGAGTGCCCAAAGCAAGTAACTCTTCATAGCAAAGAAAATCTTCTGCTATGACCCTAATGAAGTATAAAATCTGGACCAAGTCAGTAGTATCAGTTGATTCATCCAAAGTGATGGAGGAATATGTATTTTCCTTTTGAAGTATTGCACGGTTTTTCTGTTAAGTTGAAGGCTAATTCATGCTGCCAATCAGTTATAGTTCTCCTTGAAAGAGGCAGTTGTTTATACTTTGAAACATTATCAAGGTCTAAGCATCCTACAACTTCAACAATGCATTCATTCACAATTTCTACAGCACCGAATGGCTTCCCTTCCCCTCCCCCTCCCCAAGTATATAAGCTACTTTATAAGTTGCTTCAGTGGCATCTTTCCTGGTCTTATTGCTGCTGGAAAGAATTATCTTTGCTTTTGCTTTTCATCTTTTAATTTTTGCAATACAACTTTTCACAACTCTTTCTCTGTGTTCCTTATGAGTGTTATAATGCTGATGAGCATTGAATTTCTTTAATGTTGATATTGCAGTATCACAAAGCAAGCATATCATCTTATCTTTAGTAGAAACAAGATCATATTGCAAGTCCTAATCCTCATTAAAAAATCTGTTTTCTTCCTTTTCCTTGGTCTTCTTTGACAAGATGGGCTGTGAAGCAGATAGAATTAAGAAATACTGTTGCGCTGTGCAACTATTCACAAACTCCATTTCAAACAGAAACACCCTGCACCATTGTCCAAAGCTGATAATGGACTGTTGTACTCGACTCCCATAAACTCTCGCCAACCAGCCTCATGCGGTAGTGGCGCCAGTCAGGCAGGGGAAGTTAGAACTAAATCATGAGCGTAGCAGATGTCGATTTAGTCCTAGTGGCTTACTAATGTTCTAATTGTGCCAGTCAATCTGGGAGGATTATTTTGTTGAAACTTATTTTATTCTTTGGTATTAATATTTTAAATATGTTCATTTTAAAATAAAAATATAAAAGATGAACAAAAATGTGTTAATAAAAATAAAAAGATTTGTTCTGTAAAATTTGGATTCAGTCCCTAGGCTGCACGTAAGGACCTAAAAGGGCCACATGTGGCTTCAAGGCTGCAGGTTCTCCACCCCTCGTTTATAACTCCCTTAGATAAAGACGTTTGGACAAGCTAGCTCTTTCTCCAATCCTGGCTTTAAAAACAGTCAATTCTTTTAGCTGTTTGATATGTTGAAATGCTTCAAATACCTTGTAAATACAAACTACCTACAGGATTATTAGAGTGCCCTTTTCCTCAATTTACCTAAGTCAGTTGTACACCCCTCAGCCAGTACAACAGAACATTTTTTAGATGAGATATGGGTGTATTCAAGGACTGAGATATACCGACACAGGAGTGGAATCACCCTGTAAACAACTGGCTGATTTTACAAAACATCACAGGCTTAGTATTTTTTAATTCCTCTTTAACGCTGGGTAGCGTCCCTGCTGGCCATACTGAAGTCAAATGTCCCTGTCGCACAGGGACCTCCTCACCTAGGCTCTGGCTCTCTAGATATGGAGAAAAAAATCTTACATGCCATTCTTTCTTTTCCAGCCTCTAGCAAATGACTTCTTGTGAATGTGACAATGAGACATAAACCACAGAACATTCTGGAGGAGTATACGCTAAGAACATTTTTCCAGCACGAAGGCAGAAACGTCAGCCCCAATTGGGTTAGTGCTGTGTTGACGTCGTTGCAAAACATCTCATCCCTCCGGGGACTTGATGTAGGAGAGATGTTTCCCAAAGCCACAGGAAGCAGAAGAGCCTCAGATGTACCGCCCAGGAACGCAACCCAAGGGGCTAAGCATGATGTATTTTTTTTTTTCTTTTTTTGGTGGCATCAGGTTTTTCTAGCTCCGGACTTTGTGAAGGAGGACTCATTCCATGTTTGAGAGATACGGGACTAACCTAAACTCGGGCCAGAAGCTTGAACGTATGCCAAAGAATACACATGAAAGCACAGAGAAGCATATTTCATTCCGAGAAGAACTCCTCTTTTCACAAATCTGTGAAGTTGATAAAAATAAAGCAACAGAAGAAACAGTAAATATGATAGTGAAAGCCCAGGAAATGGGGCCCAATAGAGAATGCTCAACATGCCAGTTTGATACTGGTTTCCCTGAACCCCCTGTTCTGTTTCTGAAAATGGCTGTCTTTCCTCCTCTTTTCCCAGGAAATATAGCCCTGTTGTAAGTATTTTCTTCTAAGCTTTCAATTTTGCTTACATATCATAACCCAGCAAAAACTAAGAGACAGTATATTATTTTATATTCTGAGCTTGTGACACCATTTGTCATAAACTTAAACTTAAAAAATAAACCCAATAATAATTTGTAATGATATTAAATGTTATTTGTATATTTAATGTATCAAACATAATGACTTTTTTAAAAAGCAAAACAAGTGATTTTCTTCAGACTGTACTTAGACGCCATGAATCTTTATGATCCTAAACGAACAAAGCAATTTCTGATGTGTAAAGTGCATTGAAAAGCTACAAATAGAGGCAGAATCCAATTTGTGAAGATATTGGGTTACAAGAGTCTGGAACTCAGCTGATTTGGACTTAGAAAATGTTCCTGGTAGAAAGAGTGATGTCAGGTATGCAGGGGTTGTCAGGGCTGTTTATAAAATTCTATTTAGCTCATATTTTATTGCACCAACAGGACTACAGATATTAACCACCACTTACAACATTATTTTTTTCTAAGACAAAGTCTCACTTTGTCGCCGTAGCTACTAGAGTGCTGTGCTATTATCATATCTCACTGCAACCTCAAACTCCTGGGCTCAAATGATCCTCCTGCCTCAGCCTTTCTACAGGCATGAGCCACCATGCCCGGCTAATTTTTTCTATTTTTGGTAGAGATGGGGTCTCGCTCTTGCTCAGGCTGGTCTCGAACTCCTGACCTCTAGCGATCCTCCTGCCTCACCCTCCCAGAATGCTAGGATTACAGGCGTAAGCCACCGCGTCCAGCCTACAACATTTTTTAATGAGAAAGTCTGTTCTGAGTTTGGGCGAGGCTGGCTAAGATCACGTTTCTGCCAGCAGTCCCAAGGGAGACGGATCCCAGGGGTCCTAGCAGGTGGGGATGGCAGCAGGGAACCAAAGAGGAGACCCCCAGAGCTTTAGGGGAACAGTACTCCAGAGATTCTGGGTTTGGAGGTCTTGCCGGGAGGTCCTTCCAATGAGCCTGCCAGCACTAGCAGAGACTAAGGCAGGAGGGAGGGAGTGGCTGAGATGTGGGGTGCAGGGAGGGACAAGGTTTCAAGGGTATCTGTTTCCTTTGGTATCAGCAGCAACTGACTAGATTCCTGAGCAAATAATTTGATCTTTTCAAATGACTATTTCTTAGCATTTTTATTTTTAATGAAGAGTAAAATATTCAGCATCTGAACATTAGGCCAAAGCTAATTATCACGCGTTTGTTAAAAAAAAAAAAAAGAATGTAAAATGCACTATATTTGCCGTCTCATCAGGGCAAATTGGGGCAGACCTGGGCCCATTACTCAGGGGCTTTGGGCCGTAGAGATAACCAACCCGGGCAATTCAAGATAGGAGACTGGGCTTATCAGAATTATTAAAGCTGTGTAACTTTATCCCTGAAACAAAACATACATTTACCCTGAAAACCATTTCTACTGCGGTTTTAATCTATCACAGAAACAAGAGTTCGGACATGCAGTTCTGATAAAATGGTGCAAAATCTAGGAAGGCTTCAAAAGAGAATTTAGACTCAAACATGCTGTAGCCCTGAGTTTGCTGTGTTGTCAAGGTAACCACAGCTTTCCTTTTCTTGGTAACTTGAACCTATCAAACCAACATCAGAGACACCTTGAGCAGTAGCAAGCCAGCCACCTGTCACCAAGCTCTACAGTCTTTTAGGGGAGGGCTGAATTTCCTAAAATAAAAGTCCAGTTTATTTGCTTCCTCTTCTCCTTTCAACCTTCTTTATTTTAAAGGAAAAACTCTATATTCACTGTCATGAGGTTGCAGAGCTGAATTATGTCTCTGGGCTCTTAGGAAAAAGGACAACTATTTCAGACATTCACCTAGACGTTGCTATGTGACAATTGCCAATCATACAATCACCCTTTTCCCTGAAATATAATTTACTTTACACAGAATGTGGGAAAATTTGCTTGACTTTCTCCCAATTGTTGTCAAAGTTGACATACTGCGCAAGGTCAGGCCACATGACACTGTACCTGAAAGGTGAGACTCTTTGTATTTTGTGCCCCAGGAAAATTCAGACTGAAACAGAAGAAAGAGTTCATTAAGGGAACGTGTTTATTAAGAGCTGTCAGTGTTCCAGGGACTCTCCTAGCTACTGCTTGGGCTGCAGGGATGAAGGCAACTTGCTCCTTGTGCTTGAGGGTTCGCAGTCCATTTTAGGGATCGAAGGCAAGAAACCCAGCAATAGATAAAGGTAGACTAGAGCTAGGCTCTTCGAGGAGCTTGGAAGATATGAAGGAAATGCTACGTCATCTCCAAGGAAGACCAGATGTCAATGAGATGAGAAGTAGCCAAAAAGGCTTCATGTAGGACGTGGTATTTGAAATGGGCCTTGATAGGATTTTGACAAGGGTTTTTATGGGTATTCAAGATGCAGAGTAGAGAGGGCTCCATGAAACAGGCAAGTTCAAGGAATGAGAGCCATCAAGATCAAGTGCTTGGGCTTAGGTGCCAGGCTGTCTGGTTGAAATCCCAACTCTACCAAATTCTACTCCATGACCTTGGGCCAGTTCCTAATTTATGCTTCAGTCTCCTATCTAATAAAAGATGGGGGGTATAATAATGTTTCTATCTTATCGAGCAGTTATGAGAATCAACTTGAGATATGTGAAACTCTTGGATCTGTTCTTGATTTATGATAAATACTTTAAAGTTTTAACCAGGCCAGGCGTGGTGGCTCACACCTGTAATTCTAGCACTTTGGGAAGCCAAGGCAGGCGGAGTGCTTGAGGCCAGGAGTTTGGGGCTGCAGTGAGCTATGGTGGCACCTCTGTACTCCAGCCCAAGTGACAGAGGGAGACCTTGTCTCTTTAAAACAAAAAAGTGTTAACTATCATTGTTAGTGCAGTTTAGAAGGAGGTGCTGTGCTTATGAGACTGGAAAGAATTTGAGGTTCATTTTGTGGCCTAAAATATATTATATTTAAGTTTATTTAAATTGGTAGGCAATGGGGGAATATTCAAAGTTTTTGTTTTTTAAGTAGGTGAGTAATAATAGCACTAGAACAGTAAAACATCAGGAAGCAACAACCATTGTAAAATTTAATTGTTAAATGCTTTGTTTGGTGTATTTTTTTTTTTTTTTTTTTTTTTTTACATTTCCAGCCATAACCCCAAGCTGCTAACCATGCTCAATTTTCCCTCCCATGGTTTAGACTGTGAGCTACTTTGACTTGATCTGATACAAAACACCTGTAGAAAGAATTACTGAATACTGATCTTGTACAGGTGAAGAGGAGAATCGATCCAGACAGGAACAACTTCTGTTTTGTCATATAAATAAAAACTATGGGAGCTATGAATGTCAAAGCCGGTGGCCTTGAACCCTTATCGACCATAAAGGGCTACAAGACTGTGCAATATATCATTTTTTAAAAAGTCGTTTCTTTTCCATTTTGTAATATGTTCTGGGAGAGTTGACTGATGACCTATATTTCAGGAAGCATGAATGATCTTGCCATCCCCAGGTGAGATAGGTGTGTCATAAATCAATGTACAGTGTAGTAAAACACTTTTTCTGCCTTGACATAGCCCTGATCTCTAATTATAGGGGACAACAAAATTTTTTTTTTCTTAACAGCTAACAATCTGTAAGAATTTTCATAAGTTTTTTTTTGTTATTGTTGTGGTTCCCAGTTCACAGATGCTAGTTCGTCTCTGCCCTAAATCACTTATGCCCCCTCATAGTCACTTTTGGGAGAACAATTGTTGAATTCTAAATATATTCATGCTTCTGGTTCTTTGGACCTTCGGATGTAAATTTGGGATCACTTCTTGGCCCCTGTTCTTTGCTCTCCTTTCTGTTAAAGAGGTCCTGGGTGCTGGTCATACCTCACAGCTGAGCCTGTGTCGGCCTGTTGTGGAGGGAGCCGGCTATCCTGTGTCACTTCCCTCCGGATGAAGCAATGACCGTCAAGTGATGGGAAATGTCAGGGCAGAGCGCTGCTGCATGATGGTTTATTACCTGGAGGTGGCCCCGTGGATTTCATGGCTTCTCCGGATCCCTTACAGCTGATCTGGTCTCTGTTTAGGACGCTAGATTTGTGATCCAGGTCAGCTGAGGTCATCCTGGAGGTGGACAAAGATGTGGGCTGGAGGAGAGAGAAGGGAATTGAGGGAAGAAGGGTCCAATATCTCTGAATCCAAATCCACTGGGGCATAGGAAAATTGAATCCACTCAACTCCCTTGCAACGGTAGCTCCTTCCTTGTATTTTCAACCCCCTAAAAATAATCCTTTCCTGGATTGTTTACCTTCCTGGGATATATGCGAGGTCTGTCTAGACAGTATCCAGCCATTGCTAATATAATGAGGATGGTTTGCACAACACGGATGTAACCTGGCAGCCCAGGAGTGCACACTGGGATGCACACATGTGAACGATGACGTTGTCACTGTACTAGTCGGTGGGGTAATAGACGCCATTGAGTGAGCATGTGCACTGTGTGGCTGTCACATTCAAAATGAGCAAGTAGAGCAACAAATCTGCATCAAATTTTGCATTAAGTTTGAACAATTCTCCGTGGAAACTATTCAGATTAAGAAGGCTTTGGGGGATGATGCAATTGAGTGTAGCGCAAACAAGAGTGAGGCACAAGCACTTCAAAGATGGTTGGGAATCTGTTGAAAGTTATCCACGTTCTGGAAGGCCTGCAACAAGCAGAACACCTGAGAATATTGCACGTGTACGAGTTAGGTTAAGAGACTCTCGGAGAACTGTGTGAGGTCCCAAGGTGCCTACTTTGAAGGGGACTGAGGCGTCATTGTCCTATGTACAATGTTCTTTGTATCTTCTTCAATAAATGCCTCCATTTTTCATATTACATGGCTGAATAATTTCTGGACAGACCTCTTATGTTTATGCTGAATGTATGTTAGGATGGAAGAGTCTTTAAGAAAGGTCAGAGGACCAAATACATTCTTAAAATTCTGAGCAGTGCATGTGAGTTTGGAGCAAGTTTAGAAATGTGGTAGAACCTGAGATAGGAAAAGGTGTTGTCCTTCATTCCTGTTTTTCCTTAATGGCTGATGTTCAGTTCTTCAGTGGAGCAAATACCATTGACGCCATCTTCAGAATATGCCCCCAACATGAGCACTTTTCACTTTCCCCGAAGCCGTCGTTCCACTCTGAGCTAGAACCACCTCTCCTGAATGAGTGCGGCTTCGTGGTAGATCTGCTGCGTCTACTTTTGCTCTTTGGTACTCTCTTCTCATATAGAAACTTAAGTGATTGTTTAAAAATGTAAGTCAGGCCATGTCACTCTCTTGCTCAAAACCCTCTACCGCCTGCCTAGAATAGTGAAAGTCAAGTCCAAGTTGGGTAGTATAGGCTGCAGAGAACTGCACCCTCTGGTTGCTACTTCGCCTTGCTCCTCTTCCTGGGGTGCTTTCTCCAGATGTGCCGGTCATGCACCTCCTCCCATGTTCTCTCCTGATTCTAAATAAAATTGCTCCTTTACCCCACGTCACTCTGTTTCCTTATCCTATTTTTCTTTACAGCAGATATTTTGCTTGTGTCCTCAGCTAGGCTGTAAGTTTCACGAAGGCAGCACTTCTGGCTTTCTTGTTCATCATCACTGCAACCACCAAGCTGGGATGTGCGTGCGCATGATAAATACTCAATAAGAATGAATAAATCATGATAAATACTCAATAAGAACGAATAAATCAACTCTCCTCCTTACGCCTCTTAGCAATACATTATTGGGAATCAACTGACTTTCTTCTGGTCCGTGGATACCGCTTCGTTTGGACAGAAAGCATCAAGTAAAACGAAATTTTCATAGCGTTCAATTTAATGGAATGTTTAAGAAGAAATCAGCATGCACAGAGGGTTGCTTTTGTTTCTTACACTGTTGGTTTCCAGTTTGCAGATGATCTTAAGCTTATAAGTCAAATGGAGTTGAAGTGTTTTGCTCTCAGTACAAAAGGCAATAGAAGGAGATTTGAGAAAGTGAGATTGTTGACATACTCAGTCTTGAAACCATCACTCTCTTCACAGTGATTTAAATTTTATTTTATTTTATTTTATTTATTTATTTATTTTTTTTTTTTGAGACAGAGTCTTACTTTTGTTGCCCAGGCTAGGGTGAGTGCCGTGGCATCAGCCTAGCTCACAGCAACCTCAAGCTCCTGGGCTCAAGCAATCCTTCTGCCTCAGCCTCCCGAGTAGCTGGGACTACAGGCATGCGCCACCATGCCCGGCTAATTTTTTTTTCTGTATATTTTTAGTTGGCCAATTAATTGCTTTCTATTTTTTAGTAGAGATGGGGTCTCGCTCTTGGTCAGGCTGGTTTCGAACTGCTGACCTTGAGCTATCCACCCGCCTCGGCCTCCTAGAGTGTAAATTTTAGTAAACCATGTTGAAAACTCAGAAGCATGGCATGGGAAAGAAACTAACACTTTTCTTTTTCTTTTCAAGTGAGCAGCTACTGTATCCCAAGTCATGAGCCTTAACATGCATTCTCAGGCCATTTTTATGACAATGTTCTTGGATGGGTATTCATAGCCTTTAGAGACAAGGAAGTTGAGAATTAGAGAATTTACGCGCTTGCCATAGGTCATAGTAAATGAGCAGAAGTGGGATTCAACCCCTAGCCTGGCTCACTCCCAAACCCAAATTCTTTCTACCTCCTTATAATTTTCCCATGGGGAAATTAGAGTGAGAATCTCATAGGTATATTTGAATTATTTTTATGGGCTATCAAAATTCCAATTTAAAAATGAAATTGAATGTTTGCATCTAAAAACACCACAGCAGGGATCTCTCACCCAAGAGATGGAATTATCTGATGAACCATAAACTTGAGAAAGAAGAAGAGTTGATTCATTTTGAAAAATATTGTCTGCCAACTGCTGCCAACTGTTCACGGAGTAGCCAGCCCATGCAGGGCACAGAGCTGTGCAACGTGGGTTAAATATAAACAGGAAGGCTCCTAGTCTGAGTGATTTCTGATGATGCTGGGCCACCATGTGGGGTTTCCTGTGTACCAGGTCGGTTTACTGCATGCCAGGCTCTGTGCTGGCACATGGGGGCCCCATTTTACACACAGAGATACGTGGTCAAGGTTACCAGCAGGTGTTTTAACAGATGCGTCTAGAAGCTAGGTCCATCTGCGCCTGCTGACAACCCTTTATCCAGCTGGATATATCCCCTCCTACCTTCTAGAGACACAGAATAGAAATGAAACAACTGGGAATAAAACCACTGAAGGTGGCATCACTTAGTCTCTAGTCATCCGAGAGCTGAAAGTGTTCCGGTAGAGGGCAAAATCTGGTGGGGGTAAACAGTTGTCAGAAATAACATGCTTTTCTTAAAACTTCTGCAATCCAGAGAAATGACTCATTCATTCTGGTTTTATTTTAAACATTATTCCAAATTGGTAACATTATCTTATTATATAGAATGTATAGCAGTCAGCATAGATTAGATTCTGCTGCAGTAACAAACAGTCCCTGACCTTAGTGGCCTAAAGCAACAAGAGTTTTTTTTTCCCCCCTCAGTCACACTCTATGTCCACCATGGGTTGGTGGGAGGCTCTGCTTCATGTTGTCATTGTCCTCATTTTGGGATGCAGACTGTGACAGAGGGAAAAGAGCTCTGGGGAGTGTCATGTTTCACTTTTTCTCCACAACACTAGGGCTACTACTAATTCTTGGGCCCCACCCAAGCACAAGGGCAGTAAAAAGTACAGAGACCTAGAAATATTCCATAGGGAACATGATTGACTACCCCAGGTTTGAAGTTAGGGTAAAGGTTTTAGGAGGTAAAATTATGTTTCCTGAATATAACAATCTCTATTGTGCTTCTATTTTAGAAACTATATTTGTGGAAAATAACTTAGGATATGATTCAGGTTAAATGTGTGATGACTATTTGATTTTTTAAAAATTATTCTGGTTTTCATTAATCATTTAAAAGTCATTTTTAAAAGTCATTTTGCTTTTTCTTAAATTGTAACCTGTAGACGTGTACTTGCTCTGTACTTGTCTTTAGAGAGTAACCCACGTGGAAGATATGTCAACCAGCAAGATGGCTCGACTATCTCTGGCCAATTCAAAGAAACATCCTCTAAAAACTTCGGACTGTTAACTTTTTGAACTTCAAATAAACTGAATTAAGCAAAATACCCTCTTCAGATGGGAGCACTATCATTTTCTGCTATGCTGATTCTGGTTCTCAAAATCTGAACATTCGGGAATTGCCTTTGAAAAATGTCAATGTAAATATCTATTTTAGAGATTAGTGCTTATTATAAGACTGTGAACGTTACCATTTTCATTTGTACCAGAGGTCTCTCTCTCAAGGTGTCCCCACCCCCAAGTAAAGCAAAAGAAAAATCCCAAGTGCTTTCAAATGACCCTTAATATGCAGTGTTTCTTGGCAAACGAAAATGTACCTTGGAAAAGCTCACAGCTGTTCTTTGACCCAGGAGAGGGTGGTGTCAGGGGACATGGTTCACAGCCAGAGAGGGTGGAAACTCAAACAGCTCCAAGAGAAATGTGTCCCTATACCTGGAGACCACTTCCAATGATCACGGGGAAAAAAAAAAATCAACATTTTCAAAACAAAATGGATGTTTATCTTCTTTAAATTACAAATGTGCCATATGGCATTTTAAAGGAGAATTTAACATTATTTATTTACATATCTAATAATTAGGTATATAATGCTATATACTAGCGCTAGAACTCCTAAAATTTCGGGAGCTCTTGCAGTAGACAAAAGCCCTGAAATATGGAATTAGCTGAATGAAGGTAGGAAGGATGTCCCGAAAAGGACTTCCCTATTCAGGGTGAGGGAGGTTGCAATGAGATCAGCAGACTGTCTCATAAATGGGTTGAGTTCACAGATCAGAAAATTTCTAATGGAAAATAAATAAAAATAAAAATTTATGCTTAAATCTGGCCACCAATTAACATCAAAAAATTGTTACTGATTTGAGATTTCAGCTATTTTATTGAGAACTGTATTAAGAATTCAACTGGGTGAAATCTTATCTGTGAAATCCTGGGGGTGAGAAATGTAAGATTTTAAGAAAATAGTATTGATTTGGCAGAGTTAGAAATTTTAGATTTAGCAGCAATAAGGTATTTAGTAGCAAAAATTTTTCTTTAATCATATTAGCCCAAAACAACAACAACAATTAAACTATTGATTTCATAGGAGGAAACAAGACTGGAAGAGTGAAAAAATGAACAAAACAAAGCAAAATCTGTAATTTAAATGAATTTTTCTTGAGGATAGAAAAATGGTGAGAATGAAATGGAAACCTGGTTTCAAATCATTAAACTTTTTGACAGCACCTCTTTGTGTTAAATATACCATGATTTGAAAATATAAACTTAGAAATAAGATAATAGTATTAAACCTATTGAAATGATCATGACAGAGTTCATTGCCCATGGCCCCAAGACAGCTCCCCACCCGGCTCTCAGCAGCAGCGAAGAGAAAAGGCTTGCTCAAAACGTTGCCATCTACTTCCAGAGGGTCCTCATCCTTTGTCACCAAAGGACAAGCATCCCAGATTGGTACACCTCAGTCTTAATGTTTACATGTAAAGACACAAGAAGAAGATGAACAAGAGAGGTATTCAAGGGAATTCTCTGTGTTTTAAACATTCAATCCATTGGTATAACTTACTAAAATTTTTTTAAAGTAAAAAGAAATTAGACATATGTTCTTCCTATAAAATAGGTGGGACTTGCAGGAAAGCACTGGCAAGTTCGAGAGAAAATGAGGGCCAACCTAGGTATGTCTTATGGAATGATAGCTTGGCAAGGGCTTCCTTCAGGGAGCAGCCTAGCACACCAGTTATTTTTTATGCTTTATTTTTAATTCCCCCAGCTTGATTAAAATATAATTGACAAAAAATTATACATATTTACAACATACAATGTGGTATTTTTATATCTGTATATATTGTGAAATTATTAAGTCAAGTGAATTAACATAGCTATCACCTCATATAGTTACCTTTTTCGGTGGTGAGAATTTAAAAATCGACTTTCTAGGTAATTTGCAAGTATACAGTGTATTATTAACTATAGTCACCACGCTGTACAATAGATCCTCAGAACTTATTATGGATGTCTAACTGAAACTTTGTGCTCTTTGACCAGCATCTGCCATCTTCCCCCTCCCCCAGCCCCCAGCCTCTGGCAACCTCCATTCTACCCTGTGCCTCCATGCATCTGACATTTTTAGGTTTCACATTTAAGTGAGAACATGTAATATTTGTCTTTTTGTGCCTGGCTTATCTCACTTAGCATGATGTCCTCCAGGTTTATCCATGTTTTAGCAAGTGACAAGATTTCCTTCCTTTTAAAGGCTGAATAATATCCATAGTGTATATATACCACATTTTCCTTATCCATTCATTCGCCTATTGATGGACACTATGGTTGTCTCCATATCTTGGCTATTGTGAACAATGCTGAAATGAACACGAGATTTACAGATATCTTTTTGAAATACTGTTTTCAATTCCTTTGAATATATACCTAGAAATGGGAATGTTATATCATATGGTAGTTCTATTTTTAATTTTTTGAGGAACTGCCATACTGTTTTCTATAGTGTCTGTACTAATTTGCATTCCCACTAATGGTATGCAAGTGTTCCTTTTTCTCCACATTCTCACCAGCTCTTGTTATTATATCTTTGTTCTTTGATAATAGCCATTCTAACAGGTGTGAGGTGATATCTTACTGTGGTTTTAATTTGCATTTCCCTGATGGTTAGTGATGATGAGCATTTTTTCACATACCTGTTGGTCATTTGTATGTCTTCTTTTGAAAAATGTCTGTTCAGGTCCTTTGCCCATTTTCTAATCAGGTTATTTATTTTTTTGTTATTGAGCTGTTTGGGTTCCTTATAAATTTTGAATATTAAGTCCTTATCAGATGTATGATTTACAAATATTTTCTCCTATTTCTAGGTTGTCTTTTCACTCTGTTTTCTTTTCTGTGCAGAAGCTTTTCAGTTTCATGTAATCCCATTTGTCTATTTTTGCTTTGGTTGCTTGTGTTTTTGGAGTCACATCCAAAAAATCATTGTCCAGACCAATGTCATGGGGCTTTCCCCCTATGTTTTTTTCCAGTATCTTTATGGTTTCAGATCTCATATTTAAGTCTTTAATCTATTTTGAGTTGATTTTTGCATATGGTGTGAGATAAAGGTCCAAATGTTATTCTTCTGCTTGTGGATATCTAGTTTTCCCAACACCATTTATTGAAGAGACTGTCCTTTCTCTCTATTGTGTGTTCTTGGTATCTTTGTGGAAGATCAATTGACCATAAATGTTTAGATTTATCTTTGGGCTTTTCTATTCTCTTCTACTGGTCTATATGTCTGTTTTTATGGCCAACATAAACTGTTAGAATAAACAAATTCAGTAAAGTTGCAAGATATAAAATCAATATATAAAAATTAGTAGTGCTTCTATATACTAATAACAAACTATTAGAAAAAAAAATCAAGAGAACAGTCTAGTTTACAATAGCATAAAAAATATTTAGGAACATATTTAACTAAGAAGGTGAAAGATCTGTATACTGAAAACCATAAAATACTGATGAAAGAAATTAAAGAAGATACAAATAAGTGGAAATACAAAATATATCCTGTGGTCATGAATTGGAAGAACTAATATTGTTAAAATGTCCATACTGCCCAAATTGATCTATACATTCAATGTAATCCCTAATAAAATTTCAATAACATTTTTCTTTTCATTTCTTTGCAAGATAGAGTCTCACTGTGTTGAGTGGAGGCTGGAGTATAGTGGCATGATCACAGCTCATTGCCACCTTGAACTCCTGGGCTCAAGCGATCTTCCTGCCTCAGCCTCCTGAGCAGCTAGGACTACAGAAATGTGCCACCATGCCTCGCTAATTTAAAAAGATTATTTTTTTTTGTAGAGATGGGGTCTTGCTATGTTGCCCAGGCTGGTCTCAAATTCCTGGCTTCAGGCAGTCATTCCACCTTGGTCTCCCAAAGTGCTGAGATTACAGATGTGAACTACTGCATCTAGTCACAACAACTGGGGCTTTCATCTTAGGTGCCTTCTTTGTGCTCAGGCAAAGTAATGGGAAAGATAGTTTGATAATAGTGGATACCATTTACTGAAAATTTCATTTGTGGCAGAATTGTCACAAATATCATGAATCTTCACTAGTCCTATAGGGCAAATATAGTTAAACCCATTTTGCAGGTGAGGAAACTGAGGTTCAAAGCGGCTAAGTATCTCATCTGGGATCATATTAACCAGTAACTAGTAGCACCTGGATTTGAATCCACAGAAATGTGACACTCCAAACCTGCATTTTTTTTTTTTAACAGCGGGGTGCTATCAACTTTAAGGTTTTCAAATTATTGGAAGGCAGTTTGCATTTAGGATTTTCTGGCTTCCTGGCTATGCTCAAGAGAGCTGTTCACCACCCTTAAATAAATAAAAAGCTGCTGCTCCGTACTCTGGAACAAACCAGATAGAGTTACCCTTGCAAGAAGCAGCTCCTTTGCAAATCTATACCCGCAATTTGGAGTGTCGTCCCTGGTGACTTTTCACATGGGACTCGTGTTTGGTTGGCTTTCTCTATGCCTGGCTGTGGCTGGCCTCTCAGCCCTCAGTTTGAGAGGAACTTCTAGATTCCTCTATCAGGACCTCTTAAGTAAATTCTGTGACTTCACCCAATTTAGTGATCACCCCTGCATGGGTTTTAGCTTTTGGGGGGATGCCAGCTTCCCTCGGGTGCCACCCAAAGTCTTTCTCAGCAATTGTGAGTACAGAGGTGGCTTTCCCTTGCAGGTGATGTCACCGATCCCTTCCCAGGGGCACCGTGTTCGTATGGTCATAGTTTAGTAAAATTAGCAAAAGTATGACATTTTAATTGCAGCTAGTAGGGACTGCTGTGTCCTCCCCCCTTCTGACTTCTCCTTGAGTTGAGTGGCATTGTAGCAGTCACAGGCGTTCGGGGATCGGGCTATGGGGAAGTTGAGTTGGGGGATACATTTAGCTGGGGTTTAGCGGGACCACATTCCTGTGGTTCAGAGTCACTCTCTAGACAAACTGCTGCTGGCTTCCCGGCATAGGAAAGGGTTTCAGGAGTCCCCTACTGCACACTGGCAACCTGCCTGGAATTTTGAGATGAAGGCATAGGGGCAGAGACTGACTTGTGATAGGAACTTGTCCCAGGGTATTGCCTGCCCCTGCGAGGAGGTGGGGACTGCGGAGGAGCAAGAAGAGTCAGAAACTAGCCCGTGGAAAAACAGTGTAATGGTGGGCCAGCCAGTTATTCAACAGATTACACCATTTTTCTGCCTTTTGTGGTATTTGTGGCATTTATCGGTGGCTCTCAAGGATGTGTCATTTGTTGTGAATTCTTTCCTCATTCTGAAAAAATATCTAATTTGGCACTGCATTTCGCATTCATCATTTTATATCCTTTTGCTTAACGAGCCCCCCTCCTTGAATTGTGTAAGTTCCAGCCTCCATAAATACGAAGTCCCGTCCCTTAAATTTGGAGACAATTCTTTCCCAGAAGCAGGTGCTCCAGAGAATCCCCCCAAAAGTAAATTTCATGATCATGAAATGCCTGTAATAAGAAATCCCATCCTAGACATACAGTCTTAATCTGTGCAGATCTCACCGAATTGTTTGTTGGGTAAGAACAGAGAAACTGAAAGTTCATTTTAATTACTTGGATCTGATCTTCCAGTCTTGGGGATTAGGACTCTGGCCAAGTGGAAGTTGACATCTCCTCATGGCGTCGGAGGGGTCAGGGTGGGGTGGGGTGGGGTGAGGTGGCACAGGGGTGTGGGTATCACACTTTATTGTCACTCACGGGCAGGGAGAAGGGAACTAGACCCCAGGAGATGGGGACAGGGAGAGGCAGCAGGGTCTCTCCTTTAATTTATTTCCTATTCTCTTTTCTTCTGAAGAACACAGGATGTTCTCATTAAAGACTCTAATGCTAAGAATCTACCTAAAAATATTAACAGTGATTAATTCTGGGAGATTCAATTAAAAGTGATTTTCGTTTTTTTCCTTTTTACATACTATGTAATTTCTGATCTTTCTGTAAATAGCATGTGTTAGCAACAAAAAAAAAAGCTCCTGAACAACCCTTCTCCCACTGTACCCAACAATCTTGTGTTTGTGTGTGTGTGGTACGCCTGTGTGTGTGTGCACGGGTGTGTGTGCACCATTTATACTGGGGAGATCATTTTCCTTTCTTCCTCCTGGCTTTTTTCTTTCCTCCTTCCCTTCCTTTTCCCCTTAGAATAAATTCATAAAGGCTCACCAGCATCTTAATACATCATTGGGAACTCTAAAGAATGCTTTATTTTATACTTTTTGAAAAAGGTGTGCAAAATATAAATTTCTAATTTGCAAAAACATAAGCTAGGCAGCACCTTTCTTTGCCTTTTATTTCGTGTGTGTGTGTAAGTGAGATATAGGCAAAGGGGAAATTCAGGAGTAAATTACCAATTAGTTGTTGAGAATTGAACACTGAAGCAGAAATGAGGATCTAATTATCTGTCTATATTATTGCCATTCAAGACACAAAACTGCCGAGTTTTATAATTGTGGGGAAAATCTTTTCTGTCCGTGACAACTCCCTTACCAGGCTGATATTTTTATGAAAGTCCAGGAGAGGTGGTTTATTGCCTTTAAGGAAGAGGGTGGTCCTTTACCTCCCAGATGATCAGTGGTGTCTCTGGTAGGGGTCTTGGACTTCCTCTGGGCACAGAATATGGAAGACAAACAGGTATATAATGTAGAGATATTCATTCGTTCTTTTAAAGACAGAAATGTTTGGAGTAAAAATAGAATGATTCATTTAAAAGATGAACTCCATTTAGATTGCAGTTGAAGGCTGCTTGCTGCAGAACCGTTTCTAAGGGTTTTCTCTACTCTCTGCTCTTCCGGACCAGGTCGCCCCAGGCTGTCTTCTGCCCATGTTCTGTGCCTGGGGACATTCTCATTGCTAAGTCCTTAGAGCACCTTCACTAAATGCCTCATTAACACTCCCTGGCTACTCGTTAGCCAAGTTAGTGATTCCTCTGAGTTCCTTAAAATCCCCCGGACAGCCCTGTACCTGCACACAGTCAGTAGGCATCCAGACATTGTTCTGCGTGTGCATTTTATAGACACTGCCCTGCAGGTTGAAGCTTCCTCCAGGCCACCTCTCCTCCCTTTTCTTCTTCCTTCCACCAGCACCATTTCCCCATCTGTGTCTATTTCTCTCTAAAGTCCACTTTCTCCAGGTGCAGAGACCAGACACTCTGCATTCTCACTTCTTAAAGGAGCCACATCCGTTGGCAACAAAGCCAAATACAAGTTCGAGGAACTTAAACCATTAAATGAAACTTGACCGTCAAGCCTATCTTTCTCTGCATTCTTTGAGCATCAGTGTGCAAACAGGAGCTCTATAATAAACTATCATTTCAATCCAACTCCGGGCAATGGTCAGCGTAAAGGGCTTGGGTTATTGGGAGATTAACTGAGATAAGATGTGGGTACATTCTAACGGGGTGCCTAGTACATGATGAACTCTCCGGTATTAATTCATTTCCTTCCTTTTGTCGTGGTGGTCTGTTTACATTTGTAGCTGCTACAGTGTGTAGCTCCATAAAGAATCACTAAGAACTTAATGAGCTGTATTTCCTCCAATACCATGGGCTGTGTCAACACAATGCTAAACATTGTGACAATTTTTGACTGAATTGAGTTAACTGACTGAATGTTTTGAAGTATTGACGCAGCAGCTAAAAGAGTGAGAACGGTAGTCAAGCCAGCTATTTGGTATGATGAAAAATGGCAAGTATTTCAAAAACAAAACTAGAGTAGAAACACAAGAAGCTGGTAGAAGTTGTGAGTGGCCACAGGGCCATTGAAAAGCACTTGTTGAGGGACCCGGCTTAGGAGGCAGCTGTGGTTATGGAAATCTGAAGATGTTCCTGGTCATCCAAGCAAAACACAGCTGAAGGACGATGCAATTTCACCATTTTTACCAAAGTGTCCTTAATTTACGCCAAAGGAGCAGAAGTAGAAAATAGTCACCCATTCTTGAGAAATGATGTGTGATGGTTTATTCCCCTATCCTTTCAGCCGTTGTCTGTCTTTCCTTCCTTCCTCTGATCACTCTGAGGAAGGGGAGGAGCCATCCAGAGCTTGGTGCCCAAAAATATGCTGGAAATCTTTCCAAGGAAAGTTGGGGCAAGGATTTCACTAATTGGGAAATACTTGTTCATCAGTTTAATTTTCAATGAATTTTCTTAATGATTAAATAAATGTTTTGGTACATTGCAGGTCTATATAAATTTACCAGTTGATGCATATTTTATACAACATATAATAATATAACTATTATCTGTTATATTATACATATAAGTATCTCATATAGTATATATATCTCTGATCAATAACACTGTATATATAATAATGTATAGTGTATATGTAATATGTACAATATGTAATAATATATATATAACATAATACATATAAAGGGGGAGAGAGAATTGAATAATTTTAAACTCAGAAACATACTTGCTAGCTTGGATAACCTTACATAAGAGCAAATACATTTGATAGTACCTTGGCAGGTCATTTTTGAAAGGTTTCCCACCTAAGCGTTGGTGAGAAATTCTGTGCTTCCCCAATTACCATCTGGGAATGAATGATGCCACACCTACAGATTAATTTTCTTCAACACAATCACTGCTCGTTTGAGGATCCCTCTCTAACAAAAACATCTTCCTTGGCAATAATCCTATTAGTTGACACAACAAACATTTGTCACCACAAAATTTCATCTCCATAAAAGGACTCGGTTTTTGGAAGTTGATGTAACTGGGTTTGGCATCTCTGTGCAAGGGGAGGGCACAGCTAGTTGACTGTCCTCATCAGAGAAGTAAAACTTTCAAAGGGACCAGTCCAGGTGAGATTGGAGAAATGATTTTGACTGCACACATCAGCCAACTCAGGAAAATAACTATTTCTGACTGTTTTTCATTCCAGGACTTTTCTTCCCTAGGTGGCATTGATAAGAATGATCAAATCACTTTGTGCGACATGGACTTGAGACTTAGTGTATCCCCTGTTTCTGCTTGTAGCATTTTTACTGAATCTGTAATGCACAGCTCCTTGTCAACGAAAACCTAACTGAGGATACAGATCGTGGTTTTCTTTCCTTCTTTATTTTTTTGGCCAAATATTTTACAGTGTTCTCAAAGAACCTAGAGGGCATGCATGAAACAGTAAGTGCATCCCAGCTGAAATTAACTCCTGCTGGTGAGGATAGCTATAAATGTTGAGCTACAGGATTTTAAAGACTTACAGTAGCTCATACGTAGCTTGTATATTTATAAAGCATTATTGAGTTGGAAGATAATGACAGTCACATGTTGAGAATAGAATATGACATCTTAACGTATGTTCTTCCTCTCTGGAAGTCTCAGGAGTCCAATTATTGAAACTTAAAAATGCAGTTTAGTGTACAACGACAGAACCAGTGGGAATAATTAATACTAAAAATTTTAATCTATTTACAGGTCTTACAAAACACATAGAATAATAGGGGGAAAAACATGCCTGACAAAGGCATTAAATTGTATGATTTCATTTTGAATTTTTGTTTTTAAAAATGTACATATTCCTACTTAGAAATGTCAGCCTTGTTATATCACCTAATGTTAATTTTATTCCTCTGTCCTGGTATAATGAGATAAATGCTGTCAAATCCATTAGAAGTATATGTATTGGGCTGAAGTATCTGGTTTTATTAGTTAGGATGTTTTTCCTACAAGGAACAGAAAACATGACTCAAACGATCTTAAACAATGGGGACATTTGTAACCGGAGGTATGAGGGGCTTTAGGATCAGTGTAACCTGGTGGGTCTGGCTTTGTTTGGAGAAATTCCATCAACTATATACTCTTTTTGGTCTTGGTTTAGTTCTTAGGCTACTTCCTTCATCCTGACAAAGTGGCATGACACTGGCTCCTGGCTCCATACCTATTATCATGGAGTACAAGGAAAGAGATACGTATCAGTTGAGAATACATTCTGTTGAAAAAAAAAGGAAACAAAAAAGTGGGGAGAAAAGGAAAATAGAGAAAGAATGAACCATATAGTCACAGCTTAGAGATGGCTGTTTGATGTGTGCCCTAAGAGGTCTGGGATGGGACAGACCATCCAGGTTGGCACAGTAGTACAAAAATCCTTTTGGGAACCAGGCTCTTATCTTTCTGTTTCCCCATCCTTGATGTGTAGTTACCTCATGGTCTCAAGATGGCTGTGGGGGTGCCAGCACTCATATCTGCAATTCAAGGAAAGTCAAATCTGCCTGCTTGTATCACAAGAAAGAGAAAACTTCCTGGAAGCCACATCCAGCAGATTTCTGCTTATGTGCCATTGGCAATTTAGGTCATATGGTCACTGAGACATATACTTCCAGTTGCTTACTCAATATCCATTTTCCTTTCTTGCTTTTCAACAGAATCTTGACTTTTTTCCAGAGAGGCAGTGTATCCATTAAAATACACTTCTCCCCAGGCTAGACTTTGCAGATTTAGCAAAAACAAACAAAAAACAGGGTACTCAGCATAGGACAAACATACTTATACTAAAAAATTATTTTAGTATAATTTATGTATGTTTATCCGAAATTCAAATTTCACTAAATGTTCTTTGTTTTATCTGGCAACCCTTCCCTAGGCTTTTTAAAGGTAGTGGAGCCATGAAAGAGACAGCCGGCTAGATGGGGCTTCCAGAAAAGCCTTTGTAAAAGGAGACAAAACTTGTCAGACACATTCTTTTTGTCCTTTACACTTTGCTCTTTCACTTTCTTCCTGCTGGGGATTTGGATAGAATACCTAGGGCCCATCTTGCAACCAGGAGATATAATTTGTGCTTTAAGGATTGCAGAGAAAGAAGGGAGGAGAAGTCAGACTCCTTGAGCAGCTCTGAATTACCTACTCCCAGATTCCTTGTTATATAAAAACAAACAAATGACAGCCTCATTTGGTTAAGTTGCTGTAGTTCATTTGCCACCAAATGTAGTCCTGACCGACGTACCTGTGCCTTGCTGGAAGAGTGAGGTTGAGCCTGGCTAGTTGTTCAAACTATTCTGTTTTCTTCTTCCTTGGCAGCTAGACTACATTTCCCAGCACCCCCACCTACAGTTAGGTGGGGCCACACGGCTAAGTTCTGGCCAGCGGAATGTGGGTAGAAGGAATCTCTGTAACTTCCAGGACCCATCCTTGTTCCTGCTCTTCCCACCTCTAGCAAGAACACGGGTCATAGGGAATAGTGGGGTGTCAGCGTCATCATAAGAGGGACTGCTTCGGGCCTCAAATTCCAAGTGAGAATCTTGGGGTTCACCCTCACTGGACTCCATATCTTCTGTCTACTCCTTAGTTGATGTAACGGAATGTGCTGATTGGCTTAAACAAACAACGGTGAGTTTCTAGAGCTTGGGGTGTGTGGCCAGCTTTCTCTGTGGCACGTAGATAAGTTAGGGTCCCAGCAGGAATCAAATGACACGCTCCATTGTGTAATTTGAGAAGACTTTAATAAAGTGACCATACCAAGATGGGGAGGGGTGTAGGGAGTCAATACAAGAGCACAGTCCCCTGTGGCTACCGTGTTTCCCCAAAAATAAGACCTACCCATAAAATTAGCCCAAGCAGGATTTCTAAGCATTTGTGCAATAGAAGCCCTACCCTGAAAATAAGACCTAGTGATGGGCGTGGCTACGCAGCGCATCTGCACAACCCGTGCATTTCATCGCGGACGAGCAGCCCCCTTCTCATCTGCCCCATCGTGACAGCTACTATCCTAGAGGTGACCAGAAAGGTGCAGGCAGCCCCACCAACAAGGTCGGCTCCCCCTGTCCGGTCCCGGCCATCCTGTGCGTGCTGCAAGCTGAGGCTTTGAGGGGAAAATAACACATCCCCTGGAAATAAGCCCTAGGGTGTCTTCTTGAGGAAAAATAAATATAAGACCCTGTCTTATTTTCGGGGAAACACGGTAGTAACAGCAGAGCCTTAGCACACACAGGCCTGCAGAGTGGATTGGTGAATGGTTTCTAGAACCTAGAGACAGACATGCCATAGGTCCAGGCAGTCTGTGGGGAGAGGGCTGCTTCTCCAGCCCTAGGACAGGAGGCTGGGAGATAAGCCAGTCTGCAAGGAGAGGGCCAGGGCAGTAACTACCCTGGCTTTATCCTTCCCTCACTCTGTGACCTCCCTCAGGGGCTGTCCATTGGCCAAACCCAGCAGGAAGCCCAAGTCTGGGCGAGCCCATGGTACATACAGTCCACGAAGGTCAGGCTCCCGGGGCAAAGCAGGGTGGAGAAGGGAGGAAGAGCACAGGCCATGTGTGCACGGAGTCAATGTCCAAAGCAAATCTGGGTTCTGTTAGGAGGGTGAAAGGGGGTAAGGGCTGGTGCAGAGCAGTCCTCAGTTTCTACCCAGATGGTTACATCTCAGCCCCCTGGGGGTTAAACCCATGGCTGTAAGTTATTTTTGAGATAGAAATCTTTTGGCCACATGACAAGTGCACAGAGGGAATCACTTCTGAATTTTCACTCACATGTGATAAATTCCAAGTTCTGTAAGATGTCGAGTGACTTATTTATCAAAGCATCAGGGTTGCCAGGACAACAGAATTTAATTTAGTAGTATTCGATTTACACATTTGCTCTAATTCTTCTGCCAGAGCTACTTATTTAATTCCGTCTCCTGGGGATTTGAAAGTGTTCCTGCTACCAGCAATTAGGATATCAGTAATATTCACTGCTTTATTAATATTTTATATAATCCAATGATCATTTTATTGGCCGGGACTTTTTGATCTCTTGTAATTGGTTTTATTCCAGGACATCTTGATGCAACTGATGCAGAAGACGATCTCAGGTTTGTACTTTTAGTACTGAGTGAATTCCCAGATTGATTCACACTTGATGGCTAATTGTTCATGCATAACCTTAGCATTAATTTTGTGCCTGCTAATATAAATCATAGCAGCCCTAGTGATGCATTGTGAAATTACATGCTAAATTGTTTTGAAGATCATCATGTATCTATCTTCTCCTATGGAAGGTTTCCTTAACTGCATGTTTATGAAATTTTTAGTGACACACTTACCTACTCTGTAACACCCCTGCGAGTGAGGTAGAACAAGCATTATTATTTTGTAAAAATTTGGTAAGTAACTAATGCTTATTATAGAATAATCATAAATAGATCTAAAAAGAAGGGGAAAATAAACAGTATCTTTGTTCTACCACCCAAACATACCTTTGATTAATATATTGGTATATATTCTTTTTGGAATTTTCTCCAAGATTTATGTATTTTTCTTCTCACAAAAATGGGATCCCACTGTTCAACAACTTGTTTTTTTAGTGTTCAACAACTTTTATAGTGTTCAACAACTTGTTTTTTTACTTACATGAACATTTTTTCATATTAAAAAATATACTTCTGTGATGTCATTTTTAACAGCTGCAAAGTATTCCTCTATAGATATATTATAATTTACTTAAATATTCTGATTTTGGATCTTTGATTTCTAATTTTTTTGCTATTATATATTAATGCCCTAAAAATTATGTATTCATTCATAATACACATTCATTCAACTCCTGTCCAGTTATTTTAGGATAAATTAGCTAAACATAGAACTGCTGGACCACATGGTAAACAAATGTTAAGTCTTTTGATATGTATTTGGGGCATAAGATTTTGCAATCTTATTTTGTAAAAGGCATCCCCCCTTCAGGGTCATCTACTAATTTGCCTTTTTCAGTCATGAATCACACACCTTTGCTGTCGTAATTTCGGATGGTAAGATGCAGATGAGACTGATCAATTCTTGTTTTCATGTCTAGACATAACCTGGAGTCCACAGCGAGCATTTACAGTTGCATACAACAGAAACAGACTGATTGGAGCAGAAAAGTAACTTGTGAAATGGTAGCTCTCTGCAATCTTGGAGGGCAGGACCCTGGCGCAAGGCTGGGCAGCCAGGAAAAGGGATGAAAATGATACAACAGAGCTTGGTTGGTGAAAAAGCCACTTCTGCTGCCATTGAATCTAAATGTCATAGTTTGATGATGGTAACGACAGCAGACTGTGCCCTGCCTATGGCCCCTTGGCACCTGCAGCTCCCTCCTTGATGATGGTTCCTGAAAGTACCTGTGATTCTCCACCTGAGGGCTGCCTTTGACAACGCTCTGCTCACCCTAGGTTGTCCTGGAGTGATAATGACCCTCAGGACAAAAGAGAATCAGACGCTGTATTCACCTGCTCAGGTTGTCCTAACAGAATCCCACAGCTTGAGGGGCTTAAACAATAGAAATCTATTTTCTCACCGTTCTGGAGGCTGAAGTCCAAGATCAAGACCAAGACCAAGGTTCTGGCCCATTTGGTTTCTTGTGAGGGCTTTCTTCCTGGCTTGCAGATGGCCACCTTCTTGCTGTGTCCTCATGTGGCTTTTCCTCGTGTGTGTGTGTGAGCCTGTGTGAGTGTGTGTATGTGTGTGGAGAGAGAGAGAGGAAGAGGGAAAGAAGAGAGAGAACATGTTGGCAAGTGAGTGCACTAGTTCTCTAATGTCTCTTCTTATAAAGACATTAATCCTATTGGATCAGGGTTCCAACATTAAGACCTCATTTAACTTTAATTATTATACTTTCTTAACTCTAAATACATTCAACACTGAGGTTAGGGTTTCAACATATGAATATTGTAGGGGACACACACATGTTCAGTCCATAACAGATTTCTCACCTCAGTGGGGGTAACTCTGAGGCTTGTTCTAAACCAGGAGTCCCCAACCTATGGTGAGTTGTATAGTTATTTAATTATATATTACAATGTAATAATAGAAACGAAGTGCACAATAAATGTAATGTGCTTGAATCATCCTGAAACCAACCCTCAATCCCCCTAGTCCATGGAAAAATTGTCTTCCATGAAAACAGTCCCTGGTGCCAAAAAGGTTGGGGTCTGCTGTTCTAAACCATCTCTTGGAGGCCCCCAGCAGGACTGCGGCTCAGGTGCTCACAGGGGTAACCTGTTCATTAAGGTATTTATTGGCATTTTCTGTTTCCCAATTTCCATCCAATGCTTCCTGAGCTCACATCCCAAATAAACAACTTGCCTTCAAAGGCTTATTATCTCAGGGTCTTCTTCTGGGGGAACAGACTTGGTAGACAGTTTTGGGCCAAGGGACTTATTCCAGAAACGAGGCAGCCGCTGACATCAGAGAACAAGCAGCTCCACTGCGGCTGCTGCTCGGGCCACCTGCCTGCACACCGGCTGCGACAGAGCCTGGAAGAGCAAAGATCTGGCACGATCAGCCCGAGTTTTCAGACACATTAGGTGGGAAGGTCGTCAGATGCAAGAAGGAGCTTCAGATCCAATCCTGGGCAGTCAGAACGAACAACGCATGTTCTTTCTGAAAGGCCATCTGTGTATTTTTGCTGGGTCACTATTTTCCCATTACAGAAACAGGTTGCATTCAGACCTGTTGCAAAAGCTGTTGTTAGCATATAAAATACTGTTATTTTCTCCTTCTACTCCTCTGCATCATTCAGTCTCACTCTTCTGTTCCAATTACAGAGAGAGTAATAACGCCTTTGCTGCAGTTCCACAAAAATAGAAAATTATCTGCTGGCCACTCTTAGATAAAGGAAGTGAGAAATGCTACCGCCTAGATAAACACCCATGGAATTTCAGTTCACAAGTTGGAGAACTTTTTTGTAAAAGCAATTTCTCAGTCTTTTTTTTTTAACAGTAACTTATATAGATGATGTTGCATCCGCTAGGGAAAATATTTGGTTCAGGATTTCTGAAAATTTGATGTGGGAGCTTGTGGCCACCTGGGCCTCACTAATGACCATACAGAGAACATCTCAGAGGAAGGGATGATTTGCCAGTAATGAGAGAACAGCACGGTAGCATTCTTCTAGCTCATCGAGAATTCTGGTTACGAGAGAACAATTGGCATAGTAATAAAGGCAGATTTTTAAAAGTACCTACTGTAATAAGCTGATTCAGGAATCTCCAAGTGCATAAAGATCTTTTATTCCCAACATTGTAGCACTAGTTTTCCTAAACAACTATGCAAAAATGCTTCAAATAAATGCATTGCCAAACTTACTAACTCAAACATGCCATTCCTAGTCTGCAGGGAGTTTTCTGTGGTCTGAGCAGAAATTCTTAGGAAGCTAGATAAATTGCTCCAGGTATACATTTACCAATGATACTATTACATATTGAAGAAAACATTTTCAATATTTTAAGAGGTACCTTACAAAGTTCAAAGAAAAATTAGATGAATCAATTCTATTCTGTCCAAGTTTATACCAGTTGTTTTGTTATCTGTGTTTCTAGAATGTGGGTGGGTTGAGAAAAAGAACACAGATTACGTAACAGGAATTCCCAGGATATCTTTTTTTAACCCCACAAAAACAATGAATAAATGTAGCTTGCATGTATTATATGCGATAATTTTACAAGGACAACTACTAATTTTTAAAATTACCTACCATTTATAAAGTGCTATTCATAACTATTCACATTTAATCCTGTCATTAAAATAAAACATTGTGAGGTAGGTAGGACAGGCCATATTCTCTCAATCTCACCTGCACAGACTCTGTCTTGCTGCCAACTTTGTCGATTACCTGGTGTCATGAAATATAGATGCAGTGATAGATGTTGTATCATGATAGGAAAGTAGACTACAGTGCAAGGTACTGAAAGGAAGCCAACAGAGGAAGAAAAAGTTTGAAATGCATGGAGCCACAAGCTACTCTATAGAACATTCCTTCAAATCTATCTGAAAAAAAATCTGATAAAGTTTCCTTTCCCAAATTTTACAACAGTCTGAAAAATTTGCATGGTGTTACCAATAACAATTTGTGAAGTTGAAACTTTCCTAATCTATCCATAATGAAAAAACAAATTCTGATCAACCTTGCTAAAGACTGAATTATCTTGGTGTGATCTCTATGAAAATATTATAAAATTGATGCTATCAAAGAATATGGAACCAAAAATTGTAGGGTAAAAGTATTCTAGACGGGAGTCAATTAATAAGAATACTATAATAATTTCCAGATATTGTGATATTTGTGGTATTTGTCACTTTTTAAAATTTGCATTTCATTGTAATTTTCTTATTAGGTCAGGTGGGGTGGCTCTTGCCTGTAAACCCAGCACTTTGGGAGGCTGAGGTGGGAGGCTTACTTGAGGCCAAGAGTTTGAGACCAACCTGGGTAACATGGTGAGACTCTGTCTTAAAAAACAAAAACAACCAAACCACATGCACACAGACATAACAAAAAAATAAAAGTAAAAGTGTAGAGATCATACTCTGTTGATCTGGTCACCACGTGAAAAACTTTCTCTCCACTACATACTTAATAGAGACAGAGCCCAGTACAGTCAAGGAGATTAGGCCTGTTCCCAAAAGAAGCAGAAGTTGTATTCTTTTACTGTGAATTAGGCAGATAGTTGAGGTAACAGCCACCTCTGTCTTAGCGCCCTAGCCTTAGCATCTGTCCCTGTTGATAGGGCAAACAAAATTCTGCAGAAGGAGAGAAGTAGCCATCTGCTCAAAAATCTACTTTTTATATCATCTCTGCACCTGTAACCTTAGGTCACCAAACCCCAGAATGACATGCAACTGGGCTACATGGGTCCAGGTGTGCTGGCCGACCCCATGCTCCCCATGTCCTCGCAGGTGTTAAATATTTTGAATACCACCTTGCAAACATCTCTGGAGTTGTGACTATTATAAAATCTCCTTAGGATCTGTCACTTCATGCAACCAATTTTGGCAAATCCAGTCAATAAATGTGGCCAGTTGTCGTAGGTCAGGTTTCCTGGGAAGTGGACTCTGAGACTCTGAGTCTTTGAGCAGATGGTTGATGGGGGTGCTCTTTGGAGCACCACCTGTAGGGCAGCGAGGGGTGCAGGGTGGGGCTGGGGTGGAAATGAAAATTCGATGAAGGTGTAGCTGAGACCTCAGCCTGACCCCACTGGGGATTCTAGAGCTGGGATGGCCCATCCTTGAGTTACTCCAGCTGAGACAAGGGGATGGCCTTTGGTCCTCTCCATTGACCAGCCATGAGATGTGGGCTACCCCAGTGGGGTGCAGAGATGACAGCCATGTCTCTCCCCATTCCATGTTCAACAACCCCATGTCATAGCTTGAAATCCACCTTAGCAGGAGGAGTCTTGATACCTTGGCAAACTACAAATCAGGCTTCCTCCTCCACTCTCCAGCCAGTTGTCAAAAATTTCATGGTGCATCAAAGTGATGTGAGAGCATCGTCTTGGGAGAGCAGATTTCTTTGGCCAAGGGTGACTTCTGGAGAGCCTTGGCTGCCAACATCCCCAGTATCGTAAGAACCCTGGGATTATCTGGGCAGTCACCCACACATCGCCTCATTGACAGCTCAGTTCCTCCTAAGATCAGTCTAAGCAGTTGTTTCTCTGAATCACCCTTGAGCTGTGTCCACGTGCCCATCTGTGACTGTGTACAATCTTCGCCCTGGTCAATTGACTGATGTATGTATAATTAGGGAGGCTTCCGTGCCAATAGGAAGAATTCAGACATGCCACATTCAAAAATCCTAATACGCAATTGGTAAAGGCTTGGGATTTTTTTCTTCCAAGAAGTTGGTGATAGGACTTCTTTGTTTCTATTTATTAAATCTTTCAAGAGTTCAAAGCAAGCTTACAGATTTTTACAAAAATTAGTAATTCCTCCAGACCCCTCCCTATTAGGTCACTGGGGACCAGTTTCATGGACAGAAGAAATTAGTTTAAAAGCAGGTGGCAAAGTTCCTGAGAGAGGGAGAATGGTCACTCTCTGGATTCTCCTATAACTTGAGGGAGTTTTGGGGACTGATAAGGGAAGGTCTGTCATGTCACGGGCTCAGGACAGAGGAAGAGCTACATTATGCTGCACAGGGAAAGTCGCTGGCTTGGTGGCTGGGGCTGGCTTCAGGAAGGGAGTGGATGGAGACCCTGAGTGAACTGGCAGAGGGCCAGCTCTACAAGGAGGGACAGAGACTGAGGGGTTTCTGGAGTAAGAACAGCCAAAGGACTTTTAGAACAAAGATTCCTAATATTGAACTTGGAGTTTTTAGCTGTTCTATGCTCTGGGTAACCCACCCGTGTTGCCTAAACCCAAACTCCGCGTTTGCAGGAATCTCCCTTTGTGACCAGGTGCTTTAGGAAGGGGGGTGTCCGAGCTTTATCCAGTGGGGTGCTGGGGTGCAGAAAAGGTGCCACATGCACAGGGGCAAAGCCAGGAGGGCAGAGACAGATCCAGGGATCTAGAGGAAACCACCACTTGGGGACCAAAGAGCCTAGGACAATGAGTGTCCCAGCCCTCTTATTCCTCCTCACTCCAATACATCCCAAAGATATGGGAAAGGTCTCTGAGTTTCCCCTCTATTAATGGAATGGGGTTAAAGTCAGTTTTATCAAGATCTCAGAGAGCAAGGCGACCCAGCACCTTGCTGGGGACTTCCAGGCGGCAGATATCTGTGGGACGCAGGGTAGAAGCTGGCTTTCAGTGGAGGCCGGTAAAGCCTGTGCCCACCAGGAGGTCTGATTCTACAGGGGAGCAAGGCTGTCCTCCATGTTCTACATATCTTATTCTAGCTGCTTCTCCGTTTGAGTCATGACGCAAAAATATGGGTTAATATCAAATCGCTTCTTTCAAAATTTAGGAATATCATTTGTCTCCATTCCCTCAGAAGAAAAGCTTTTAGACAGATTGTGGAGCAGCGGTCCTCCACCCTGGCTGCCTGTCAATGTTACCTGTGGAGCTTTTAGATATACAAATGCCAACTCCAGCTTCAGAATTCCTGGCAGCAGGGCCCTGGGCATCTGTATGTTTAAACAACCTCCCAGGGATGCTGACGCACAGCCAGGGCTGAGCGCCATGGCTGGAGAAAAAAATCATTTGATAGAATTCACCAGAAGAGAAGTAACCATTTTTTTCACAAGTGGAAGAGCAGAGTTAAATAATGCCATGATGTGTAGAGGAATCTGTGCCAATGTATCCTCCTCGTGCTTTTAGTTTGTAAGTTTCAGATCTATCACAACTGCTAACGGAGAATGTGAGAAAACGAAATAACATCCTCGAGAATCGCACTTCATGGCAAAGGCTGCAGCGCATTTCCTTAGCAGCAAAGCCTGGATGTGGATTAAAGGAAACAGAGGATTATAAAGAAAAAATGTAGAACAAGATCCTGAGCTTTTTAAAGAATGCTCAATTATGTTGGTTCAGACTGTGGGTCAAAGTGACACGAATGAGTGGTTGAAAAAGTATTCCATCATTTCTCTAATGATTAGAGATGTTGAGCATTTTTTTTATATGTTTGCTGGCCATTATTCTGTCTTCTTTGGAAAAGTTTCTGTTCCTTTCCATTGCCCATTAATTGATGGGGTTGTTTGATTTTTTCTTGTTGATTCTTTTAAGTTCTAGATAGATTCTTGTTATCAGACCTTTATCGGATGTGTAGAGAGCAAATATTTTCTCCCATTTTGTAGGTTGCCTATTCGCTCTAATGATAGTTTCTTTGGCTGTGCAGAAGCTTTAAAAAAATATTCGATCAAATGAGTTGTTCAGAAGCATCCTGGTATAGCATAGAAGCTGAGCAGTGTTCTTGAAGCCAACAGAGTACAGGGATAACCAACCTATGTGAATTGCATAATTATTCCATTATATATTATAATGTAATAATAGAAATAAAGTGCACAATAAATGTAATGTGCTTAAATCATCCCGAAACCATCCCCCCTCTCCCCGGGTCCGTGGAAAAATTGTCTTCCATGAAACCAGTCCTTGGTGCCCAAAAGGTTGGGGACCGCTGGAACAGAGAGATTTGGAAATGAAGAGCTGTCTCTAGCAAAATAAAGTCAATGACAGAAACATGTGAAAAACTTCTTAGAGGGTTTTGTATAGGTACAACTTCAATTGATTGCTTTAATTTTGGCTGTGTGAATATACAGCTTATATGAAATAAAAAAAATGTTGCAGAGTTCATGTCATTGATATCATCTACCACCAATTTGTCCATTAGATTGCGGTATATTTTGGTAACTTTGAATTGACTATGCATAGAGTTTAAAATTTTAGAATTTAAGATTTATACATGTTAAAGTAGTTTAAACGTGTATGTTTTACATGTGTATTTTAAACTAATAACATGTATATTTTGAACTCTAGGGATAGCGGGAAGGGGGATGTGCTTACTTGATATAAAATCAGTGAAGATGAGTTTGTTTTTCAACTCTTGGAATTACAGTCATGCAACGAAACGGGACATTTGGTGTTTAACTAGTTATTGAAAGCACCTGTCTCATGTTTGAGCCGCCTGGCAGGTTTGTGGATGTATTAATAATATATTCAGTGGGAATAGAAGTCCTTTCTGGTGACAGATAGTCAATTTAATTACTAGACTATGTGATATATCTGGATATGTTGTGATTTTCATGCTGAACATCACTCTGACAATTCGAAGATTTATGTTTTTAGAAAACACCCTAAGTGGGGTTAATTTTATGGCTGCCACTTAAGTTGAGCCAGGTGTATTTCCTCATTTATCATCATCTGCCTTTTCCTCTTTATGGTTTAGTCTTGCTGAGTGATGTCTCTCCAAAAATTCGAAGATCTTCCTTTCATAAGGATGGCTGTGCCTGCCTGATGTCTCCAGGGTGATTGTTTGGATTGATTTGACAATAATCCTATTAGGAGGAGGGAGGGTGGGCCAGGTCTAGGAAATTTCTAATTTTTTTTTTAGTTAACCACATACAAAATTCTAAAAATGTGGTTAGAAGTGGGAGTCAGTTTAGATTACTCCCCTGCCCTCCTCCCTTCATTTGTCCCCAGGGTTTGTCTATCCAGTGTAGATTTGAGCACCTTTTCAATCCATCCCCACCATGGGTACCTTATGCAGATAGTGCCCATTTTTTCTCTCGAACCATGTCATTAGCTTCATATCTGATTTCCCTGATGTGAGTCTTGCCAGATTACATCTGACCATGTTGCTCTGTACCAGTTAGTATTCTTTTGGTAGCAAATGATTGAAAACTTGAGCCAAAGTAGCTTATGCAAAAAAAAAAAAAAAAAAAAGGGAATTTATTGGCTCATGAAACTGATTTGTACAGGGGCAGGTCTCAGGAGAGGCTCCACATAGGCTCAGAGGATGGGTCTAAAACTTCTCTCTGGCTTGCTGGCTTATGTAATAAGCTTTGTGAGACTTATAGAAAGGTACCTCTTTCCCTTAAATAAAAAACATTTAGATACACTTCACTTCTCTAATAGCATTAGAAAATCATTCTTTAAAGTTATACAGATACCTGAACATGAAATCATAAAATTTAGTGATTAGTTCCAAATTAACAAATAGAAAATCAAAGTCTGTATGATTGAATAATTGGTTATAAAACTACATGTCTTGCTTTTGGTATCAATTCTTATTTCAGTAACTTGTTTTCTATTTTTAAAAAAGTCTGCTAGATTTGACAGTATTTCTTATGACATTGTAGAATTCCAATATTTTAATATACATTTTAGTTTTGAAAAGGTACATTCTTCAAGGGGGAGAAATATTATAATAGCTTAGTATTTTGAGTTTGTAACACTTAAAAATAATAGGCATGTAAAAAGATGATACATTTTAACAGCAGTTAATCCTTGTACTGAAGAAATCTTTGCAACAACAAATAAACACTGCTACAATGTAAGGGACAATCCAGTATGGGATTCCTTGCAAGACTGTGTGAAGATTTAAGAGCAGGATGTGAGAAAAATGTATAGTACTGTGCTTGAGTACATCCTCAATCAATATCGGTTAGAATTATTAATTATTACTCAGACTTAGGTCTTGGAGTCCATGTCTTTTTCTCCTTTTGTCCTTCTGGGGCTCTGTGGTTGCTCTAGAATTTCTGTAGAGGGCTTTTGGACAAGCTCTCTGGTTGGAGGGAGCCCTGTTAAGACTTGGCTTGAAACAGTGTTTGCACAGCAAGCTCGATGGGTCTTGAAACTTGGACTGTATCCCCCAGACTCAGGAGATGGGGGAAGGCTAATGGTGATTTTGGTGGGGTTGGGGATTGCACCCCCTCCTGGTCTACGGCCATTTCAGGCTTTTGGCTCCAGCTCTCGAAATTCTTTGAAATCATCAATAATTAACTTTCTGTCCAGTTCCAGCAACTTCAGATCTCTGACTTCTTGAATCCCTTTGCTCCGACAGCTTCCAGGTCTCCGGGTCTTGACCCATCCCATCCCTCATATTTCTGGCCTGGCTTTTCTCTCCAGTTCTCCCTTTTCCCTCCTCCCACCTCCTGAGAGCACTCCTCAGTGCATTTGAACATGCTATTCCCTCTGTCTGCCATGCTCTGTCCCGTCCGGACTGCTCAGCAAACTTCTCCTGGTCCTGGGTCATTGGTATTCAAAGTGTTCGTATACTTCATCTGTTTCATTGTTTTTGGACTGTGAGTCCCTTGGAGTTAGAAATTTTGTCCTGTTGTTTTTTTATTCCTGGTGCTTATGACAATGACTGACATTTAAAAAATAATGCAGATGTATTTTGGAAGAATGAATGAATTGGAGGAATGAATGAAGTGCCTAGAAACTGCATTGTCTAGAAGAGTCCACATGCTCAGGAGATTTTCTGAGAACCTGGAAATGATGAGTCACTTATAAGACACTCTCTACCGTGTAAGGTCTTTGAAGAGACAAAAACCTCGGGGCCCCTTTGAGATGAGTAATCAATAACCCTTTTCCCCTTAATGCTCCTGCTAAGCCTGTGGAGAGAAATCCTAAACACTTGGCTTTGCAGACATTTGTCATTCTTTCCTGCCTCCCACCCTCCCCAGATCTCTTGTGCCATTTCCAGTTTTACAAGTTGGGGAAGCTTTCTACCATCAGATGTTCTGTGGGAAAGCATGTCAGATCTACAAAAGGGAGGGGCTGGGAAAATGGTTTTGAAGTCGATGGGATTTGTTTTTTGATAAGAATGACTCACTGTATAGAATGCCCTCAGCTAAAAACAACAATATTTTTATAATACACCTATTGTCAAAGGCTTTGGGCATATGGTCAAGTTATTACATAATGGAATCCCAGAAGTCAGTAGCAGGTGTTGGATTCATACTTTCTTGCTGAATAGGGCTCTTCTACATACACCAAAAATAACAACGAAAGTTCTGATCAGTAAACTCAGGTATTGTCTGGGCACAAGGATAGGACATTCCAAAGATAAGAGTTTCCACTGATGGGAAGAATCTGGGGTCTGACTTCCTAACCTGGTGTCCCAGGATCATAAAGAAGTTGACTCATTCCAATTTTGAATGGTGGGTGGGAATTCGAACTCTAGAGTTGGACGGGCGTGTTGAAAGTCGAGGTTCTTGCCTTATTAATTGTGTGATCTTGGGCAAGTTACTTACCTTCCGGGAGGCTCATTTTCCTCAATCTATAAAATGGGTTTACGATTAGTATTATACTATTAACAGTAGGGTTATTGTGAGGAGTAAATTATTAATAGTTAATGTTTGTGAAGTGCTTAAATTACTGCCTAGAGTATCATAAACTCCCTAGAAGTGTTAACTAAAAGTACACCAGACTTAAGAATGCTTGCGGATGGGGCCCCAGGTGGGAAGTTGGCAAATTGATAAAGAATACCTGTGGACGCTCTTGAACCAGATGCTGAACGTTCTGTATTTAAAACTGAACCCCTCTATTCTAAGTAGTTTTTAAAGGTTCTGCCTTCAATAGAAAATACTTAAATGTATTATTAATTATAAAGGGGGAAACACTTGCAAAGGAAAAAAATTAACAGACAATATCTAGTTCCTTTCTGGAAATGTACTATTCTCAGTCCTTACAGAGAAGGTGAGGTTGAATTTGGAGAAGATAGTTTGGAAGCATTCAGATATCACTTCTCTCAAACACTAAAATATAGCCAGCTAGCAGAAAAGACACATCTATTATATAGCTGTATTTATTTGCTGGTTAAATTAGCATTTTATTTTATTCTATAAATATCATAATCATTTTTCTATGTTCTGTGCAGACATTTCAATTTCAGGAACAGTTTGGACCCTCCAGATCTTTTGTTCTCAATGAATCTATTTCTAATGATCCTTTAAATGTTTGGTATAAGCAGATTATGATACCCACATTGCATGAAGAGATGAATTACATGGTATAGTTCATTTGCAATAATCAGAAAATGGATCATCTACTTTAAATTAGCCTTGCATGATCCTGCCTTCTAAATTCTCATAAACTTAACTGATCAGAGAGGGTGCTAGGTCCAGGATCCTGTGTTGTCTTTTCAGTCAATCAATGATCAAACATGGATCTGACGGGCCAAATTTTGTGCTAGGGTAGCAAGATGAATTATCTGTACTGTCCCAGCTCTCGAAGAGTTTGTAACTTATTAAGGGAGAGTGCTGCTTCTTTTGCCATGAAGCAAAAAAAAAAAAAAAAAAAAACCCTTTTGAATTCAAAACACCTCAATGCTGGGTTGATATCTGGAATTCTGAACATTTTTAACACAGTGATTTGATTTAAGCTGTTATTTTGCATCAGCCAAAGGTGAGATGCTGTGATATAGAGAAGAATCTGAGCAGGAGGACAGAGTAAGAAAAATGGACACTTTAAGATACGCTTCTGAATTGCTAGATTGGTTTCCCAGGGCTGCCTTAACAAATTATCACGCACGTGGTAGCTTCAACAACAGAAACTGGGTCTTTCACAGTTCTGGAAGGTAGGAGTCCAAAATTAAGGTGTCAGCAGAGCTGTCCACCCGCTGAAAGCTCCAGAGGAGAATTCATTCTTAGCTCATTCCAGCTTCCATCGCTGTCAGCATTCCTTGGCTTGTGGCTGCATCCTGCCAATCTCTGCCTTTGTGGTCACATTGCCTCCTCTATGTCTTCTCCTCCTCTGCCTGTCTCAAATCTCCTCTGCCTTTCTCTTAAAAGGACAGATAATACAGGATCTCCTCATCTCAAGATCCTTAATTACATCTGCAGAGACCCTTTTTCCAAATAAGGTAACATTCATAAGTGTCAGAGATTAGGGCTATCATTTTTAGGGCCACCTTTCAATCCACTAGTTATTTACAGTATATTTTCAATATTTTTATGAAAAATCTTCAGAAGAATCTTATGTACACTATAGGTGCTGAAGTATGTCCCCTAAAACAATAGTAACTTTGAGCTACTGTTATTTATCCACTCCACTTGTATGGATAATTAAGAATTCATTTTATACCCACTAATTGCATGTTTTAATTCATTTGGCATCTTCACATTTTGCAACTAATACTGCTATGATATCATGTTAAACTTTAAGAGATAGATCAGACTTATAACTGGTCTAAGAAATATAAATTCCCAAACTGTGACAAGACTAGCTGGAAATGACAACCGTTTTTATGCCACATTTGTGAAAATGACGCTGAAACGCTGGGATTTTCCTTAGCATTTCAGATCACATATGTACTATCTGGTCACAGGGAAAGAGAAGAGAAGCCACAAAGAGTATTACATGACAACTTCTGCTTTCAGACTGGGCACGTAAGGAGCTTGAAAATTTCCATTCCTGCCCATGCAACAAGCAAACAGCTGAACAAGCTCAAGTCAGCAACTCTTCTCAGATCCATCGGAGAATTGCGGTCACAGGGCAAACTGCTGCCCCCAGAATTGCAGAGACAGACAGGTGGATACAGACAGCCACACATCCCAGAGCAGAAAGCCCATGAACAGAAACCTCCATGGGACCCAGTGCCAATGTAGGGAAACCTAAACTGTGCTTGATGAATTGCTGGAGGCTCACTGTGGACGAGCCTGAGAGAGAAAAACTCTAGAGGGACCTAGTTTTTTTTTTTCCCTTTTTTAAATTTTTTCTTTTTTCCAGGGTATGGGGTGCAGGGTGGTGTGAATTTTACTTCCTGGAGCCCTGGCAGGCTCTTACAGTGAAGATCAACCCCCTCCTGCTCCAGCAGGGAGAGAGGAAAAGGAGCCATTTGAAATAGCCAGAGCATTCTGTTCCTAACCAAGTCTGCCCTCAAGAGAAACCATTTCGCCAGAGCCTAAAAGATGGGATGTGGCAGAGCCTGATCCCCTTGGGGGAATGGAAAATACCCAGCTCCAGCCACCGCCAGTCTTCTTGTCTCTCCTAAGGGGAAGCTGGGCAGGAGATGGGAAAAGAATGAAAGTCACCACCAAGGGGCACATGCTAACTTGAAGACTGAGACCTAATCACAGGACAGTGGAATAAATGTTCCAACACATCCCGGGCTTCTGCCTAATAACAGGGAAATACTACTGAAAGAACCGCACCTCTCAGACCTTATTTAAGAAGTCTCTTAAATTTTAGCCTCTTATACCTATAACTACCATAGTACCACAGTGAATAAACGCAACCCACCCCTAGCCACGTAAAGAGAAAACCTCAAAATGAGGTATCTCTCTCTCTCTCTCTCTCTCTCTCACACACACACACACACACACACACACACACACAAAGTTGGCCTTCTGTCTCCATGGTTTCTGCATCTGTGGATTCAACCAATCATAGGTGAAAACTATTTGGGAAAAAAAGCATCTATACTGAACATGTACAGGCTTTTTTCTTGTCATTCCCTAAAAAATACAGTGTAATAACTATTTATATGACATTTACATTGTATTAGGTATTATAAGTTGTCTAGAGATGATTTAAAATATATAGGAAGATGAGTGTAGGTTATATGCAAATACTACACCACTTTATGTTAGGAACTTGAGCATCATGGATTTTGGTATCCACTGGGGGTCCTGGAACCAACCCCCCATGGGTACCTAGGGACAACTGTATACACACACACACGCACATATATACATAAAAGACAATTTTTAAAAGGACATGATATGTATGGTCTGCTTTATCTGCTTTTACATTCAATATATCTCTAACAGCTTTCTATGCATAAAGACATATTTAAAAGTTTTAAAGGTGTACCTTAATTTTACCTAAAATTTTAAAGTTTAAATGTCACTTTTTGCTTTGCTGTTTCACAAAATGAGGGGAATTCAGAGAGGTGCAAATGAGAATTAAACAAAACAATCCCCTCACCAGGAATGTTATAGAAGCCACCATAGCACAAGTCTCTGACTCCTTTAGTGAACTTCTCTGGGAATTCAAGCAGCAGCAGGAATATAATTGAAACCCCCATTTTCAGCCAAAGTGGTCTAGTAAAGCAAAACATGAGGATTTTCCAAATAGGAAAATCTATTGCATAAACTGGTAGAGTTTTATGAAGACAATGTATGTGTCATAGGGTCCAGGGAAAATGGAGTAGAAAGAGAAGTTGAAATTCCATGTGCTTAGCCTGGGTGGTTACCCCTCTCCAAACAGGGGAGTTTTGAGGGCCCACATCCTTCCCTCATCCCTGGCCACTAGGAGTCCCAGGAATGGGTGAGGACCAGTGTTATTTCCCATCTGCCTTTGCCCAGCAGGTCTCAGCAGTCTCTGGGAGAGCTGACCTCTCCACGCCCTTCTGCTCTTGTTAGCCTTCAGAACAAGGGCTGTGGCTTGGGTGTTGCCAGCCACATTCTTTAAAATGTGAGCAAAACAAAAGAGAAGCCCACACCCTAAAATCTGTCCCAAGAACTGGCCATTGCTTTTCTTCCTCTCGGTTCCACTTTTCTCTCTAATGAAGCAAGAGGAGGGCCATTATGGGAAAAGCTGCCGTTTTTAAGTGGCGGTTGAGGGGGCCAGGATGGGGTAAGCTTGGACGGCGATCTGCAAAACAAAGCCCTCTTATGCTTTACAGAAAAGTTGACTTGTTAAAATAATGTTTACTGTAGAAAATGTGGAAAACATAGAAAGGAAAATACAAATGAACTGTGATCCCAGCTCTGTTACCATTTGAGTGTACCCCAGCCCAATGTTTTCGGTGCACATTTACTTGTATAAAATTAACAAAAAATGAGATCATAGTGGACAGATGTTTTTATAACCTGCCTTTTCCACTTAACAAAACATCAGAAACATCTTTTCATGTCATTAAATGTGATTTAACATTTATGTTTTACCTTTTTACTTTAATTTTTAAGAGGTACTCTGTTACAACATTACATCTCTGTTTTGTTTTATTTGAGCTTTAATACCTATTTTTATTGGACGAAGCTGCTGTAGCAGCAGGGGCTCAGGTTTCTCTTTTATATAATGAAGGCTCTTTTCTCCAGCCATCTCTGCGAAGCCAGTTCCATGCATTTTGCTTAATTCATATTATTCATGCTGAAGAACACTTACTTGTTCTGATGCCTACTGCTAATGGGCACATTTTGTACTGTGCACGTTTGTAAAATGTTGCAAAGAGCAGGCTGTACACTTGTTTGATGAGTCACTTGATGAAGGGAAAAACCACATTCTAGATCTTTCAGTGAAATTCAGCCTTTTTGCTGAGCAACAAGACAGTGGATTAGCATGAGTTACTTCTGTTGTAGTTTTCCTGCAAGACATTTTTTGTGGTATTCAAAAAACATCTTTTGACAAAAGATGTTGCATCCATAGTCCACCAAAAAATGAAAATCATGATCAGAGCAATACGAGAAAAACTGGTCACTTGAACTACTAGCTTAGTTTTCACTTGGGGTGGCCTTCTCTTCCCTCACTCAAAAAAAAAAAAAAAAGAAAAACACAAAAACTTGCCTAGCAATTGTTTTCTCTTTATATGAGGCTTGCAAATGGGCCTCATTGCTAGGAACTTAAACCATTAGTATGAGCTCAAAGGTATTATAGAGTTAGTATACCACAAGTCGATTAAGCCAGTGGTTTCCAACATTTTTGGCACCAGGGACCGATTTCATGGAAGACAATTTTTTCATGGACACGGGGTGGGGTATGGTGGTTTCGGGATGACTCAAGCACATCACATTTATTGTGCAGTCAAACCTCTCTGCTAATGATGACCTGTATTTGCAGCTGCTCCCCAGTGCTAGCATCACCGCCTCGGTTCCACCTCAGATCATCAGGCTTTAGATTTTCATAAGGAAGGTGCAACCTAGATCCCTCGCATGTGCAGTTTACAGTAGGGTTCGTTCTTCTATGAGAATCTAATGCCGCTGTTGACCTGACAGGAGGCGGAGCTTATGCGGTGATGCAAGCGATGGGGAGCGGCTGTAAATACAGATAAAGCTTCCTTGTTCACCCTCTGCTCACCTCCTGCCATTTGCTCGGTTCCTGACAGGCCACAAACTGGTACTGAGGTTGGAAACTGCAGCATTCAGTGATTGAATTAATTTGTTAATATAAAACAAAATACTCTCCCCTTTTGTCAATGACGTAAACGGCATTTGTCTTTGATGCTGCTCTGTTGGTTTTAATGAAACTCCCTTCCGGGGCCCTTGTTTTCTCTTCTATTTGCCCTGTTGGATTTGCTCAGAGGTTCTCTGGACCGTGCCCTTTCTGGTGGTGTTCATCAAATGCCCTCTTGCCCTGTTGCTGCTCCGTGCCCCTCTTCCAGCCCTTTCGGTCCAGGCTCATGCCTTTCTTTCCTTCCCTTCACTTTATTACTCCCTTCCCCATCTTCAGCCCTCCCTGCCCTCTTTCTGCCTTCCTCTCCCGGTGACTCATTCATCTGCCTCAGCCTTCGCTTTCTCTTCTGCGCAGCCAGCCCAGGTTCTGGGAAGCAGGGTGCAGGCAGGAGGGCAGCAGCAGTTTTGACGTCAGCAGAGTGGGATGTTTTCCCTGCTGGGGGGCCTGGTGTCATCGCTCCTGCCTGGAGCCATTCAGAGTAAGCAGCACGGAAGTGTCAACCTCTGTCCGATTCTCTGGCTCTGGCCCTATTCGTGCCACCTGCTTTCTGTCTTAAGCTTGAATGAGTACGGTGCTGTCTAAGGGGTGCGATGTGGCTAGTCCAAATTGAGAGGTGCCATCTGTGTAAAAGAGACACTGGATTTTAAAGTCTTAGCATGAAAAAAAAGAAGAAAAAACACAATGTAAACTATCTCATTTTTAAAAGATTGATTGCATATTGAAATAATATTTTGGCTAAATTGGGTTAAATGAAATATATTACTAAAATGCCTTCACTTGTTTCTTATTACTTTTTAAAATGCAGCTACCAGAAAATTTAAAATTGCACATGTGGCTCCCAGTTGCAGCTCTCGCTGTCGTTCTGCCGGACAGCACAGGCATGGATCTGTGATCTGCTGCTCGGAACTTGCCAGTTTTCCAGCTGCTGAGGGCCTAGAGCTTTCTTCTGAGGCTGTTAAGACTTTTTCGTTCTTATTTGCTCTTGCTTCTTAGCAATGGGAATAGTATGCTTAGAAACAAGAATATATGCACTTCTACTAATTTATCCTAAAAGTAATTTAAAAGAAAATGATCAGCAGCCACATCTTGTCCATGGTTAGATTTTAGTCTGTAATGATATCCAGATTTTGAAAATGAGCCTCAGCCCCTCCTTTGGTTTTTTGTTTTCTTTTGGAGACAGAGTCTTGCTCTGTTGCCTTTGCATCATTATACCTCGTCACAACCACAAACTCCTGGGCTCCAGTGATCCTGAGTAGCTGGGACTACAGGCTTGTGAGCCATAAGCCTGGCTAATTTTTCTATTTTTAGTAGGGATGGGGTCTCACACTTGCTCAGGCTGGCCTCGAACTCCTGACCTCAATCCTCCCGCCTCGGCTTCCCAGAGTGCTAGGATTATAGGCGTGAGCCACCGCACCCGGCCCTTGTTTTTGAGTTTCCCTTAATACTCGGGATTAGGCTATCAGATGCCTAACATGACCACAGCCTCTGGTGATGGGTGGGTCCCTGTACCCCATGTGATCTTGTCTAGGTCCCCTCCTTGTTTCTTCCAGAGCTGCTTAGACCTGACTCCAGGACAACCCAGAGGTGGACCCATGCCCCCGAGATGTGAAAAGGTGAGCTGGGCCAACCAGCATGTTGTTCTTTGGAATCTGCACTGGAAATCAGGAAGGAATAAAGCTATTGTTTGTGGGAGGTGAAGACGAAAAGATGCCAAGAGAAGCAGGAGGGATCAGGAGGGGCCGTGCGTGGTCATGGCCAGCCAATGTCACACGGAAGAAGTTGTGAGGAGGTCTGCTCTTGTGCAGGGAAACCCATCTATGAAGAAACATGTATAATGGACAGATGAGTGGTAGCATCAGCAAGAAACACACGTGGGCCAGGCGCTGTGGCTCATGTCTGTACTCTCAGCACTTTGGGAGGCTGAGGTGGGAGGATCGCTTGAGCCCAGGAGTTTGAGACCAGCCAGGGCAACATAGTGAGACCCCATCCTTACAAAAATAGGAAGAAAAAAGAAAAAGAAACACACATGAAGGTCGGCTGCATTAGGCTAATGCAGGTTGCTTTAGGGGAGACCCTTGAATTGATTCTACTATAGATCTAATTTTTTTCCTACTTGTGGCCTAGCTTTACAGAGATTCCTTCCTTTGAGCAGCTGGGTTGTTCAATCTCTCCTGGGTTCCTGCATATGGAAAACATTATCATGAGTTTCCTTTATTGAAAGTACTTGAGTGGCCCTCTGTTTCTTGTAATCAAGGAGTCTGAAGAAAACATTAACTCTAAAATGTATCCAAAATGAAGGTAGTGTCTTTTTTTCCTACTAAAATGCTTCAGAGTTTTAGGTACATTCCAGCCCCTTCTCCCTGTCATCTCCCCCTTTCTGTTGGGTCTACGAAGAATTATTTTTTTCTTCTTTTTGGTGAGACAAGGTCTCACTCTGTTACCCAGACTAGAGTGTAGTGGCATCATCACAGCTCACTGCAACCTCCAAATCCCAGGCTTAAGCAATCCTCCTGCCTCAGCCTCCTGAGTAGCTGGGGACTACAGGTGTTCATCACCACACCTGGCTAATTCTTTTTATTTTATTTTTTTTTATTTTGCCCAGGCTGGTCTTGAACTCCTGGACTCAAGTGGTCCTCTCGCCTTGGCCTCCCATAGTGCTGGGATTACACATGCGAGCCACTATACTTGGCCAACACAGAATTTTAATCAACCCATGTTAACCCTAGGTTTTTTTTTTTTTTTTGTACTACCTTAAACATTTCATCGATTGGTACTAAATCATATAATTTAATATTACTCTTTAAAATGATTAAATTTTTATTTGCTTTTGTGTATATTAAAAGGAAGACAATCCCTTAATTTGTCAGTGAACATAATTGCAATTCTTGCCAAGCAGGTTGAAAATCTCCTTTGTAGTTCAAAATTGATGCTAATTAGTGAGCAGAGCTTTGCTGTAAAATGTGCAAGAACTTACTACAAGGAATTTAAAAACAACTTATCTTTATTTTTGTCACTGTTATTGGGCAAGAAGAACATTTTCCTTGATCTAATTTTCAACTGATTATACAGTGTGCCGCGAAAGTATCAGATTCTTCTTAGGGCACTAATCCCATGGTGAGGGTCCCACCTTTGTTACCTCATCTAAACCTATTTCCCAAAGGCCCCATCTCCAAGTACCATCACAATGGGAATTAGAGCTTCAACATACGCATTTCTTTTGGTGGAGGAGGGCACAATATAGTCCATAAGCAGGCAGAAAAGGCAAATTATAGTCTTGATAACATATCACGTTTTTTTCTTATGAGTATGCTATGAAAAGTATTTTTAATGCAAGTTTTATTTTTGATAAATAAATATATTGATATTTATCAAGTTAGCAAATGATTCAGAAAGCAGTCTTGAAATATATGAAAAGGGTAGTAATAACTATGCTATTTATAGCCTCTCATTTATAATTAAAATATATCAAAGAGTCTGATTTTAGTTTTTACTCTAGTCACTCAATGACTGAACAAATATTTACCAAGTTCTTACTGGGTGCTAGGAGCTGTGTCCATGCTTTTTATGAATTTGTATTTAATAACAGTGTGGGGGTCCCAGGCCTGGAGATTGTGATTTTCTGTCTACCCCATTTCTAAGTCCTATCTCTTTCCATGGCTTATATGATAAGACTTTAGACAGTCATTTTAGAACAATCCAAGGAAAACACTTTCAGTTGCCAAACTAAGGCAGTGCCAGCGAGTGTGGAGACAGATTCAAGAGCTCTTTTAGAGATAAAATTGGCAGGATTAGAACACTGGATAGGGTGGGTTAGGGAGAGGGGGGCGTTTGAATTTTAGGGTTCTGGCTGAGATGAGGTTGCTACTCATCGAACTGCTCTATAGAGGAAGACAGGAAAATTCAGAGAGACTTGGGGAGAAATAAGTTGACTTTGCAAACTCTCTATAATGTTTGTGTCTACATGTGCAAAATTAAATGGAGAATTATCTGAAGACTGCAAGTAAAATATGTCCTTTCATGGAATGGGGTGGGGAGGGAGAATGGATGCTTGTTGTACTTTTTCCTGTTTGCTTTCAGGTCTCTTCCGTGGAGACAGCATTGGTAAGGAATCAGAGCCATCTCAACTTCCAAGTGAGTCTTTTAGAACTCCCGGGACTCATTGTGTCCCTAACACAGAGACCAGAATTCACACAGAAAGAGTGTATTGGTTTCTTATTGCTGCTGTAACAACACAAACTAGTTGGCCAAAACAATGCACGTTTACTATCTTACAGTTCTGAAGGTCAGGAATCCTAAAATCAAGATGTCAGCAGGGCCATAGTCCTTTAGGAGGAGGCTCTAAAAGAGAATCTGTTTCCGTGTCTTTTCCAGCTTCGAGAGGTGGCCTACATTCTTTGTCCTGTGGTCCCTTCCTCCATCTTCAAAGCCTGCAGCCCAGAATCTTCCGTTCTCTCTGGCCTCTGCTTTTGTTGTCAAATCTGCTTCTCTGACTCTGACCCTCTTACCTCCCCATCTCGACATCCTTAACTAATCACATCTGCAAAGTCTCTTTGGCCACCTAACGTAATATAGTCGCAGGTTCTGAGGATCAGAATGTGGACATTCTGGGGAAGCTTTTGTTTTGCTGACCATGAAGGATCCGTCTTGACCTTCTTCCTGGGGAGGTCAGTCCGAGAAGGGCTAAAATGAGGGTCTGCTGCTTCTCTGGCTTTTCTTGTCTTTCCAAATCCTGAAAGGTTTTGGGTCAAACCTGCAATTGTGAGTTGATATCTACAAATGCTTTTGATAAATTGGAAGTTTGGAGCTTATTTGGAGGAGATATGTCATCTATCAAGAAATGCTTCAGCATTATCTGTTATGCTATGCTATGTTGGTGGTGGGGGACATTAAAGTGATGTAAATAATTTTTCAGCACGTATGTAAAAAGCAGAATAATCCCTAAAACAGAAAATTACGGTAATCCCCCTAAACTCTTCACTTTAGGGAGTCTTATATTCTCAGGTAGTTCCCACTTCTGGTAGAAGATGCAGTGACCTCTTCCCTCTTGCCTTTCCAGATTGAACTAGAAGTTTCTCCTCTGGTCTTCCATGGTATCTAGAGCAGAGCTTTATTTTAGAGCATTTATTATATTGTAATTCTTTGCTTACTTCTGTCCTGCTAGATTTTATTGTAAGCAGAGATCACGCCTTACTCCCAATGCATCCCATCATGCCTAGCTTCTTACCCACCAATAGTTACATATTGAATTGATGAATGAAAGTAATTATTTCTATTTTCTATAATAGTTTCAGAATCTTGAATTTCCCTTAATCTTTTTATTCTATATTTCTTATTGACTTGCAGGAATACCATAATGGTAAGTGAGATTATTTCTCTATAGTACTTAAGATCTTTGGAGAAGTGCTTCATTAGGCTAAGGCTCATATGCAGATATCAAATGAAACTGAGCTAAAATTTACTGTTTTTCTTCAGTTTCACCTAGGAAATTGTTTGGTGGGAAATTTGAACCAACTGGAAACAATGTGTACACTTTTACACAATGTCTGACAAATAGAAGGCACATGATAAAGCTTTATTAAGTGAGATGATGAAATAAGATTTGTTGTATTGGCCACTAAACTTCTGACAGTATGCCTTTTAGAAAAGTAAAAAAAACAAACAAACAAACAAACATATATACTGAATCTTGCATGTAAATTATTACATTTCTCTTCAAGTCTCATCATTGGTGTGTTAGTGGGTTTTTGCTGCAGTAACAAACACCCCTCCCTGTAAAAATCTCAGTGGCTTACAACAATTATTTTTTTCTTTTCTTTTTTTTAGTTGACACAGGTCTCACTCTGTCACCCGGACTAGAGTACATGGGTGTCAGCATGGCTCACTGCAAACTCAAATTTCAAGCAAGGGCTCAAGCAAGTCTCCTGCCTCAGTCTCCCGAGTAGTTGGGACTACAAGCATGTGCCACCATGCCTGGCTAATTTTTCTATTCTTTGTAGAGATGGGGTCTCACTCTTGCACAGGCTGGTCTTGAACTCCTGGACTCAAGCGATCTTCCTGCCTAGGCCCTCCTGGAGTGCTAGGATTACAACAATTATTTCTCATTTCCATCATGCGAGGATCTTATGGTTCTGCTGGGCATGGCATGGCTTACTGAACTGAATTGGGTTCTGCTGTCTAGACAGGTCTTCTCATTCTTGGACAGAAGTCAAAGAAGCAGCCACTCTCTGGGACAAACTCTTCTCAAGGCCAAGGGCCAAAGCCCAGAGGGTTGGGAGAACAGGGCGCATTACGCAAGTGCATTTAAAGCTTCTGCTCTGACCCAGCATATGTCATGTCCACTCACATTCCTTTGGCCAAAGGAAGTCACAAGGTCAAGCTCAGGGCCACTGCAGTGGGAAAAGACACTCTGCCCACTGGAAGTGTGCCAGGGTAGAAGGGGGACAAACTGTGAACAAACAATACTTCAGCCACAGACTGTGGTGAATTGTAATGTTTGTCAAAACCATTATTTGGCTTTTTGTAACATTAGTTTCTCTTTAAAAATTTTGATTTGGAGTTCAATTTATGTAGCCTGAGTAATAAAGGCCTTCAATGGATTCTGTATAATTAGGCCCCAGAGGGAAAAAGTAAACAGGTTTGGGAATTTTAGCTAAAGAAAAAATTTAACTTTATAAATATATAAATGTTTTTATGAAGGTCATTTTCTTTTAATACCTGTTCGTGTACCTGCCAGCAGAAAGGGATTTAAATTAAAGCAGAGATGTTGGGATGCAGTTACCATAAGGAGCGATTTCTTGACCAGTCAAGTGCAAAAGACACGGAAAGGCAAAAGGTCTTTCTAGCAGACAATTAAATCGTTTGTCTGCTTGAAGGAGGAAGGCTGGGCCAGAGGACAGGTTTCTGCCAATTCTCTGTTTACAGTACTTCGAATTTGGAAATAAAGAAGTCCTTTTAAGACAGATGGTATTAAAATTCTTAGTACATCAGTAAAATGACATGAAGTAACAGACGCTGGTTTGACACAGAAAATGAAAAGAGACAGATATGAGAGGAAAATATAACAGAATTCATTGCTCCTTCAGAAAAATAACACATCACATCAATTCTATCAATTTTAAAGTATTTGTTTTTACTTATACTTTCTTTCAGTACACATCTAGTTGGTACCTACTTTGTGTCAGGCATTGTGATAAGCCCTGGTTTGGTAGGAGATCACACAACTTAACAGTTAAAAATGTCACATATCACCAGCATTTTCCTCAGAATTTTATGCTTACAATTTAAAAAGAATAAAATATTTAAACTACATTTTATAATTTACAGTTATGAAAACCTAAATGTTGAAAAAATGACTGCCTTTCAGGTGATCATATAAATACACCCACCTCCCCTGCGTTTCTAATGAGTTCTGTGGTGTTTTTAAAGGGCAACTGATTTTTCTGACAACAAATTCTCATTTTATTTACTTTTGAGGTGGGCTTGTGAGCATAGCAAGCAGTGGGTTAGAAACTGTTGCATTTGGGGACTACTTTTTAAGACGTTACTTCTTCTGAAAAGTCAAACAGCACAGCATTTTTATGAATATGTTAATCAGTGCAGCTTGCCTAAGAGGCTCAGAAATCAATAGTTTTTTCACGAAAAGCTGCAGCTATGATTTTTTTTTTTTTAATGA
>VBSM01003148.1:15692487-15771948 GCA_008086735.1 Cheirogaleus medius | reverse complement strand
TTTTTTTATATGTTTGCTTGCTGTTATTCTGTCTTCTTTGGAGAAGTTTCTGTAGAAAGAATTCTTGACACAAAGATTAGGATAGAAAGAAGCAAAAAGTTTATTTTACTTTCCCCCAGAGAGAGGGGGAAAGGGCCCAGCACACGAAAGAAAGAAAGAAGTGCTGGTCTAGAGGGCAGGCAGTTTGGGCATTTATTGAGGGCGTTAAAAAATTAGTTATTGTTGCCAGCTGATAGCAAGAGTGCCATAAAGCAGCTGTGTCTGTTTTTCCCTTTTTTTTCTCTCTTGGTGAGGCTGGTTCATCAGGGTCCTTGGAATGTGGTCTGGTGAGAGCTGGGGCTCTTCAAGGCTGTTAAACTCTCAAATAAAACAGCAGGTGGTTAACCTTAAGGACAATGAGACGAACCACAGGTGGTTAATCAAACAAAAGGGCTATGTTATACTCTTTTTCCTCCAAGGGGCAATTATGTGCTGTGAGTTTATTCCTCTTTTTTTTTTTTGTTAGTTTATTTTTTCTATTAGATACTTTATTAGTAAAGCCATCCTATCACTCGTGAACTTGTACAGCTCTTGGCTCATAGTCAGGCTTTAATAAGGATTTACTGACTAAATGAAAGAAGGAGTAAAGAGAAAGATGGCTCAAGTGAGATAAAAGATTTTGAAAACTAAAGTTCTGATTGAAAAAGTATTATTAATAATTCTTTCAGAGATGGAAGAAATTATGTGCTAATCTCCTCATTTTACAAGGACGCTAGTCATATTGGATGAGGGTCCACGAGAAGGACCTCATTTTAACTTGATTACCTCTGTAAAGACCCTGTCTCCAAATAAGGTCGCATTCTGAGGTCCATGGGGTTAGGACTCCAATGTACATTTTTTGGAGGGGCACATAATTCCACCCCTAACAGGTTCACCAAGAATAAGTCAAGGGAATATATCTTTAATAAAAGGAATAAAAGCAACATGGGACATCCCCCGGGAGCTTTCTGAGCTCAGAGAAGTGTAATACACAGTTGAAAAGATAGATGACTAAGGGTTCAAAAATGGCACAGGGAGCAAGAATAGGATCAGGAGAGGTAAAGTCCCAGTGAGCAATGGCTTGTGAAAAGTTCTAAAGACAAAGAAAGGAGTTTTTCTTTACTTTCAATGTTTTTGAGACAGAGTCTTGCTCTGCTGCCCAGGCTGGAGTTCACTGGTGCAATTATAGCTCACTGCAGCCTTGAACTCCTGGGCTCCAGTGATCCTCTTGTCTCAGGCTCCCAAAATGTTGGAGTTACAGTTGTGAACTACCATGCCTGGCCAGAAAGGAGTTTTTAAAAGCACTTATATTCTGAGAAAAATGATGAACCATGGCTTGGGGACGATATCATGATAATAAAAGATGACAAAGGAAAAAAAAAAGTTGTGTGATTCCTGTTGAACTTTTATCCTTTCAACCAAGAAGAAAAGATTTATAACTAGGAAAGATCTAGAGACATCATTAAAAACTTAAAGTGAAAGTAGAGCTAATAGTAAGAAAACACCAAGTCATTCTTTGCTGGGATAAAAGAAGTTTGCATTTCTAGGTCCAGATGGATTGCATCTTAGGGACCTGAGAACATGCTATAGTTGTGGTCCTGGAGCTGAAACCATGGAACTGTGGCTCTAAGCAACGAGAGTGGATGGGGTGGTTGTGTGAGGACAGTGGACTCTGGGGCTCAGCTGGTTTAATTACTTCGCTTAGCTGTGCCTCAGTTTCCTCCCCTGTAAAATGGTGATGTGTCAGTTACCCCATATGCAAAATGAGCATGCTGTGTCTCAGTTGATGATAATGATAGTATTTACTACCTCTTCTGGTTACTGTAAGGAATAAATAACATAATCTTTGTAAACAGTTGACACAGAGTAGACCCCGTGTGTTAGCGTTAGCTGTAATTACTCTTGCCTATTCTCTTTGAGAAATTGTCAGCAGCAAAAAGCTTTGGGGATGGGAAAATAGTCCAAGTTTTAGAAAGGGGAAGAGACAGATTGTAGAAATTGCAGCCTAATTAATGTGACATTAATTCCTGGCAAAATTCTCATATGGATGAGTGCAGAGATGGTTTGGGAGGACTTCAAAATAGAAAGTGCTCATAGGTTCTGTAACAGTTTGCTACGCTTGTCATAATAAAGTACCACAAACCGGGTGGCTTAAATAACAGAAATTTATCATCTCAAAGTTCTGGAGGCCGGAAATCTGAAATCAAGGTGCCCAAAAGCTTGGTTTCTTCTAGGGACTTTGAAGGAAGGATCCATTCCAGGCCTGTCCTTGGCATGTAGATGACTGTCTTTTCCCTGTGTCCTCACATCGTCTTTCCTTTGTGTGTGTCTGAGTCCTAATCTTGTTTTGCAAGGACATCAGTCATGTTGGATTAGGGTCCACGTGAATGACCTCATTTTAACTCAATTACCTATGTAAAGACCCTATCTCCAAATAAGGTCACATTCTGAGGTCCATGGGGTTGGGACTCCAACATACATTTTTTAGGGGGACACAGTTTAACCCCTAAGAGGTTTACTAAGAAAAAGCCAAGCCAAGCAAAATTAACCTGACTTTTAATGGGATAGAAGAAAGGAAATATAGACACAGTGAACTTGGAAATTTAAAAAAAATATTCAATGCTGTTAATTTTTTGCATATCAATTATACCTCAATAAAGCTTAACAAAAAAGTTAGCGTTAAAAAAAGTCAAAGGGGAATAGAGACTTTCTCTGAATTACATGTTGGCCACAGCGTCTGTTTCTTCATTTGACATGTATATTTCTCATGACCTCACTATGATTTTCAAGGTATAATAACCTTTTTCTCTTCCACCTAGGACCTTCGCTTTGTGACATTACATGCATTGTAAGCTTGTGAATCAATTAGAAAATATTTCTGTAATAGATTGTTCCTGCTTCCAGGAGAATGACATTAAAATATTTATAGGGAAATGAATTCTAGTTTCAAATGACAAGAAGAAATATGGTTTGAAATTTTATAGAAAATGACAAAGTTCTTCTCACTTTATTTTACAGATGGGGGAAAATATATCTCATGACTGTGATTTTGGCTGTAGTTCAATTTAAAGATTCTGATATGGAGATGTATAATCTTAATATTCCTAAAATTTGGGATTTATATTTCAGCTTCCAAATTTAATTATTAATTTTATCATGGAACTTTCTTAGTGTCACTTTCTTAAAACTTCTTTTGTTATTTTATTAAGTAATGAAGGGTTTTATCTGTGTTTTGAGACTTATTTAGACTTACTTTTGTAACATGGGCATTTTTTTTATATGCAAGTAATGGGCTCCTCAAAGTAGCGTGGAGGCAGCGTAGGTGTATCCTGTGATAAGAATTGGGTTGGTCCTGGTTTGTTTTCAGTAGACACACTCCCTGGCCTGTTCTCCCAGGTGAACTTTATTACCCGATAGAAATCTTATCCACCAATTGAGTTAATGTGTGTTTTGAAAAACAGCTTTCCTCTTCCAGCTTGCCCCTGACTTTGAAAACAAATCCCAAACACACTCCTCCCTTTTCCTCCTCTTAATCAGATCTTAGCTTTCAGTGCCTTCCAAATACTGTTGATGTTTCGATCTTGAATGAATTTTTTGATAACTCTTTGTACGTTTGTACAAAAGTGCGTCTGTGCTTTTTTGCACTGCGCTTACAACCACATGGAAAAGATGCCAAACGGAAAGCTCTATGGGCCTTTAAAGAAAGGGCAAAGCAAATTCTCCTAAATTACATGAATGTGATTTCTCCTTCTTGTTCCCCGACCCACTAAATAGATGAATGCCTCTAGATTTTTCTTTCCTTATAGTTTCTATTGGTTGTTTCTATTTTTTACTACTTGAGTGCCCAGAAATTAAGCACTCGTTGTATGATGGACATTTTAAAACTTTTCTAAAAACTGTTGTTTCAAAATATGGGGTCTGGGCCCCACCTGAGACTGCTGTTACCCATATGGCTTTTGAGGAGTGGCAGAGGCAGGTGGGTGGGGGCCAACTCCACCTCTTGGGACCTCTTTCCTCATCATGCAGTGGGGGTTAGTCTCTGTAGAGGGATTGATTGTGAGGAGGAAAAGAGAAAATGAATGTTTATAAAGAACTGGGCACAGTTCTCAATAAATGTGGGCATGAATGACCATGTGACACCATTTTTTCCCAATGTAACCTCTTTGCCCACCTGCCTTTCCTTCTGGAACTAGACAATGCTTCACCTGTTTCGCTTTCCTAGTCTTTTCTCAAGTGTCGCAATTGTTTGAGCCTTAGAAATGTACTGATTACCTGGGCTTTGAATGTGAACTTTAGAGTTGAAATGTTAAATTTTTGTAGGCACAGTACTCAAAATTTCAAAAGTACTTGTATGGTTTTCAAATTGGAATGCATTTTCAAATGATCTTAGATTTTGATTTTGAATAAGAGTTTAAGAAGGAAATTTTTTTGGTCTGCCTGTTAGGTTTCAACTTCAATTTATAATTATTTTAAAAATTTACTCATGGAGAACATTAAAGGGGTCTTCACTATGAAAATCTATTTTATGATCTTGTTAACTGAGGAAAATGCACGTACATTGTCTCTATAATGTTTGAATAATGTGGAAAGTTTGTGCTGCTGTTTTTGAGAGTGATGCTGCTTTTTCCATATTCTGTTTCATGTTGTGGGTTTCTAAACATACAGGTGCTGTATAGACCCATGAGTATAAAGACAGGGAAACTTAATGTTATAGCTTGTATATGTCGTGGCTCACTTTCTAAATTTGACTTTGGTGTTTGTGTTAAAGAAAATTTATTCTGTGTATGGTACTAATAATAGGAGTTCTCTTCTGAACTAGAGAACTGTTCTCTTCATGATTATGTCAATTTTAGGAAACGGTTTCTCAAAAACACAGAAGAAAGTGAAACGTTTCTGAAAAACATGTATCATTATAAACTTTTCTATTTTGTTTATGTGGCCTAATTACATTTGGCATCATTTAACAAATATAACACAGTCCTGCATTTTACCTTTAAGATGGAAAGACTTATGTATATACTTTTAATTTAAGAAGTTAATTTATAATATAATACATTAGCCTTTGTAACCTTGCTGGATAGTGTCATACTTATGATCCCAAACTTTGAAGTCAGACATTTCCACGTGGGCTCTGCACTCACATGGAAAGTCACTTCTCTCCAACCTCAGTTTCCTTATCTGTGACATGAGGATAATAATAGCACCTACCACCAAAAGTTGTTGAGAGGTTAACATGAGATAATGCATATAAAGTACCTGACCCGTAAATATTACCAACGGTCAATATCAGGGCACATTTATGAGCTAGAAGGCCCATGGTGTGGGGTAGACCATCTGGGCCTAGCAGACTGGAGTTCTGGGATTCTAGGCCAGAGAAAATCCACAAAGGCTGGAAAGGGAGGTTGAGACCAAGGAGACCAAGTCTTTGGTCTAAGCACATACGGTGGTGTTGGTTTTCTGTTGGCTTATTGTATTATCCATATTGTTACTCACAAGGAAGTTGATAGAGTTATTTTTTTCCAAGGTCACTTTTCACTTTAGAAGAATAAATAGGAAAATATTTGTGGTCGTCGGATTCCTAGACGAGAGCTTGACGTGACTTGTTGGTCTTTCTTCTCTCTCCAAACAGGAAGTTCAATTCTTGTTCTGAGGGTCTTGAGTTCAGAGTGGAATTTGTGCCTGGAACCAAGTATAATGTTACCTGATGTGCAATTGGGCAGGCTAGTTAAAAGTATGGATGAAATTATATCTTCTTCCTGTTTCTTTTTGGCTTTTGTGGTTCTGGATTTATGTTGGATGGTTTGTCAATGGTGGATACCTTTGCCCTTGTAGCCTGTAATGTGAAAATGGCCCGGGGGCATTGTGTGACATTGGGAAGGGGAGTTGGGAGATGCCAGTGGAATTCTTGGGACTAATGGATTTTAAATATTATACTGGAGTCACTGTCCTTGGCGTCCAAACTATGAGATTAGTTCATAACCACTGTGGGTAGAGGGGTGGCCGGATAGATGAGCCCGAAAGAGAATCCATGGGGGATCGTAGTGGGTTGAAATCCTGATTCTTTGGAAGCTGACTGGGATGGGAGTGAAATTGGGTTTGGCTCTGCTTGTATTCCTTTCAGGCCCAGTAAGGCTCACCCCCTCTGTCCCATTTCTGGATGACGGGAATTCAATCACTCCTTCATTTATTCTTCAGTCAATGGCGGAATTCATTCATTCATTCACTTAATATTGATTGGGCATCTCCTATGAACCAGACACTGTCCTAGGTAGTGTGAACACACTAGGGAACATGGCAGATGAAACTCCCAGCCCTGGTGGAACTTCTCGATGGGAAGAAGTGGACAAAATCCAAACCAGAACAATCAGTAAAATATTAGAAAGCTCTATAGGGAAAAACCAAGCTGAGAAGGTGGATAAGTGTTAGTGGGTCAGGTAGGTGGTTGGAGGGTGGTTTGCAATTTTGAATTGGTTGGTGAGGGAAGTCTGGTCCTCACGTTTGAGCAAAACTTGGTGGAGGTGACAGAGTAGCAAGTGCTCAGAGTGAACCTGGAGCATGTGGGAAAGTCAAGCCGGGCAGGAAGGCCCTCGTGGAGGGGAGGAAGGGGGCCTGGGGTGGTGGGCCTGGGCAAGGCTTGTAAACCGTGACAGGGACTGTGGAGTTGGGGTCACTCCGAGTTATGAGGGAGCTGCTGGGATGTTGAGCAGAGGAGCAATGTGATGTGTGATCACTCTGGCTTCTGTGAAAATAAAGCACTAATGGACCACAAAGGGCTTTGTGTGTGCATACGTTCGTGTGCACACTTAAGGGGCAGTCATGTATTTGGTGTCATGATATCCCCCAGGGTGTAAATAAGAATGTATTTTGTCATAAAAATGAACCAAGAGTTATAAGGAGGCCTTGGTCCTTGAGGGAGTTTTGTGCTCTGGAAGTTGCTAGGACATGAGGGTCTGAGGTTTTCATTCACATTAGTGACAAAGTCACTACTTTTGTCTTAGGCAGGGTGAATTATGTGGTGTGTGTTGTTTTATGTGCAAAAACATACCTTTTTCCAGAATGTAATTTTGGCCTAGATTGCTTTAGAAGGAGCTTGGAAAAAATCCTGCAGAATGATTGAGTCTTATTTATTTCCCAAAAGACGACCTCAGTTCCTTTCTGTGCCCTCCCTCATTCCATCCTTCCCTTCTCTGCCCTTCAGCGATGATTAGGACGAAGGGGATTGCCCCCACAGACCGTGTATTTCTGAGCGAGGGTCATTAATTTTTCTTGGCTCAGCCGAGGAAACATTCCTGTCACCTCCTTTGTACATAGAGTACCACCTTGGTGTGAATGGGTTTTGACAACAGAACCTTGTTCTGCGAGTCAGCGTTGAAGAAGTTGGCGAAACTCCACTTCCTATTAATTTTCTCGTACAATTTGGACACGTAGGAAAACATCTGAAGAAAGTTTTCATTTCGTGGGCTAATTATAAATGCCATGAGGTGGTTTGCCAGTCTGTTGGCTTCGGGTGTGACTTTTGTGCAGAAGGTGTGCAAAGAATGGTCACTACAGAAGTTCATTAGGAGCATGTAATGACTGTCATTTAAAAACTTTTGAAACGTGGAAATCGATTTACACAGATAATTATTCTGAAGTTTTCACATCTCATTTTAATATTTGCCAAACACCCCCCACCAGTCTCTTTTCTTGGCAGTGAGAATGTTTGGAGATATGTTGTGTGTTCTCCAGCACACATGTCTTCACGTTTTCCCCCACGTTCTGTAGTTGTGCAGGTCTGTGGATTGGAGTCTCACTGGGTGTACACTCAGCCATCTTTTTAGTTTTAATTGGTCGTAAAATATTAGCAGGAAGGCAACATTATTTTACACCGAAGTGACTTTTTTGGGAAGTGGCAAATTAAATTTTATGGTAGCAGCTGTTCTGTGCAGAATTTGTCAGAAAGTTGATGGGAAGTGAAAGCTTAGAATAGTCTGATATAAATCCTTAGTTTAAAAAGGATGCGAGCTGTAAATAAACGAGGGGACTGAAATGTAGAAAAATGTTTTTGTAAATATTTGTTTATTTTGTAAGTAATTTAAAACCTAGGCTTCATTATTTTGCATTTTAGCCTAAATCTTTCAAAGACAATTATTGCTCTGATTTTCCAACGAGAGCTGTTATTTAGCTTAGACATCAATAATGATATGCTGCAAACGAAATATAACTTCATAGAGAAGCTCCCTAAGGGGGCAGTTCTGAGTGGGAAAAACACAAACTGTTTTTCCTCTGCTTTCACCCCCAACAGTCAACACAGAAGACTTCTGTGACCAGATGCATGGAGGTTTCCAAGCGATCAGTTCTGCAGGGACACCAGCTGAATGTCCTTTAATTCAATTCTGACACTTCTACCTGGAAATGGTGTCAGATCCCACAGGGTGAGGGCTCCGTCCCACAGGACTGTACCCCCACTTTTGATACCAATTGCAAGCCCCAGGTAGTTTTACTTGTGCTGCTGACCAACTTGGCTATAAATTGAGGTTCCCACGACACCCTCCTTGGGTTCAATTACTTTGCTAGAGTGGCCCGCAGGACTCAGGGAAAACTTTACTTACATTTACCAGTTTGTTATGAAGGATATTACAACACAAAGGATACAGATGAAGAGATGCATAGGGCAAGGTATGGGGAAGGGTGCAGAGCTTCCATGCCCTTCTCAGATGCACCGCCCTCCAGGTACCTCCATGAGCTCAGCTATTTGGAAGCTCTCCGTACCCCATTCTCTTGGACCTTTTTGGAGACTTCAGTGGATAGGCATGATTGAAGCATGGACAGCTGTGTAGACATACGATTGGCCAAAAAGAGTTTGGTCTAATACTAATAGACTGAGTGGGGAAACCCAGCAAGACCTGCCTGTCTAGATTCTTCTTGGCCTCTCTGTGCAGCGTTCTTTCCTCCTGGGTGTGGGGCAGGACCCCTCCTGAAATGGGAGGGTCTCCTGACCTGTAATCAGACCAGGCGGGTCAGAGGATTTCTTTGTGGCCAGCTCCCCGACAGCTGGAGGAAGAGTAGAGTCTATTTTTAGTTTCTATGGCCTGTCTTGGGGAGAAAAAGGAGCAAGTAAAAGGAGGGCCGGAGAAGGTCAGGGAGAGAGATGCTGTTTCCTGGGGTCTAAAGCACCCCAACATTATAGCAAATGCCATCTCTCACCATTATCGCTCTGAAGCTGTTCTGAAACTGCTTCAGGAACTAAGGATGGAAGGCCAAGTATAATAACTTTAACAAAAGATATGCTTATTGTTTTAGTCATTTAGGAAATAACAAGGGCTATGGGAGTTATGAGCCAGGAACCGTGGATGAAAACCTATCTATCTATCCATCCTCATAGTATCACAGGGGTATGCTGGGTACATAATTTGAGAAGGATCCAGGACCTTTGCACATACTGTTCCCCTTCCTGGAACCCCCTACCCCCTAGTAACTTTGCCTAATTGATCCCTTTTCATCCTTTAGGACAACTGTCCCCAACCTTTTTGGCACCAGGGACGGATTTCATGGAAGACAATTTTTCCATGGATAGGGGTTGGGGAGAGGTGGAGCTCAGGTGGTGAGGTGCGGCCCAGTTCCTAACAGGCCATGGACTTGTACTGGACCTGTACTGTACTGTGGCGTGGGGGTTGGGGACTATAGTTTTAGGGGATGCCTTTCCTGATGTGGCCAGTTCTCTGTGCTGTAAACTCTTATAGCCTTATGTATATAATTCCTCATCTTAGCACTTATTTTATATTCATTTGAGTAATTCTTTATCCTATGAAATAATGGAGAGTTTCATTATTATTTTTTGTTACCGTATCTTCACTGCCTAAAAGCAATGCCTGGCACGTTCATGAATATTTGCTCCATGGAGGAGTGAGTTTGGGTGGCTACAGGAAAGCCCGTACAAAGATTCACTCCTGTGGCCTCAAGTTCAAACGCCCACAGGGCGAGGCAGCCAAGGTAGATGAGTGAAGTAGACTGGGAGGAACGGGTATGGTTCTGGGCAGCCACATAGAATGTTCTGGATGGGTCCCTGCTTAGGGACCATCTTCTTACCAGCGGGTGGAGGCTTGGACTGTGGTAAATTTGAGCGGCCCCCTGGGAAGATGGGGCCTGGGAGACTTACACTACTCTTCATTTAAGTCTTTCTAGAATCCACAGAAATGGTGCCCAGGAGAGGAAATCACGAGGTAAAGCCAGCTTGCCGTGGGCTGGGGATTGAGTGGGAAGTGAGAGAGGAAAGCCAGTGAATGGAGACTCCTCATTTGAGAAGGTTTTTTTTTTTAAAAAAAAAAGCAAGAAAAGAGAAGGATAGAGAATCAGGGTCAGAGGAAAATACCAGAAAGATTCCAGGGGAAGGGAAGGATTGACTCGGCCAGAGAGGATCCCCAGTTTCTGAGGCAGAAATGGTGAGTGGATGGTGAGACCCAGTCAAGGAGGCAGGGGGAGGGAGGGACGTGTGTGGGGTTGGGGTTTTGTGTGGGGAAGATGTGTGTAGGATGTTGTCCTAAAATACATCTCCATTTCTACTTTTATCACAGATTTGATTAACAAGTGCAGAAGAAATATCCTTGGGAAGATTGAGGCAAAGCTTCCCTAGGGTTTTTCTTTCTGGCTTGAAAACGTACCAGAATCCTCTGACACTTCTGAAATGTGGAGTAGAAAGAAACATTCAAAACTATGCCAGGAAGGATCTGTGCACCCATGGAAATACAGAAGCCATGGCTTTTTTTGTGTAGAATCCTGCATTGACCTTATAAGACTGTAAGGCTTGTCCCTAGAGCTTTGGTAGCAGTTCAATCAGATAACTGTGTCTGAAGTCGTTCTGAAAATACTGTATCAGCTGTAAACTAGCATAAAATATCACTCATCTACAGAAATTCAGTAATATCTTTGGGATCTGGTAGTACCGTAAGTTTGTGGGTACTTTTGCAGTTAAAAATATATATTATTTGTTACTCTACCCGGCCCTTGCAACTCTTTTTCCCTCAGTGAATTTCACTCTAAGGTCTTTTCAGAGCATCTCGTAATCAGTCAACAAATCTATTTCAAATGCGTTTGTTACTAAGCAACGGTTGCTAAGAGCTTCTGTAATTAAGATGAAAGTTCCAAGGTAACAATGCCCAAACACAGCACCGTTTTCTGATAATGCAGGAGTAGGATGGATACAAGTGAAAGAAGATTCTATTCTACCGTGAGCACGACATCTGAAATTTCTGAATAGATTGGCTGTCCTCTCGCTCATAGGAGACAGAGTGTTTTATAAATCAGACAGTCATTTTTTTTTCCTGGTGTGCCTGAAATGTATATTCCAGACACAAACAGGTAGAATACGAGTTGGAGGCAGGTTTAACGCACGACTGTGCTTCGATGGGGCCACACGGGGATGCCAGTTGTGCCATCTGGCACACGCAGCTGTAAGGGGTGCGGACCTGAGTACGCGCCACGTGAAATAAACTTCCCTTGCAGTTATGACTGACCTAGATGAAGTGGTGATGCAGGCCTGTTCTGTACTTTGCTTAACAAGGCACAGTTTCTTTTCCTTTTGGTGATTTGTAAAGGAAGACTCACATGCATTTTTTCCTATTCATCCTGGCTGGCTCATCACAGGCACTCAACAAATGTTCTTCTTTGCTTTCCAGCTCCATTTTGTTCCAGGGGCAAGGAGGGGGTTAGGGTTTCCATGACGACCTGTTGCTGAATGACCTCCTTTCAGACCTGTTGTTCCATGCCTGACGGCTGAGCTGCAGTCTAGAGAGCCCAGCCTCACCTAAGGGAGGGCTTCCTGGGAAAGGGAGATCCAGTCAGTCCAAGGCAGCAAGCAGATCCCAGACACTTGGTACTTCCCTACAGGCTTTGCTGGCAAGTTAGCCTTGTAGCAGGCAGGGTGGGTGTCGGCCACCAAGAGCACTGACCAGTGGATCTCATTCTGTTTTGGCTCCATACCTTAGTGTTGGGATCTTGGGCAGATTGTAACCACCTTGAGCTTTAATTTCTTCATCCCTATACTGTGAACAATAACACCTGCTTGGCTCATCTGATAGGGTTGTGATAGGAATTAGATGAGCTAGATTATGTAAAGTGCCATGAAAGGTATAGATATATTCATTTATTCAACAAATACTGAGTGATTCCTATGTGTCAGGCGCTGTTCTAATAATAGTTTTATAATATAGTCCACGTTGGAACAAATAAATAGAGCTATTTAATTCTTTTTGATGGCAGTTTAATATTTCCACAGTAAAGATGGTACCTAATTTATTTAACCATCCCCCAGTTAATGGACATTTAAGTTAACAGTGCTGTTTTGAACATGTTTGTGTGTATATCTTCAGCATATGTGGGAGTATTTCTCTAGGAGAGCGCTGAAAGAGATTTTTGCCAGGTCAGAAGGCACACACATTTTTAAAATTTAAATTTAAATTTTTTTATTTCAGCATAATATGGGATACAAATATTTGGGTTATGTATATCGCCCTTGCCCCCCCTACCCCCCGAGTCAGAGCTTCAAGCGTGTCCATCCCCCAGACAGAGACACACACATTTAATGCTTTGTTGGATACTACCACAGTCCCCTGCTGAAAGACCACAGCAACTTACTTTCCCAAACAACATGTGTGAGAACACTCATCTTTCCCACCTTTGCTAATGTAATCTTTCAAATTTTACCAATCTGTTGGATGAAAAATAGCATCCAACAGTTGTGTTATTTGCAATTCCTTGCTCTATTCATGAGCATCTTTGAATGGTTTTGGCCATTTTTATGTCTTCTGCAATTAGCCTTTTTATCTAACCCTTTTATTTGCTTGGAGATATATATATATTTTTTAATTTGAAGGGGATTTTTTTTTTTTTGGAGACAGAGTCTCACTCTGTTGCCTGGGCTAGAGTGCTGTGGCGTCAGCCTAGCTCACAGCAACCTCAAACTCCTGGGCTCAAGCGATCCTTCTGCCTCAGCCTCCCAAGTAGCTGGGACTATAGGCATGCGCCACCATGCCTGGCTAATTTTTTCTATATATTTTTGGTTGTCCAGCTAATTTCTTTCTATTTTTAGTAAAGACAGGTCTCACTCTTGCTCAGGCTGGTCTCGAACTCCTGAGCTCAAACGATCCTCCCGCCTTGGCCTCCCAGAGTGCTAGGATTACAGGTGTGAGCCACCGCGCCCAGCCTTGAAGGGGCTTTTGTATATTTAAACATGATTGTATACTTTTTTCATTTCATTTTATTATTTTTCTATTGAGATGGTATTTTACAGAGTTGGTGAGAGGCACATGAAGTTAAACAGCTAGTAGCAGTCACTTGGCCTTGCAGAATGGGACTTGGGTTGGAAGCTGGCTCTTCCCGGTCCAGTCTGCTCTTATCTGAGCAGCGAGGTTTATTTGGGAGGTTCAGCAGGCCAGGGAGGGTGGGTTTCCCTAGTGGGGCAATTTGGAGGGTTGGATGCTGCACCAGGGAGGCCACTAGGTCACAGAAGGGGAACAACAACACGGGCTTCTCCTGGTGCCAGAAGCCCTTTCAGCCCAACGTGCAGGAATCACCTAAAACTGGGGAAGAGTGAAGGTAAATGAGGGCTATGACTGTGTCTTTGTTCCTTAGGGGGTGGATACAAAGGCCAAGGAGAAGGAGAGTGACAGGCCCCTGGAGGGTGCCACCTTCCTGCCTTCCAAGGGCACAAGCCATGCTGCAGTCACCGCTGCACTGCGGAGAGTGGAGAATGTTACTGTTCTCAATCATTGCAAGAGACACAGAACAAAGATCCTCTGCTTATTGGAGTTTCCTGTGGTATCTTATTTGAATTATCAGAATTTATTTTTTCCGGATTGAATAATTATCATTTTCCCTTTTCTGTGCAAAAAAGTAAAACTAGATGTAAAGTTTTTCCGGAATGGTCTTATTTTAGGGTTTTTTCTTATCCTGATCTGGCTTGTGATGTATGTTTGATAAGGCTGAGTCCTAGGCTAGAAATTCTAGATTTATTTATTTATTTTTTAAAGGCTGGAAGCCACCTTAGGGGCTTTCTGATTCAAGTCACTCATTGAACACATAGTGTACGATCTGGGGATGTGCGGTGGGCTGCCAAGGCTACCCAGTTATTCCAGATCAAGGACTAGAATCTGGGGCTCTTCATCTGCATTAAGACTTCTGATTGTGCCATTTTACATCTTTCTGACACTTGGGATACAAATGTTTACTTGTTTACTTCTCCACCCCTTTTTCCTCTAGATTTCTTACCTTGAAAATGAGGCTGGTTATATTTATTTCATTGAACTGTTGTGCTAAGTAGTTGATAAAGGACTTTTCACATTTGAATTTTAAACTCCCTTTGTACATGTTTTTGAAAGGCTCTCCTTTCCCAGCCTCACGTTATGCATGTAACATGTGCTTAGTGACACTTGTTGAATTAGTGAAAGGATAAGGTAATTGTTATGTATTTCTATGCTTTAATTACACACATATACACACACCCTTAGTCTCAAATTTTATATGGCAGAATTCTATGTAATTCTGTCTTCTGTTTTCAGGCATGGGAATATCTGAAATATTCAGGGTAAATAATTTTCTCCATGATTTTAGAGAATTTAGAGGAATGGGTACTACGTTTTCCCTTAGATGTTCATTTTGATTTTTAATAACTGAACCTGTTGGAAAATTTCTTTGTCTGCTTTCATCTGTTTCTGTTGACTCCTCTTTTCTCTTGTTCTGTCCTGAGTGCTCTCTTATATGCCCCAAATGGGTAGTTTTGCCATGGGGTGAGTGGTAAGGCAGTCACGAACCTCTGGGCTGTTGTCACATGATGCTGTCAGATGAAAGTCAAGCTGGAGTCTGCGTGGCTGCAGAATACTGGCGGCTCCCGCCATCCTAATAGATGGGGCTGGTACCCCAGGGTGAAGACATTGATATTTCTAGGCTCTTTGGTTGGTGTATCTGATTATAGCCTCAGAAAAGGGCCAGGCATAAAATATCTGTCAGATATCTGTGCATAAGGAACACCACCAATAGGGAATGCTTAGGAATGATGGGTTATATTACCGAGGAGAATGCTAAGAGAATTATTGTCTCTGAAAGTTTTCCCACTGAATAAGGTCTTTTGTCCTGTTACAAAGAGTGACTCAAAATCCTTTAGGCCTGGCCTGGCTGGAGTCGATATGTAGATACCAGGGTTGGGGCCTGCCTTCTACCAAGAAACATTTGGGATCATGTCAAGAGGAAGATTTTCCAGAATTAGCGTTCTGGGGAAGGTATTGGGGGTAATAATCTTGAACCTCTGGCACCCTATTGAGTAAAACCTTGGGGCATGTCTTTGCTGTGAACATCCCACATACTTGGTATCAGAGCCCTCATGCAAAGCAATATAATTGACTTTGGGTTCAAGGTGTAGAGGAAAGCTTAACATAGTTTAAACAACACTTTCTCTAATTTTCTGACTTTTATTAAGAATAGGAAGTTTCCCTTTTGTCCATTTTGTTCAATCCTATTCTGTTCTCTTAGATCTACTTTTCCAGCTTTTAATCATCTTTTTGTGTTTCTCTGTCAATGGGTGATTTTTGGTGTCCAAGGGTGGCTTTTAAAATAATAATTAAAAAAATCTGTTACTGTAAATGTTAATTTTTCCTTCTTTTAGCTTTATTTTAGTATAATACTAGATAAACAGAAAAGTTGCAAGAATATCATATAGGATTCCTGTATACCTTTCACTCAGATACTCCAAATGATGACATTTGGATACATTTATTTTATCCTTTTCTCGTTCTTTCTCTCTGTACCTTTCTTTTCTGAGATAAGTGCAGATAAAGTGTCTCTTTGCCCCTAAATAATTCACTGTGTATTTCCTAAAAGCAAAGGCATAGCCTAGGAAACATAGCCAGACCTCGTTTCTACAAAAAAATTAAAAAATCAGCCAGGTATGGCAGTACATGCCTGTAGTCTCAGCTACTCGGGAGGCTGAGGCAGGAGGATCACTTGAGCCCAGGAGTTGAGGCTGCAGTGAGCTATGATCAAGTCACTGCACTCCAGCCTGGATGACAGAGTGAGGCCTTGTCTCCTAAACAACAACAACAAAACCCAAAGGCATTCTTTTACATAAATACCATATAATTTTCAAAATTGGGAAATTAACATTGATACTATAGTATTATCTAATCTGCAGATCTTATTCATATTGCAGTAAATGAAACAATAATGTCATTTTTAGAGAAAGAAAACAGGTAGTTTATTGCAATGTCATGTTCCTTAGTTGTCTTTAATCTGGAACAGGTTTTTCTTTTCCTTCATGATGGTGACATTTTTGAAGATTATAGGCTAGTTTTTTTGTACAATGTCTGTTATTTTACATTTATTTGCTATCTCCTTATGATTAGATTCAGATTATGCATTTTTGGTGGGACTAAATTTGATATTAGTTTAAATGCATATTAATTTTTAATTAGTATTGATTTATTAAAGTTGAAAATCCTATGTCTTTATTTTACCTTAAATGTCCCATTCTATATATAAATCTAGTAAGTAGCGTGTAAAATAAGAACAAACAGTTTTCTGAGTGTTTGCTTTAAATAGTGGTCAATAAACTCAAGCTGGACAGACTAAATTTCCATTAATCCATTTAGTTTACAACTAAATCACATTATCTTAAGCATTTAAAGTTGTATTTGTAAATAAATATATCCAATCATCTTTTTAATCACTTTAAATGCCTGATAAAGCAAACCTAAAGACCTTAGCAAACACTTTCCTAAGTACTTGAATAATTCATGTAAATTAAAAGTTGAACTTTAATAAGTAGAGTCCTCATTCTCCTAAACATTCTAAGATTATTTGAAAACACTCCCAGTTTCACCTTCTACTCAATCATAAGTCTAAAATCAAATACAATTTGACACATTCTCAAAGATATCAGATTCTCAAACATTCCATACCCTTAAATACCTGAGTTACAAAGATTATTGTGAACGCCATACAAAGCTATTAATACTATGGCTTTTATTGAGCACCTCTATATTTAATACCATACCTTCCCAAGGTTGTCAAGACACATGGGCCCTCCAGTAAGCAGGTCTGTTGTAGGAGGTAGGTTGAGTTTACTATGCTAATAGTTGGTTGTAATATGTGCTACTTATACAATTGTTTATCTGGTAGAGGTTCGGGGTTGAGGAAGCATATGTCCAGGTTCTTTTTGAACTATAGATAAATCCGTTTTATAATTACTATGACACAACACGAGGCAAAACCTCATATCGTTGCTATGACAACAGTAGTGGTCTACACCCTTCAGGTGCAGACGGACTTTCAACCTTGGTCTCCTGGGTTGATACCCTTATGTTCCTTCATCTGATTTGAGTAGATAGAGGTCTCTGCATCCTCATCCAGATTGCAGCTGATTTCTCCTCTCACTTGATTACATACATTCTGCATTTCTTTAGCTTTTGGTAGCATTATTTAGTCATTTTATTCTGTCTGATTGGATTTTACATTTCCTTTCAAGACCTTTGGCCACAACTCTAAAGCTTCATGCTAATGAAAATGTCTTTCTCTAAGTTATGCTACTTCAAATTACAGCCTTTAGAGCTTGACTTGGATTCCCAGAAAGAGTTCCACTAGTGCTGTGTAACTTGATTATAAAAATTCCTAGGCCAGCCACGACTCTTAGCATCTGAGAGTTCTGTGTACATGTTGTAACAAGAGATGACTGTGTTCTCCTTTGAATTTTGTTGTTGAATTGCTTTCAAACAGATTGGAAGGCTAAATCACAATTGAACAGATAGAATCAAAGTAGGAATAGATTATGTGTAAGAATATCATGAAGTCATGGATAGAGGCTACTATTTGATCTGCTGTTTACTTTTGATAACTTAATTTAATTTTGCTTACTTAGAGTGTCTGGGATAATAGCAGTCACTCTGTTTTCCTGGCAGATACTCTGTCTCATTCATCTTTGTTCTTTTATAGTTTCTCTTTCTTTAGTTTAGTGTAGTTATTAAAAGTACTTGTTTCAGAATCAACTGGACCTGGGTTCAAATCACAATTCTGCAGCTTTGCAACCCTGGGCAAGTTACTGAGCCTCTCAGAGCCTCCTGTGGGTAATACGTATCTTGCAGAGTTGTCCTAAGGATTTGCTTGCTAAACATGTAGCAAAGCACCTGGAAGACTTTTTATAATGGTTATTATTTGCAATTGCCATCTTTGTTGCATTTTTTGTCATCATTCATTGCCTCTGGTCTGCCTCACTTCTCCCAGTGACATCTCGTTAAATCCTGACCCCTCTGTAGGTTTTTCTATAAGCTGTGCATTGCTTATATTCCCTATGTATTTCCTCTACCTTGTAATTAAGGTAGAGGCATAGTTGACAGTCTATTTATTATAAAGATTTCTTCTCTTTGTCTCCTGAGAGAGCCCTCAGTTTTACCTTACGGGCTACTCTGTGTTGAGCTTGGTGGGAACCCAGTGGCCCCCAACCTTCCCTCCCTCAGAGGACCAATCCTTGGATGTGTCCATCTCTTCTTGATCTTGGAAATTCCCAGTAGAAAGTGGACACATTTTGCAGGTGTTTCGTGTGAGTTGGGACAGTGCTATCAGTCGTCCCAATAATACAAGACTGTCTCTGTTTCTACTGTTTGAAGCAGCCAGTCGCGTGCTCCCTCTTCCCTTGTTCTTTGCAGTCATCGTTGTCATTACCCTCTAGGAAGGGGGGCCTGGCAAAGAGGAAATTAGAAATCATGATTCCTGCCATCTTTAGCTGAGGGTTCCTCGCCACTTCCAGTTTCCCTTTGCTTAGATGGCACCACCTATAGGAAGTGGCCAGGGAGGTGGTAACCTCAGTGATCATGACCTTGAATGGATTTTAAAGGCTGAAAACCCAAGGGGAAAATTAGCAACAATAGCCATAGTGTTCTTAGACCCTGAGCAGGAATAAACTGGACTAATTCTACAAATTTATACTTGTCCAGGGCAAAACCATGTTGGTCATGATCAATGTTTTCTCCAGGTTTTCGAGATCATAAATGAACACCAAGGCTATGTGATCAATTAACCATGCAGAATAAGCACACAAGAATAGTTTTGTATAATTGTAATCTTATAACTCTGAAGTACCAGATGCCAGATACTTTGAAAAAATGGTTTCTTTGAATCCTAACAACCCCATGAGCTAAGTGTTATAATTATGAGGTTAAGTACCTTGTCCAGGTCACGTGACAAATAAGTTGTAGAACCAGAACTTAGAGTCATATCCACTTACGACCAAAGACCATGCTCTAATCACATCCCTGTAGGCATGTGCTCTAATGAGTTGTGTAATGGCTACCCTTAGTGGGATTATTTTTTCCCTGCCAAGTTAGGAAAATTTTGTGCCAGTCAGGCAAGGTACCAGATAGTACTGATTTAAGGAAGAACCTATCAACTCCAAAAATATTTTCCCTAGATATCCATTAATTCCCCCAGTCCATGATTGACTGTGGCAATAAGCAACTCCACCTTCCCAAGAAGAGTAAAAAGTTATATCAGCAGGAGGCTGAGGCGGGAGGACCGCTTGAAGCCAGGAGTTTGAGGCTGCAGTGAGCTATGATTGCGCCACTGCACTCCAACCTGGGTGACAGGGTGAGACCTCATCTCTCAAAAAGAACAAAACCAAAAAAAAAATAAATGAATTACATTAGTTATTTTGTCCTAGGTGAGAATTAGTTTACCCAGATTGCTTTCCTAACAGCAAACTGCAATGTACTGCATGAATAAAAGATTTGATGGTGGGGGAGGAGATGGTGGAGGTGACTTTGGAACACAGAGGCCCTCCAGAATAGGGTAAGCCTTGGTGAGCTTTGTCCTGCCATAGGGCAGTGGAAGGTACAGAGGGAGGACAGAGGGGACTCAGAGGCTGAAAGGATCCCCGTTGAGTCCTGGCTTGTGATGAGGATCGAGGGTTTGGAATAAGTAGTCAGGACAGGGTCCTTGGATTTCAATAGTCACCAGATGTATGCGGGGCATTCTTAAAAGTGCAGATTTCTGAACTCTACTACTAGAGAATCAGATGAGGTGGGCCCAAGACTTTCGATTTTATCAATCTTACTAGGTGACTTTAATGCTGATGGTCTGAGCACCAAACTTTTGGAAACTTTGGGTTGGAGCCTCTTCCGCTAGGCTAGTAGGCAAGTCTACCACCCAACCAAGAATATCATCCAGTGACTTCTATGAGGGCATGGTCTCACCGGCTGAACAATTGAAGGTGCTTGGATAAAAGTTTCTTTGAGAACTATGTTAATCCAACCAGTCAAAGCTCTTTAGGTCCCAGAAAGTTCTGCCTCAGGGACTGGCTGTTCTATTCTTCCTTGCCTCTTAGCTAGTTTCTGGCTTCCTCTCTTGCCCTGGCCTGGTTTGGAGGGGAGGCAACCGAGGAAGAGCAGGCCAGCTGTGGAGAGCCAGGGTGGTGGGGTGGCCACTGAAAACACGGGACTTTAAGTACTGAAACCCGGACAGTCCCAGAGAAACCGGGATAGTTGGGCACCCTATTTGTACAGAAGCCTCTTGTGTAGACCCGTCACTAACTCTGCTCAGCTACAGAAGGACTGCACTGTGATGTTGGGGAAATAGCTCATTGAATATGTTTGGCATACCAGTTTGAGCTGTTCCCTATTTCTTTAGTGGAAAAGTTCTTTGCAGTTTAGTTTCTTTGGTTCATTTCCCATAGCTGCAGGAGGATGAATACAGATAACCTCACCTGGCCTAACTCCTGAATGCCTCATTTTTGTCGAATATTATTATGCTAAAAATCAGTGCCAGCTTTTTTGTTTTTTTTTAAATTTTCACGGAGGCTATACTTAGGATGTGGGTTTACTGAGACTGGAGACATTCAATGTTAAAACAATCTCTTGGGAGGATGAGGATGGGGTGGCACCAGAGAAAGAGGTTGAGGGAGGATGGGTTGTCCTGATGGCAGGGGCCCTGTGGCCTCACCTCACTCAGGGCCTTCACTGTTTTATTAGCTCTAGAGAGATCCTACTATAGTCTTACTGAATTCAGTTTGGAACAGGAAAATGTGTTTTCTTGAATGAGGAATGTCCCGGGGGTGGCATTCGGGCTGTTTTGCTCTCAGCTTGGGCTCTGGGGTGAAATAGGGCCTGTTACAGACAAAGCTCTGTTTGAACTAAAATGACTCACAAGAGGTGTCCAAGGAGGAAATGAATGAGTGTACTGGAACCCGGCAAAGTGCTTCCCTGGACTCAGGGTGGACCGGGTGAACGATCAAGTTGAATAATCCCATTATTGACTTTTAAAAAAGGTATAAAATATTAACTGTGTGTGATGTGTGTGTACATAGATAACAAACAGGATCTGAAAGGAATTCTTAAGAGGGATTCTGAAAACTGTTTTGAGCCACAGCAGCATTGTAGAATAAAAGTAGCACACTTTCCAGGTGAAAAGAAAACAGTGTTCTTCTGGATGAACACATTCTGATGTTTGTCAGAACTCAGTAACCACCCAGTATATGACTTGATCCCAGAAGTTTTCCCCATCTAATTATATTTTGTGTATGATAGTATTAAAAGTAATTTCCAATTGCTAAACACATACCTAATTGCTGGGATAGTTGTGAGCGTAAGAAGGAAAATGTTCCAGAAGCTTTCTAACTGGTAGGAAGTCATCTTTGAATGGAAAGTTGTCCAAACCTGGATAATTAGGGATTGGCAGCAAAAAAGACAGCCTTGGAAGAGAGACTTAAAGTTGTTTATAAAATGGGTTTACGTGGATTGAATGATGTCTCCTAAAATTTATGAAACGTGTGCAGTAAATTCTGGAAAAAAATGAGATTAAAAGAATTAATCCTGCCCTCTGCCTCTGGCATTACAATGTATTTCTAACGCTGTTGCTAAATGACCTGGAAACAGAAACACTAGTAGAATAAGAATACTTTGCCTTTATAAAGCAGCTTTGAGTTTAAGAGAGTAGAACATTACTTGATCAAGTCTTATTTGTTTTTGTGGCATGGAAAATTTGGCACCTGTTTACAATTTGTCTTAGATAAATGTGCAGGTCTGTGGCAAACAAATCAGGAGTAACTTGTACACAGGACAAAGATGACCATCAGCATCAAGTGGTCCCCTGATTGGGATGGCTGAAGGGATTCAAGGAAACTGCCTGCAAGAATCAGAAGTGTTGTTACGACAGCCACATCACCAATCCAAGCCTACTCTGCTATTATTCTGAGACATATATTTCTTTGTAACTATACCCCTAGGATTAATATGATAGGATCTTTACTGATAACAACAACTAACATGGACAGGGTACTCAAGATGAACCATGCATTGTTCTGAGTGCTTTGCCTATATTCACTCATATCATCCTTATAATTCTATGAAGATGCTTGACTTTTTCTCTCCTCATTTTTTAAGATGAGGAGGGTCTGATGCACAGAGAAGAGAATAACTTGACTCAGAGTCACACAGTCTGTAAGTAGTAGAATTAAGATAGAGTCTGGATTCAGGACTCAGGTTCTTCCTCACCACCTCATGGACTGCTCCCTGCCTCCCACCCCACTGATTAGAGATCATAGAGAAACTATAACAGGTTACATTTCACCCCTAGTAAACAACCCTCCACTGAACCAGCCTTCTAAGATATAGTACTTTTTCCCTTCTATGATTTAACCAGTGATTTAATTTTGTTAAAAACATTACCTGCTTTTCTTACCTTGAAGCTGTGACTTCTACTGAGATAAACTATGTGAGGGCCACAGCTTCAAAAATCAAACTGAAAGTATCACAAAAAGAAAGCTGGCAAAGAGTGAGGTTGTGAACTCCTACCTCACACCATATAAAAAATTAACTCAGAATGGATCACAGACTTAAATGTGAGAGCTGAAAGCATAAAACTTTTAGAAGAAACAAATGCATAAATCTTTGTGGCCTTGGATTAGGCAGTGGTTTTATAGATAACACCAAAAACACAAGCAACAGAAGAAAAAATAGATATCATCAACATTTAAAAACACTTTTCCTTCAAAGGACACTTTAAAGAAAGTACGAAGTCTACCCATAGAATGCAAAAAAATGTTTGTAAATCATATATCTGATAAAGGACTAGTGTCCAGAATATATAAAGTTTATTATAACTCAATAATTAAAAGACAAATAACCCAATTAAAAACAGGCAAAATATTTGAATAGACATTTCTCCAAAGAAGATATACAGTGAAGAAGCACATGAAAGGAGGCCCATTATTATTAGTCTTTTGAGAAATGCAAATCAAAACCACAATCAGATACCACTTTTATACCCACTAAAATGGATATTGTCAAAAAGAATGGACAATAACAATGTTGGTGAGAATGTGGAGATATTGGAACCCTCATACATTGTTGGTGGGAATGTAAATGGTGCAGCTGCTTTGGAAAACAGTCTGGCAGCTCTTCAAAAAGTTAAACATAAAATTACCATATGATCCAACAATTCTACTTCTTAGTATATACCCAAGAGAGTTGAAAACCTATGTCTGTATAAAACTTGTATGTGAATGTTCACAGCAGCATGATGCATAATGATAAAAAGTGGAAACAATCTAAATGTCTACTTACTGATGAATAGGTACACAAAATGTGGTGTATCTGTACAACGGAAGATCATTTATCCCTTAAAAGGAGTGCAGTACTGATACATGCTATAATATGATGAGTCTTGAAAACATTAAGCTAAATGCAAGAAACCAGATACTAAAGGCCACATATTGTATGATTCCATTTTTATGAAATGTCCAGGACAGGCAAATCCACAGAGACAGAAAGTAGATTGGTTGCCAGAGGTTTTTGGGAAAAGGGATAATGGGGGAGTGACTGCTAATCAGTACAGAGTTTCTTTTTGTGATGATGAAAATGTTCTGGAATTATACACTGGTTATGGTTGTACAACTTTGAGAATATACTGAAACCCACTGAATTATACACTTTAAAAAGGTGAATTTTATGGTATTAGGATTATATCTCAATGTAAATATGTCCATACATATAAGCATACATACTAAAAAAAAAAGCTGTATTTGTCCTTCTCCAGAAAGCAGGAAACAAAGTCACCATTGACCATACCAAAATTACAAAAGCAGGAAATTTTACCAATCAAGTGCCACAGAGCACTGGGACCCATCTCCTTGCCAGATGAGCTTCATCTTCTTCTTTTCTTCTTCTCCTTGTTCCTTCTCTCAAACTTACTGGTTGGAAGAAATGACTGGTTCAGTGGGGATAAAAAAAGATGATGGTTCTATTTCAAATCTTGAGGTCAGTGTTCCTGTGTCATGACCTGTCATACACACCAGAGGTTCCACATGGATTACAAAATAATAACATATGGTAATGTTGTCTCTCCCCACACTGCCTTTATTAGGTTGTGCTGTGTTTTTGTACTGGGTGGTTTTTTGGTTTTGTTTTGTTACTTCTTCTTATTTATTTATTTTTACAGAGAAAAAATCCTCACAGTGAGAAAAGCACAAGCCCACTGAGACCTAACTGTGGAGGATACACACTGTCACTATTTCTGTCTGATTTTGGTATTAGGATAATGCTGGTGTCATAGAGTGAGTTAAGAAGTATTTCTTCTCCTTTTATCCTTTGAAAGAGATTGTAGAGAATTGGAATAATTTCTTCCTTAAATTCTTTGTAGATTCTGGTTATTAGCCCTTTATTGGGTGTATAACATGCAAATACTTTCTCCCATTCTATAGGCTGTCTATTCACTTTATTGATTGTTTCCTTGGCTGTACAGAAGCTTTTTAATTTGACCAGGTCCCATTTATTTATTTTTGTTGTTGCTGTGATTGCTTTGGGGGTCTTCTTCACAAATTCTTTGCCTAGGCTGATATCTGTAAGAGTTTTTCCAATATTTTCTTCTGGAATTCTTATAGTTTCATGCCTTGGATTTAAGTGTACTATCCATTGTGAATTAATTTTTGTGAGTGGTGAAAGATGCAGATCCTGTTTCAGTCTTTTACGTGTGGCTATCCAATTTTCCCAGCATCATTTATTGTATAGGTATTCTTTTTCCCAGTGTATAGTTTTGTCTACTTTGTCAAAGATCATATGGCTTTACGAGGTTGGCTTTATATCTCGGTTCTCTGTTCTGATCCATTGGTCTCTGTCTCTGTTCTTGTGCTAGTACCATACTGTTTTGGTTACTATAGCCTTGTATTATAGTATAGCTTGAAGTCTGGTAAACAGATGCCTCCTGATTTGTTCTGTTTCCATAAGGTTGCTTTGGCTATATAGGGTATTTTCTGGTTCCATACAAAGAATAGAATTATTTTTTTAAGATCTGCAAAATATGACATTGGTATTTTAATGGGAATTACATTGAATCTGTACATAACTTTGGGTAGTATAGACATTTTAACAATGTTGATTCTGCCAATCCATAAGCATGATATGTTTTTCCATTTGTTTATATCCTGTGCTATTTCCTTCCTCAGTATTTCATAGTTTTCCATGTAGAGGTCTTTCACCTTCTTGGTTAAATATATTCCTAGGTATTTTGTTTTCTTTGTTGCTATTGTGAAAGGTATTGAGTCTTTGATTTGATTCTCAGCTTGACTATTTTTGGCATATAGGAATGTTACTAATTTGTGTACATTGATTTTGTAACCTGAGACTTTGCTGAGTTTATTAATCAATTCCAGGAGTCTCATGGTTGAATCTTTGGGGTTTTCTAGATAAATAAGATCGTATCATCAGCAAAGAAGTTTGATCTCTTCTTTCCCCATTTGGATACATTTGATTTCCTTCTCTTGCCTGATTTCTCTGGCTAGCACTTCCAGCATTATGTTAAATAGAAGTAGTGACAGTGGGCAACCTTTTCTGGTTCCAGTTCTAAGCAGGAATGCTCTCAATTTTTCCTCATTCAGTATGATGTTGGCTGTGGTTTTGTCATATATGGCTTTTATAGTTTTGAGGTATGTTCCATCTATTCCTATTTTGTTAAGAGTTCTTATTATAAAAGGGTGCTGAATTTTGTCAAATGCTATTCTGTGTCCACTGAGAGGATCATATGGTCTTTGTTTTTGCTTCTATTTATGTGGTGAATCACATTTATAGATTTGTGTGTATTGAACCATCCTTGCATGTCTGGGATGAAGCTTACCTGGTTGTGGTGGATTATTATTTTTTTTTTTGATGTGAAGCTGAATTTGGTTTGCTAGGATTTTTTAAAAAGAATTTTTGCATCTATATTTATAAGGGGTATAGTTCTGTAGTTTTCTTTTTTTGTTGCATCCTTCCCTGGCTTTGGTATCAAGGTTATATTGGTTTCATAGAATGAGTTGGGGAGGATTCCTTCCTTCTCTATGTTATGAAATAATTTCTGCAGGATAGATACCAGTTCTTCTTTGTAGGTCTGGTAAAATTTGGCTGTGAAACCATTCGGTCTGGGACTTATTTTTGTTGGGAGATTTTTTTATTGTTGCTTCAATTTCGTTACTTGATTGATATTGGTCTGTTCAGGAGTTCTGTTTCTTCCTGATTGAGTCTAGGAAGATTGTATGTTTTTAAGAATTTGTCCATTTCCCCAACGTTTTCAAGTTTATGTACATAAAGATTTTTATAGCATTCAGAGATGATATTTTGTATTTCCATGGTATCAGTTGTAATATGTCCCTTTTCATTTGTGATTGAGCTTATTAGGGTACTTTCTTTTTTATTTCTGGTTAATCTAGTGAGAGGCCTGTTGATTTTGTTCATCTTTTCAAAGAACCAACTTTTTGGTTCATTAATCTTCTGTATAATTCTTTTGACATCAATTTTATTTAGTTCTGTTCTGACCTTAGTTATTTCTTTTCTCCTGCTGGGTTTGGGATTGATTTGCTTTTCCTTTTCCAATTCTTTGAGATAATTCATTAGATCATTGATTTGTGATTTTTCTGTCTTTTGGATGTAGGCATTTAAGGCTATGAACTTTCCTCTTAGGATTGCTTTTGCTGAATCTCACAGATTTTGATAACTGTGTCCCGTTTGTCATTTAGTCCAAAGAATCTTTTGATTTCCATCTTAATATTCTCCTTGACCCAATAATCATTCAGCTGTAGGTTGTTTAATTTCCATGACTTTGTGTAGAGTTGAATGTTTATGTTGGAATTGATTTCTAATTTTATTCCGCTGTGGTCTGAGAAGATACATGGTATAATTTATATTTTTTAAAATTTGCTGAGATATGTTTTGTGGCCTAGGATGTGATCAATCTTAGAGAATGTTCTATGAGCTGATGAGAAGAATGTATATTCAGTAATTGTGGAGTAGAATGTTCTGTAAATGTGTGTTAGGCCAATTTGTTCTAGAGTCCTGTTTAAGTCCATTGTTTCTTTGTTTATTTTTTGCTTGGAGGATCTGTCCTATTCTGTCAGTGGGGTGTTGAAGTTCCCAGCTATTCCAATGTTGCTGTTTCTCATTTTGTTTAGATCAAGTAGGGTTTGCTTTATAAATCTGGGTGCATCTGTGTTATGTGCATAAATATTTAGGATTGTTATGTCCTCTTATCGAGTCCTGTGTTTCCTGGAGACAGCAGATACTTGGCTTGCATTTTCTTAATCATTTAGCCAGCCTATGTCTCTTCAGTGGGGAGTTCAAGCCATTCACACTTATTGAAAGAATTGATAAGTGAGGTGGATTTCTGTTCATCCTGTTGTATAGTCTTTCTATATTTTTTATTCCCTTTATTTGTTGGAGAAACCAGATTATTCGCCCTATAGAATGTCTCACATGCTGGGTTTGGTTAATTGCTTCCTTGTGGTATCATTTAACTTGTGCCTCTTTCCCTGTACTTCCTATGAATTGATAGTTAGATCAAGAGGCCTGATTATTTTCTGGCTCAATTTTTCTTTTCTGGCAAGAACACTTCATAATTGGTGCTACGTGCTTCCTAACACATCTCTTTGGGAGGGACATTGAATGTGATTGTCCTAGTTTTAGTAAGGTTAAGAATATTTAGCCTGGTACATCGTTTGTAAAGTTCCTCGTCAGCCTTTCAGTTAGTGGTTTTTACAACTATTGATGCTCTTTCCTAGAAGTCAAAAAATGGAAATTTTCTAATTCTATTTTTCTTGCATTTATTAGTTGGGATTCTTTAATATGGATGAATTTTCCATCATGAATTATTTGGTTATCCTGAAATATAATTTGAAAAGAAAAAGCAGGATATATTCTTCAGTCTTTCCTATTATTTATCAACTTTCAGAACAATAAATTGAGGCCCTGGCAACTTCCACTGGTGGTTGACCAGTGAGTTATTCTCTGTTTTTTGAGGAAGGGAAGGGAGTAGAAGGAACATCATATCAACTCATTAGAAACTCATGGGCTTTATAGATTTGATGTATTTGAATCAATTGAAGTCATTCTCTTTGATATTCAAATTGTCCCATCTTTGGCAAGTTGAGACACCTACTAGTTTACCTGTGTGTCTCTTTGACACTAGTAGTCTGAGCCATGAACTTCAAGGCAGCAGTTTCCTCCTCTTTAAGTAATTAGATTAGTTTGTCTTTACAATTCCTTTTAGTTGTCACTTCCCTTCCAGAGAAAATATGCCATATGCTAATATTCTATGATTACATTTATTATGCTGAAAATCTATTATTTAATATTTTGATTTGTTTTTTCTCTTGCAGGGGTGGGGAACCTACAGCCTTGGGGCCACATGTGGCCTTCTGGATCCTTGAGTGTGGCCTTTGACCGAATCCAAATTTTACAGAATAAATCCTTTTAATACAGGGACTTGAAATGCACAGTGGGTGAATTAATGCATTTGGAAATATGACGTGTTTTTATTTCTCTCTCTCTCATCTTTTAGCTCCTAGTTATGTGAAACTGGCTCAGGAGAAAGAAGTCCATACTCTAAGTTCCATATCTAGGTAGAAAACAAAACAAAGCAAACAATATAAACATTTCTATACTTAAGGCTGTAACGAGGCTTACCAAGAAGTGCCTGATTTTGAAGATGGATTCGTTATGAAATATACCAGCAACGTAATTGTTGCTATTCCAAATGTGATATTTTTCTTCCCTTCTGTGTGGGGTACGAGGCATGAAGAATGGACAGCTGCACCTCATCCCATAGGCCTGGGAAGGCAGAATGGTGAGCTGAGGAGGGCCTGAGGCCTCCCAGGGAGCTGGACAGGGGAGGCCAGAAGGCTGTAACGCCAGCCAGTGCTTGCCAGGTGGTTGGGGAGAGTCAGTCTCAGTCCCTACACATCGTCCATCCAGGCAGCACCTGAACCTGATCCAGGCAATTGGGCCAAGTCCCTGAGGCTGTCTCTGGGACCAGAAGGTATAACCAGAGGGAAGCATGGATTTAAATTCCAGGGCATAAAAGAAAAGTTCAGCATATCTAAGAAGAAGCTGAAAATGACTTTTTGCAAATGCTTGAAGGACACTGCCTCATACCAAACCATACACAATAAAATGTTAAAAGAGCCTGAGTTTTGTTTCTGTCTGTGCCCTGTGGAGCACATGTGACTTCAAAGGCAACTCTGTCGGGTGCAGGGAGGAAAGAACTCGCTTTTATTTCCAATTCTGGCACAAATCCATCAAACTATTTTTGGTGGCTCAGAAACGAAACTTACATTCCTTCTAAATTCATTTGCATTTAGCACATCCACCTTTGTGTTTCTACAGTGACAGTTTCTGCTTCTTCGACCTGTGCTTTGCCCTTACCTTGAGGCTTTATTTTGCAGGAAAATGGTAAGAATGATGCTAGATGATTTCAAGGGAAGGCTCAAACAGCCCAGTTCATTAAGCGCTCCCCTCCCTAACTTCCCCTTTCTTCCCACCATACTAAGTGTCTTCAGAGTTTAGAACAGTTGTTTGTAAGACTGTTTAAAATATGAAACATCCTTTTACTAGGAGTCTTATTGTAAAAAGGAGCTCCTGGCTTCATTTCAATGTGGTGGGACCTCTTGGTGGTGAGCAAGGGCAGCTTCAACCTGGTGCTTCCACCTAGAGCACCTGCGCAGTGGCTGTGTGTGTGTGTGTGTGTGTGTGAGCTTCTATAGATTCTGGGATTCCATTCATCATAAAAATCAGAGATGTCTGTGTGTCTTTCAGTGACACCATCTGTCCTTTGCCAACACAGGAGTGTTCCTTGTGGCTTGTTTTTGAGATAAGTTTCTTCGTGGCCTGTCTTTGCCCTGTCTTGTTCCATGACCCTTCCATGCTGCTGTTCGGTGGAGACTGATTCAGGCTATGCTGTTTTTTAATTTCTTTTGGCCTGCTTATTTCTGATCATTTTTGTTACTCTTTTCCAAACTCTATATTCCCTGCTCTGTTTGGAACTTTGAATCCCGATGTGGTTGAGGGGTGGACTCTGCTTCACTTGTTAAAGAGTGATCCTAATGAGCCGGAAGTGGTTGGTTTTATTGCCTGAAGGGTCTTTTGACAGCTCGGGGAGAAACTGCCACTCTGTATGAACTTATCACCCCTACTAGGGACAAAAGACCCAGGTCTGATTATTATGGGCCAGTAAATGAAGGACAAGCTATCATGAGCTTCGATGCCTTTGCATTAATAACTCACAATTCATGGATCTTTTCCCTAATCTTTGTTAGTGATGTTGCTTTAAATGATAAAGGACAGCAAAATAGTATTCATAACAGTTATATCAATGTGCAAAAAGCTTTACCCCCCCTTCATGTTTTATCAAAATAGGACCTTCCCTGAGGGTTGGGTTATGGGTACAATAGATTTATATTGGTTTAGTATGCAATATTATGGTCTAGATGCATTTATCCATGACCAAGTATATAAAGTATAATATGAAACTCTACAAATACCAAGAGGTACTTCAGTCACTTGCAAATATTGTCTACCTTCTGTATGCATAAAATTGCATAGATTGGTGCTAGTGAACACACACATGTACATCACATCACAGGTGGGGATTTCCCTCGAAGAACCTACTAGTATATTCTAGTAGAGGAAAAATTTAAAAAAAGAACTTATATAAAATATTTACTAGATAGCATAAGAAAACTAAAACCTAAATATTAGATTGGTTGGAGATGTACCATATATTTCTAACCAATTGAGGATTGTATATATGTTTGTGTATCTATCTATACCTGTATATGTGTTAGAGATTTATATATATATGTTGGTTGGAGGTTATATAGTTATCAGAATTCAGAGATGGGTGACTATAGACTAGATGAAGTTGGAGTTGCCTATTTGTATTTGAAGGAGAAGGAAGAATTTGGATAATTTGGGTGGGGTGGGGTAGCAAGGTGGGGAACAGGAGAGTTCCAGGCATGAGAAATGACATGGGTAAATTAAAAAAGAGGGTGGTGAGGATTCATGGGATGGCCAGGAGGACTTGAGCTCAGGGCTCTTGTGACATAGAAAATTTAGTGAGCTTTTTACTAATACTGTCAGCATATGAATAAAGTTGATGATAAAGAACATTAAGAATATGCAGTTTTCTCTACAGATATGAATCAAGTAGCAATTATCCTCAAATGATATCATTGCTAGTTTAATTTAAGTAGTTTAGACTATCTGCCACAGTTGAAAGAAAATGATAAGATTACAAGTACTTGTATTCTCAAATACATTGGGGTGCTCCAAAATGACACAAGGTACAAATTTACCTTTGACTTTGCACAGGAAGATTTAAATACTGTAAGATCTAGAGGAGTGAGGACCTTGCGTGTCTCCCAAGAGGTCCATCTTAGCACAGTGCCTTGAACTTGGTGGATTTTTAATAGTTGCATGAATATAAAGACATCCTTCAGTGTTGACCTCAAAGAGATATTATAAATGACGCTCAAGGATACCCACAGAAGGTGGTCTCATTGTCCAGGGAAGGTGTTAAGCACTGATAAAGTCCCAATTGCATCGAGTATCTTCTATGACCCTAGTAACCTAGGAGGAGGTATGTAAACCTTGGTTCTTGATCCTATAGAACTTATTAGGAAGATGAGAGTATTCACTGGGGGAAAATTAGAAAATAAAGACATATACAAGGCAGAAATACTTGAAGGAAGTATAAGTAGGTCCCTTTGCTGTTGCTTTTTCTCTCATTTCTCTTTTCCTTAGGAAATTAATCTGTCATATTTTTAATTGTGATCTCTACTGATGACTTAAGTCGATATCTGTTCTAGATTTCATATCCAGACACCGAGCAGTTTCTCATCATCTCAAACTTCAGCTCTCTAAATCCAAACTCTCTTTCCTAATGAGATTAAATCTGTTTTTCTATCTGGTGTAGTAATAGCTGCACCCTTCTGTTAATCACGCAGGCTCAAATTCATTGACTATTTCTGCATATCCATATGTCCTTATGTTTATCAGTTTCCATGGCTGCTCTTTTCTGGGTTATGAGTAGATCAAGAGAATAGAAAAGATTTTTAACCATTGATTTTGGCTTTCCCTATGGCACCTTGGAAGGCTTAAGATTAAGCACTTAAAAATGACATCTAAAAGTGGCACTATTGGCAGGGTGTTCATAGATTACTCCATGATTGTTAAATTAAACCAAATTATTCCTTTGACTTTATTAGCCAACATTTTTGGTAGAATGGAAATCAGTGGTAGGGGCTGAACCTTGGAAGCACTGGGTTTGGTGTTACCATGGCATTCAGGTGATCAATCCCTAGACAATTAGCCTAAATTTATAAAGTTACATAGTTATAAAGGGATGAAGAGAAATACCATTTCCTTCTTTGAACTGAAGCAATGTGAGATAAGGAATGAAAGGGTGTAATTTTGGGGTGCTTGATCTATACCATTAAAAATAGTTTCAGAGCCAAACGTACTTTAGAAACGATCTCCTGGGTTTTTCAGCCAGGTCTAATTTTCTCAGTCTGATATTTTCAGAGATCGTCCCTCTACTTTAGGGAGGAAGTTAGAGGTTATTGTATGAAGCTTGAAAATACAATTCCTTTAGATCCTGTGCCAGTATCCCATCATCATCTTGGAACAAAGAACATGGTAAACATCTACAGCACACACAATGGGATGGAAGAATCCCTTTGAACTGGGTCTGCCATAGAGAAAATGTCTTCATAGCAGCAAATGCAGAGCTGTGTGTATCTGGCACCGACTTCACACTTCGCTGGGGCATGTGCCCTTCCACTGCAGAGCTTAGTTCTCTCCAGGGAGCTTTTTCACTCTAACCTTCTCATATAGATGGTCCTGAGTGCTTTTTTGCTGTCATGAAATATTTTTGAGGAGTGCCAATTAATAAATGTAGAAGGATGATGGGAGAGAAGATTGCTATTTTATAACCACCATAGTAATTAATAAGTGATGTAGGTGAGAAGGATTAGCAGGTGCTAAAATCAGTGAGTGAAAGATTGTTGGGGAACAGAGTATTCTTAGAGTGTCACCCCTTAATTACAAAGGTAAAAGTCACCTTCACAATGGAGAACACCTTAAACAAGTGATTAAATTGAAACAATTAAACATCACCAATAGAGGAACAAATTGGTGTCATGTACCCACTGACTTGTCCCTGCCCATCTACTTAGACAGCATTCCTGCCCACAATGTGTCACCTGAATCGAATCATGAAGATATAATTGGATAAATCCAAAAATCAGGCCTTATACTCTTAAATATGTCAGTCATTATAGACCAAAAAGGCTGGGGGAACTGTTTTTTTGTTTAAAAGAGATTAAAGAGATGTGACTTCTAAGTGTAGTGTGTGTTCCTGATTTCATCCTGAATCAGGGAAACAGCTACAAGGACATTTATTGGATCATTTGAGGAAATTTGCAGATGGACTATATAATAGATAATGACATTGTGTCAATGTTCAATTTCTTGAGTGTGATAATTACGCATAATTATCAGAGAATGTTTTTGTTCTTAGGAGATTCATTTTGAAGTATTTATGACCCAATTACCATGATGCTTGCTACTAACTTTCACATTGTCCATCTATATACATCTAAATTATATATAACATTTATTTACATGTGATATATAATAAATATATATAATTCAAATATAATGAATATATATTTGCTTTATACACATATATGTATGATAGATTTTTTGTGCATGTATAAAGCAAATATGGCAAAATGTTGACAATTGGTGAATCTAAATGAAGGTCATCTTCCTTACACTATTTTTGAAGTTGTTCCGAAGGTTTGAAATTTTTCAAAATAAAATGTTGGGAAAAAAGAACTTTTCTCTTAGGGATGAGGTAGTGGAGAAAATTCAGGTTCATGAGAAATGACATGTTATCACTGTCTGAATACAGTAAAGGTATATGACACAGCCCATTAAACATAACTATTCACAAATACGAACTGTTAAAGAGATGGATTTAGATAGTCTAGCATTAACTATTTTTAGAGAAGAGAAAGGATTGCTCTTTGGCATCTGAGTCTTTCTTTTCTTTTGTTTCCACAATATTAACCTTCTCTTTTGTAAGTTGTTAGCTCACAGGATTGTTGTAAGAATGAATGAGATAATGTCGATAAAAGTGCTTTGTAAGCTGTGAAAATAATGTCTCTAAGCCTCCTTTGTGTTTAGGATGTAACTTGTGCTGAATTATAACACCCACTGTTGTATTTTGTCAGTATACAGACTATGCTTTCATAGAAAGGCGAACTTAAGCAGTAGCTTTATTAAGACTCATTCCATATATATGTAATTTAGAAAAATAAATCTGACTTCATTTAGATGAGATCAATATAGTTCAGTATAGTACTGCCTATGGCATATCTAAAACTGCCTAAATATATCTAACAAATAATAGCTTTTTCAGTAAAGAAGCAAAACTTCACTTACTTTTAATGCTCATTTAGCCAGTTGCACTTATGGAATATCTCTCCCCAGAGATGGCAAAAGAGCAAACAAAGCTTTAACGTAAGTCAATAGAACATTAAGTAGAGAAAAGCTGAGTTGCTTGCTGTGCTGTTATCTTGTGATAATTTCATTTTAGGTTTTTAAAGTATGCTTTCAGAATTTTATTGTTATGCTAAATGCAAAAATCAAGTCACTGTCGGTGGAGTACTTGGAATGAACCCATATAACATTTTGCTCCTTCTGAGGGAGGCAGGCCAGGATATCCATAAAATGGTGACATTTTGATCCTGGCTGGAAGGAAACCATATTGAAAGGATGATGACTAGGAAGGAATTAGGGAAAAACAAACATAACTCATCAGCTGGAGGAGACATTCCTGGCAGTTATCGAACTTGACAAGATTCTTCAGTGAGTGTAGACAGTTGAGGTGTAGCCTATGGTGGGCACACGTGTCATTGGTAACAGCGGTGGCAATGCCAGAGCAGGCAGATGGACACCAGGTTGCTGTCTTTGTTGGTTGGCATATGAGGAAATGAGGAGGATGGATATGTTAGCAACCATTGCATATTTACTATGTACTAGGAGTAATGTTTTCAGCTAAACCTCACAGTATCCCTGAGGTAGATTTATATTTCTACTATGTTTATTTTACAGATACGGTGGACTCAGAGGTTAGATAACATACATAAGGTCTTACAACTAATAGTGGCCAAGTTGCCACTTGAACCCAGGGTGTCTGACTCCGGATCCCATTTTATAACCACCGTGTTATACTCAACTGACTCTCTAAAGTTGATATTTGAGAGAACAGACTAAGAAGATATAGAGATATTTTAGTGATAAAGTGATGTCTTTAGTGCTGATTGAGCAACAGGGACTGGCATTACTCTTAAAACTAAGGTAGGCAATGTATATGACAACAGTTTTCAGACATTAGACACATTAGCACAAGACATTAGACATTAGCTCAAGACAGTGATCTTTCAGAGAAGGGAAACAAATGAGATTGCTGCAGTTTACTGACTGGAGAGAGCTCCAGACTGCAGTACAGGAATATATAATATATTATTAATATGCTTTCAGATATATAACAAAGCCCAGCAATTACTCTAAGTTAAGGAGACAGAGTTCAGAGTTTGGAGAGGCTAAGGCTACTAGGTCACAAGGCAAGTTCTTGGGTAGGAGAGGACTGCATGGAGAGACAGCTCCAGAGATCTGCAGAGTTTTTAGAAAGTGTGAGTGAGGAAACTATCTGAGGCCAGGGAAGAGCACAAGAAAGAATCAGTTGGAATCATCCGGGGAACGTAATAGTTTGTTTTTTTTTCCTCCCACCACTCAAAGTGGAAAGACCTCTTGACATACAGGGTATCAATTGCAGACCATTGCCTCAGTGGTGGGACCAAATTAGCCCTAGACTAAAGGCTCTTCTGGTCTTAACAAAGCTTAAGAGCACGCCATGGAAGGATCAAATTGTATCCAAGTAACTTTATTGCATCCAGCTCAGAAATATTTAAAAGAATATAAAAAACTCCAGCCCCAGCAAAGTAAAATGCACCTTGTCTGGTGTCCAATAAAAAATTACCAGGCATTCAAAGAAGCAGGAAAATGTGACCCATAATGAGGATAAAAACAACATGTAGAAAAAGTCCCAGAAATGCCACAGATGATAGAAATACTAGACAAGGACTGCTATGAACTGAATTTGTCCCCACCCCTCCCCTTCACCAGATTCATATGTTGAACCCCTAATCCCCAGGGTGATGGTATTTGCAGACGGGGCCTTTAGAAATTTGGTAATTAGTGTTAGATGATGTCATGAGAGTTGGGCCTTTATGATAAGATTAGTGGCTTTATAAGAAGGGAAAAAGAGTGAGAGATTATCTCATCAGGCGAGGACACAGTGAGAAGATAGTTATGTATAAGCCAGGAAGAGGGTCCTCTCCAGGAACTGAATTGGTTGGCACCTTGATCTTGGACTTCCAGCCTCCAGGACTGTGCAAAATAAATGTTGTTTAAGCCATCTAGTCTGTGGTATTTTGTTACAGCAGTCTGAGCTATCTTAAGAACATTAAAATAGTTATCATAAATTCTACTCCATATGTTCAATGAGTATGATAAAGAGAGACATGGGAGATATAAAATAGACCCACCTTAAATTTCTAGGGTTGAAAAATACTAGACCAAAAATACACTGGGGGGATTAACAAAAAATTAGACCCTGTCAATAAAACAATTAGTAAACTTGAAGACATAATGATCTAAAATGAAATAGGAACAAAAAGATTAAAAAGAATTAACAGAGCATCTGTGAGTAGTGGGACAACCACAGTAGCCTGTATTATTTGTCGTTATAGTCACAAAAGGAAGGTGCGAAGGAACAGAAAAACTTCCTAAAAAATAATGACGTGGGGGGGAGTAGAATTAAAAAATCTAAAGAAATAATAGTTGAAAACATCCAAATTTGGTGAAGACTGTAAACGTACAGATCCAAAAGTTCAACAAGGCCCAATTAGAAGGAAGGGAAGAAAGGCACATCATAATCAAATTGCTTAACACCTTAAAAGCTGCCAGAGGTCAAAGACATCGTGTGTAGAAGAACAAAGGTAGGAATGAGCAGACGCCTTTTTGGAAACAATGCAATTCAGAAGACAATGGAGTGGGACCTTTAAGATACTGAAAGAAAAAAACTCTCAAACTAGAGTTCTATACCAAGTGAATTTTTTTTTTAAAAAAAGGATATGAAATAAAGACTTTTTCAGACACACAAAGGCTAACAGAGTTCCTCACCAGCTGACCACCATTACAGGAGATGTTAAAGGAGGAAGTCCTTCAGACAGAAAGAAAATGATAACGGATGAAAACCAGATCTACACAAAGGAATGAAAGGCACCAGAGAAGGCAAATATGAAAGTAAATACAAAAGACTTCTTGTTTTTAAAAATGTCTTGCAAAGACAAGTATCTGTTTAAAGCAAATATAATAATGTATTGTGGGTAGAAGTAAAATATATGATTATAGCTACACAAAGGCCAGAACGAGGCAAAGGAAAGTGTAGGCGATGATACTATATATGAAATGGTATACTAGAAGTTTGAGGCAGGCTGTGATAAAGGTGTATGTTATAAACCCCAATGAGACTACTAAAGGAACAAAGCAAAGAGGTATAGCTAATAAGCTAGTAAAAGAAATAAAATGGAATCATTAAAAACTGCTTAATCTAAAAGAAGGTGTAAAAATTAGGAAAAAGAGAAAAAAGAATAGATTGGAAAAATGGAAAACAAATACCATTATGGTATATTTAAACCCAACCATATCAATAGTCATATTAAATGTAAATGGTCTAAACTCTGTCGATTAAAAGGCAGGTTTTATCAGATTGGATAAAAAAAGTGAGACCCAATTTTGCATTGGATTCAAGAAACCCACAGTAAATATAAAGATACAGATAGGTTAGAAATAAAAGGATGGAAAAAGAGCATGCAAACATTAATCAAAAGAAGGCTGGAGTGAATGTATGCATTTGAGACAAAGTTTATTTCTGAGCACGGAATATTATCAGAAATAAAGAGGGCCATTTAAAAATGGTAAAGGAATCATTTCCTCAAGAAAACAGAACTATCCAAAATGTGATTGGAGATCCTAATGTACTAAACTGAAAGGAGAAGTAGCCAAATCCACAATTATAGTTGGATATTTCAATAGCTTTCTCTCAATAGTTGATAGAACAGTAGACAGAAAATTAATAAGGATATATAGTAACTGAATAACTGTAATAATCAACACGATCTAACTGGCATTTGTGAACATTCCACTCAACAACAGTAGAATCCACATTCTTTTCAAGTGCACACAGAACATTTACTAAGATAGACCATATTTTGGTTCATAAAACAAATCTCAATCGATTTAAAAGGATTTAAGTCATACAAAATATGTTTTCTAACCATAGTGGTATTAAATTAGAAATAAATAACAGAAACATATTTGGAAAATCCCCAAATATTTGCAAATTGCACAATGTACTTCTAAATAACCATCAGTCAAAGAAGAAATCACAAGTGAAATTAGAAAATATTTTGAATAAAATGAAATTTAAAACATATTACATTTTGTGGTTTACCAATAAAGCAGTGCTTAAAAGGAAATTTATATCATTAAATGTGTATGTACTAGAAATGTAGAAAGATCTAAAATCAATGACCTAAGAAAATAGAGAAAAAAGAGCAAATTAAAACCAAAGTAAGTAGAAGAAAGTAAATATTAAAATATATGAGTGGAAATCAATGACATAAAAATAGAAAAATAATAGAAAAAAATCAATTAAAGCAAAAGCTAGTTTTCTGAGAGTAAGAAAATTGTGGAATCTCTCTAGCCAGAATGATTAAGACAAAAGACAGGGAATAAATAACCAATACCAGGGATGATAGATATGACATTTCTATAGATCCTATAGCTATTGAAAGGATAATAAGGGAATATTATGAACAGCTCTATGTCAATAAATTTGATAACTTTTAGATGAAATGGGAAAATTTCTTGAAAACATACTATGAAAGCTCACTCAAGAAGAAATAGGTCTATTTCTATTAAAAACCCTTAAATTTGTATTTAAAAACATTCCCACAAAGAAAACTCCAAACCCAGTTGCCTTCACTGGTGAATTCTGCCAAACATTGATGGAAGAAATATCAATTCTGCACAGACACTTTCAGAAAATAGTAGCCATGAGGCCAACATTGTCTTAATTCCAAAAGTAGACAAAGAAATGATAAGAAATGAACATTATTATAGACCAATATCATTCATAAACACAGATGCAAAAGTTCTTAACAAACTTTTAACCTATCAAACTCAACAATATATAAAAAGGATAATATATCATGGACAAGTAGGGTTTATCCCAGGAATGTAATGTTGGTTTAATATTTCTTTTAAAAAATCAACCATTGTTATTCCTATCAACAGACAGAAAACTCATATATTTATCTTAATAGATGCAGAAAAAGCATTTGATTGTATCTAACATCAATTCCTGATGAAAACTCTCAGCAAACTAGGAATAGAAGGGAACTTCTTCATGCTGATACAAGCATCTATGAAAAATATAAAGCTAATGTCTTACTTAGTGGTGAAAGACCAAAAGCTTTTCCCTAGGATGAGGAACAAGGAGAGGATGTTTATTTTCATTACGTTAATATAATACTGGAGGTTATCGTCAGTGAAGTAAGGTAAGAGAAAATAATAAAAAACACATAGATTGGAATAGAGGGGTACAACTGTCTATTCACAGACCACACGATTGTTTATGTAGATATTCCTAAGGAACCTAAAAAAAGCAACTGGAACTAATAACTGAGTTTAGCAAGGTTGTAGCATATAAGCCGATATCAAAAACTCATTCCAATTTCTACATATTAGCAATGAGCAATTAGAACTTGAAATCGAAAAACAATACCATTTATATTATAATGGCATCAAAACTCATGAAATACTTAGGGATAAATTTGGCAAGAGAGGTGTAAGTCACTGAAAACTACAAAATGTTGCCGAGAAAAATTAAATTAGGCCTAAATAAATGGAGAGATATACAACATTTATGGAAAGACTCAATATTATTAAGATGTCACTTCTTCCTAAATTGATTTATATATTCAACAGGATCCCAATTGAAATACCAGATGGCCTTTTGTTTGGTAGAATTTGACTTGTTGATTCCAAAGTACAATTTTGAAAAAAAACAAACAAACAAAGTTGGAACATTTATAGTACCTGATTTTAAGTCTTACTATCAAGTTCCAGTAATCAGGACAGTGTGATAATGGTATAAAAGTGGAAGACATATGGAGTAATGTAGAGTAGTGATTTTCCACAAAGGTGCCACGTTAATTCCATTGAGTGAGGAAAATTCTTTCAACAAATCAGGCTGAAAAAATTATATAGTCATATGCATGAAATATTAATAAAACAACGACAACAGAACATTTCAGCACTTACCTTAGAACACATAGAAGAATTAACTTGGAGTATAATATAGACTTAAATGTAAAAGTTAAGACCATTAAACTTCTAGAAGAAAATGTAGGAGAAAATCTTAGTGACTGTAGGTGAGGCAAATATTTTAAAAATAGGACATGAAAAGTATAAACTACGAAAGAAAAAAATGGATGAATTGTACTTCATGAAAATGAAAACCTTTTTCTTTTCAAAAGATACCAATAAGAAAATGAACAGGGAAAACTGGGAGAAAATATTTCCAAAATATATATCACACAAAAGACTTGTACTCAGAATATATAAAGAACTCTTGAAACTCCACAGGAAGACGACAAAAATCCAATTGAAAGTGAGCAGAAGAGTTGAAGAAGCATCTTTTTTTCAACATAGTCATTAAATAGGAGCAAAGTAAAACCTCTCCTGTCAGAATGGCTAACATTAAAAAGACTGACCCTACCAAAAGTTGAAAAGGGTGTGGAGTAACTGGAACTCTCATAAGCTGCTGGTGGGTATGTAAACCAGTATGAATATTTTATAAAACAATTTGGTAGTTTCTTAAAAAGTTAGTTACCATACTCCCTCTCCCAGCAATTCCACTCCAAGATAGTTAACCAAGAGAAATAAAAACATATGTGTACAAACATATGTATATAAAGACTTGTATGTGAATGTTCATAGCAGGTTTATTTCTAGTAGCTCCAAACTGGAAACAACCCAAAATTCTAACAGGTGAATGGATAAATTTTGTTATATTCATACAATGTAATGTTACTCAGCAATGAAAAAGAACAAATTAGCATACTCTCAGTAACATGGGTGAGTCTCAGTTATACTGAGTGGAAGGAATCAGTACTGTGTACACACGATATGATTCCATTTCATGAAAATTCTAGAACATGTGATCTGATGTATAGCAACAGAAAGCATACTGGTGGCTCTCTGGATTTGGGTTAGTGAGGAAGGAGGGAGAATGGATACAAAGAGGTATGAGGAGCCTGTTGATGATGGAAACATTATCTTGATTGTGCTGTTGGTTTCATGGACATATATATATCAAGACTCATTAAATTGTACACTATAAATATATGCATTATATTGTCTGCCAGTTATACCTTATTAAAGCTATAAAAAAGATATAGAGAATTTTGAGATGAAGGTTAGATTGGGCATTGGGCAAGAACCCTAACTCACCCCTTTGGTGAGACACCGAGATAGCATACTAACAGTTGTGATAGGAACCAGACCTTTAGAGCAGGTGAGACCTTAGGAATGATCTTCCACATCACAGAGAAATAAAATGATTTGTTCAGGATAGTCACATGTCATTCAATTAAGCCTGGAACAGGATGCCACATTTCATGAGAATGTTCCAGAAGACTGGCATGTCCTGTCCATCTTTGTGGCTTCCACTCTGTCTTGGATGATGCCTTGTGCACAGTGGTGCTCAGTAAATAGATGCTGGCTGGTTGAAAGCATGATATTTCCTAAACTAAATTATAGATGAGAACCGCTTCACTTTCTCAGTATAGTGGAAAGGTGCATTCAGTAAGCGGTAGATCTTGTTACAATTTCCACTTATTCAACTCATTTGGAGTTACCTTTGGGCACAAAGTTGAGTTGTTTTTCTGGCATGCTTGACACTTCTTGGGTCTGGGAGAACCTCTGAAGGAGAACATAAATTATGAGGGGTCTGTATTATTTAAGGTCTGAGCGTGGCTGCACGTGACAGAGAAGCCAAACAACAGTGGCTTAAGCAAGGTGGACGTGTACTTCTCTGCCATCTAAGTCAGATTCCTGCAGTGGCTCTGCTCTGGGAAACCATTAGAGACCCAGGCTTGTTCTTCTCTTGTTTTCCCACCATCTCTCTGTCCAGATATCTTGTGGTTGCACTTACCACGTCCACTTTAACAAGAAGGGGAGGAAAGAACAAGGAATGGAAGCCACTACCAGAAAGTTCTACCCATCACTTCTGTGTGGGTTGTTTTAGCCGGAGCTGTTAGCTGACCACACCACCTGCACGTGACCGGGACCTGAAGTCTTCTCTTGGAAGAACAGTGAATAGACACCGGGGGGCTAACTAGTAGTGTTAGCCACAGGGAAGGATCTCAGCATCACAGAAGTTTTAGCCTTACAGATGACTAGAACCCACGGAAATTCATGATATTGTAATGTCATTCAGTTGTTCATTTCTCACCTCAGTTCTGGAAACGACAGACGGGAGAGCCCCAGTCGTGTGGCTGGTGGGCAGGCTCAGTCTTCTACTCCATCACTGCCACACCCCCCACTTCTGTTTCGGGCCTGTGGCCCTCCCTTCTCTAAAGTTACATTCTGGTGGTTAATATCTCCTCCCAAAGAGCTACAGAATGTTCCCATGAAAGGTCGATACGTGGGAATAGAAGCTTCGATTAAAAAATCTGGTCCACGAGACATTTGAGGATGATCAATAGGAAATTGTTATTATCATTTAATAGTAGTTGAGTCATTGCTGAGGACTTTATAACGCTGTTTAAAAAAAATCAGTCTCTTCCGATTTGGTGAAGTAGCTGATTTTCATTTTCACTTTTTCACAGGGGAGAAACTGAGTCATGGAGGGGGTCTATAAGGAAGCAGCTCTGTTCAGCGGGGAAACGTGTGGCAAACATCCATCCTGGAAACCCAGATGATGGGTTTGCGATCCATTTCTTTGCCCATTAGGTCATCTCTCTTTTGGAGAAAATTAGAAATGATCTAAAGAAAAAGAAAGAACATTGGAGAACTTTCCTCCCCAAGCCCTGTATTAATAGAATCTACATTTCTCCGTTGATTGCATAGAGATCAGCTCCCCAGAGTTCACAGGAAGCTGGACCCCTCATCCTCAGAGCCAGGCCTCGTGCCCTTTATTTTTTACACAGGGTGCAAAGTGTTGCTTAGCAACATTGATTCTCCCGGCTCCAACGCCTGCTGCAGCCTGCGGAACTGACAATGGAGTGGAGTTTGGAGAGTGAGCGCCTCATTTTTCAGCTCCTTCACTGTGGCGAGGGAGAATAGAGACAGACAAGGCAAGGAAGATGAAAGAAGCAGGATCCACAGCACAGTGCAGAAAAGCACTGTCCGGTGGTGGAGAGTGGCTGAGTACCATGCATCCCATGCACGGTTAATAAATGCCTCCCGAGAAAATTAAAAAGGGGTAATCAGAGCGGCAGAGGTTAATTAGGGAAAGCAAGGAGTCAATAGAATGAGATGGCTGAGCAGTCTGGAAATGGAAATGTTTGATCGCCTGGGTGTTTAAGTACATTCGTCCCCTGTCTGTTTGAGGGGGTTTGTTTCTTTTTATGTTGTTTGTTTTGTTTTTAGGCCAGGTTATTATTGGGCATGCTTTTGAAGGGAAATAGAAAACATCGAGGAAGTCTTCTTGACTTTTTTTTCCCCCAACTCTCTTCTTGGCAACCATAAAAATAGGTTAAACAGCTTCTTATTGAGTTATAAGGGTTTAAGAAGAGATTCAGGACAGCTTACTTTCAAAAGTTCAGTGATTGTAGAGTCTTGGGTTGGTGTGTTCAATGGCCTTGGCCGGCAGAAGAACACAGCCCCTGACACTTGGAAATGATCTGCAGCCTTCAAGGTAATTTTAATGTTGGAAACGGCTTCATTTCCTGGTTCATGTTCTTCCTCGCTCTTTCCATCCTTTCACGGAGATAAAATGGGGGAACATGTGCTGACCACTCACACGAGATATTTCAAATCTGGGAGATTACAATCTTTCATATCAAATGCAGTTATGGCCCTTTGTAGAGTGGTTTTCTGAAGTGAATCAGATGAGTTTTTCAGAGCTAAAGGAAGTCAGAGGCTGAAATAAATAAAAGCAGAGAGGAAATTGAAAGGGGTGGTGGTGGTGAGGGGGAACATATGTTTTCAGATGATATTTTAAAATAGATGGAGAGTTGATGAGACAGAGATACGGAAAACCGGCTCCAGATGGCAGGGATGGCAATGGCAAGCTGGTGTGAAGGGACAGGACACAGGCTGGCACCAGACAGGGGGAGGACAACAGGGGAGAAGGGAGAAGCCAGCTGAGGGGTACAGTCCTGTGGGTGGGTGGGTGATTAAGTGTTTGAGGTTGTGCAGAAAGAAATTCGAATCATTGAATTCATGCTCTTCACTTTTAGGTTAATCATTTCTTCAGTAGGTTCATGTCATTAAAAAAAATATGTTTCTGAAAAAGGTAGATTTGTTTCACTTTGACTTCTTTTTTAAAAAAATTATTTATTTATTTATTTAGAAACAGGGTCTTGCTCTGTCACCCAGGCTGGAGTGCAGTGGTGAGATCATAGCTCACTGCAGCCTCACACTCCTGGGCTCGAGTGATCCTTCCACCTCAGCCTCCAGAGTAGCTGGAACTCTACAGATGTGTACCACCATACCCAGCTAATTTTTGTTATTTTTTTGTACAGGTGGGGTCTCACTGTATTGCCCAGGCTGGTCTCGAACTCCTGGCCTCAAGGGATCCTCCCTGCCTTGGCCTCACAAAGTGCTGGGATTACAGGTGTGAGCCATCATACCCGGCCCACTTTAACTTCTTTGCTAAGTCTATGGCTATAGGCAAAATGACTATTCAACCTGTCACTAGTGAGAGCCATGGAGGAAGTGGGCCAGAAGGGGACTTTATTAAATTTTGTTTTTTTCTATATACATTCAAATTATGATTCCACATGTATATTGAAGAATATTTATGCTTTCTTGTATTAACAACAGTCTCGTAGGACCCCAGATGACTTGAATTCATCTTCGTGGATTGCTTGGGAGGGGAGGAACTATTGTGAGAGAGGAAATTGAGAAACAAGATATTTTTTCTAATTCCAGCGTTAGGATGTCCAGATTGGCTTCTCATTACTAAGAGGGGTAGAAGAATTCACCCATATTCCTTTTGTGTGAAATGATGCAGTTTTATTTGCATAAAAATTATTAAACACCAATGGGCTTCCCGACTCAGAATTTGGTACCATATTTCCATTCGGTGAGCATCGTGGACTATCTGCTGTGTGCCAGCACAAGGTCTAGGGCTGTAAAGAGGAAAGAGTCATTGTTCTGCCTTTGTCTTTTGTGTGGGGGAATGAAAATGTCCCCTTTCCTGTGTGCACTCTGTGAGTGTGAGAGTGTGTGTGTGTGTTGCTATCTTCTTACATGAAAGGCTCCTACAACTTTAGTCTTGTTGTTGTAAAACCACATCCACCCACATTTTTGCCTGTTTTTAGTGGACCCATCGTTACCGATTTCATCCTTTCGCAGCAACTGTTTACATTCAGATAATTGTTGTTATCAGCACTTAGCTACTGGGCTTACAGAAAACATCAAGATTCGAAAGGAGATTATCATAGATGTTCATTTTATCTAGGGCCATGAATTAAAGCAGCAGTACTTGTCTAGACCATTAAACAAGGAAAAGAATTTGTATGCACAAGGTGACGGCCCATGTGTCCTTAGAGCCTTTCTCATGGAGCTGTGACTATTACATCCATAAAAAAAGGCCAATGTCTTCATTGATTGGGTGGTTCCCGTCATGTTTCAGGGAAATGACAATAATTTCGATTGTGGTGATTGAAGCAGTTGCTTTTGGGTGGCTTGTGTTCCCACTTCATCAGACTTATCTTTTCTGTTTACATTTCTCTTGGACTTTTTTCATTTGTTCTTGTTGCTTGCCATGGAAACCAGTTTGTAAATCTTTTGTTGGTAATGATGCAACCAGAATAGTACAGGCAGAGCCCAGAGCCTGACAATACACAAAATGACTCGTTTCAGCCGTGCTGAAATGGGGAGTAGCCTATTGCTGCAGGGAACAGAAGGGACGTAGCATATTTATCGAACTTATTTTATTTGGTAAGCGGTAACAAATAATTTTTGTAAATTTTATTTGGAAATAATAAAGAATTGGGAATGTATGGGCCAAAATTTCCCAAGTAGTGGTATCTGAGAGTTTCAAAACTCCTACAAGTATGTTTAAATAAAATATAAGCTGAGCGATATTACTTTGTTTTTGGTTTTTTTTTTTTTGTAAGGATAGCTTGCAGATTTTTGAGATTGAGCCTCTTTGTGATCGAGAGGGGTAGAGGAACCTGTGAGGAGCTTGGATGACATAGCTGGGCCCAGAGTGAGGTGAAAAGCAAAGACAAGTTAAGGAAAGAGACTGATGTGGTGAAACCAGCTTACATCTCTATTAAAAAATATATACTCAAGGCGGGATGTGGTGGCTCATGACTTAATCTCAGCACTTTGGGAGGCCGAGGTGGGAGGATTTCTTGAGACCAGCCTGAACAACATAGCAAGACCCCATCTCTACAAAAAAAAAAAAAAATTAGCTGGGCACGCACCTGTAGTTTCAGCTTCTCAGGAGGCTGAGGCAGGAGGATCACTTGAGCCCAGGAGTTTGAGGTTACTGTGAGCTATGATGACATCACTGCACTCCAGCCTGGGTGACAGCAAAACCATGTCTAAAAACAAAAACAGAAACCACTCAAAACCAAGTAGCTCTGTTGTGTAAGTATTCTGTTCTTTACAGACTACAGACCCTTTAAGAAAAGGCCTTCTAAACAACTTCTTCAGCTAATCTAAGATATTACCCTCAACAAAATTTTTTTGTGTAGCAAGTTTTATATGCAAATTATATTATGGCCAACTCAAGCTAGAGTAATTAGCTGATTGACAGTGAGAATTGGGCAATGGGGAGAGGGCCAACGGAGTGGGGAAGAGGGCAGGATGAGGGTCTTAAAATTTCAATGGTATTCAACTCCAAACTGTAGTTTATTTCCTTTAATTAAGGCAGAATCTTTTTTGTTTTCCCAATCAAAGTCATAATATGAACAAGAGGATCATTTTGACATATTGCTTTTCTCTTTGGGGGAAAATAAATTGACATGCCTGTGGGGCCTATCCTATTTAAAGCACAAAGCACAGCATCACTATTGCATGTAATGTTACATTTAGAATGTTAGATCCGGAAGGTAAACTTGTCTAACCTTTTCGTTTTACTAATGAGAAAGCTGCAACCAACCAAGTTTAAAGACTTATTCAGTCTAGTCCGTGGACCAGTAGAGATCAGAACCCAGGTTTTCTTAGGTTCCAGTTCTGTCTTTTGTGCAATCTTAGGGGACTTATGGGCGAGGAAGGCCTGAGAAAGAGAAGCCCACGTCTTCCTTGTCACTTTCTCAAAAAGCTGGAGGGAATTGACAACTTCCGGTTGAAAAGAATGGAGCTCGCCAGTGGCCAGGAGACAAACACTATTAGGAGGTGCTTTCTCTTTGTGCACAGAGTGCTCCAAATTCAGATTTAAGGTGAACTAACATAGAAAATGTTCAAGATTTAATAGAACATTGCCATTCTCATGTGGACCATACTTGCTTTAAACTCATACCCTATGATGGTGACCATAAAAGCCCAAACTTTACTGCTAAGCACGCTATACAGGTAACAAAACTGCACTTGTACCCCCTAAATCTATTTTAAAAAAAAGATTCCCAGCAGAAAAAAAAAATCACACCATAAATGATCTGATTGGCATCAAAATGTTTAAGCTTAACAGTTTGAATAGCAGTTCAGTGATTTGATTTTAGAAGGTGGAATTATGCTAACATCATAGTTTAACCCCCTTAACTCAATGTTTTCCAAAACTTTATTGATTCAGAATTAAGAAAAAAATCTGCATGGAAGAAAAGTTGTAGTTGGTTTTGGCCATCTCTCCTCTTCAATTTTTGTCGCTCTGACTTTGTTTCTCTTCTTTCTCCTTCTACCTGCTTTTCTTAGGCTAGAATTTCCCCAACTCAACCAATACCTTGGCCAAATGTCTCCATGTTTTACCACCCGCTGGAGAACTCCCTCTTGGATAGAACATTTGTGAGACATTTTTTCAGGGCCAGGGTTCTGGAACTTTGGTGGACTGAAGAATAGTCTAGGGGGCTGATTCAGGGGGCCTGTTTCTAGATTCTGATATGGTTGGTCTGAGATGAGGCCTTGGGATATAAATTTGAAACAAACACTGCTGTTGAGGTGTGTCCTCTGTGGGTTGTGGGTGGTTCACAAGCCACGATGTTTAGTGGTGTCAGATTTTGGATACAATACTACATATCATAGAGACACCTACACTTTGAATTCCTTTACCTAATTATAGGGAACTTTTTCCGCATCTTTGGGCCCTAACTAGATATTTCTTCACCCTCACTTGGGAATTGTCTCTCCTCCCGTATTGCCATCCTTCCAGTTGACGAATATGGTTCAGTGAAAGTCACTTTTGATGAAGTAAGGCTTGGAAGATCTGATGCTAACGGGGGTCGGTGTAACTCATACTGCCACCAAAGAGTGACATTTGCGGAAGAGCAAGTGCTGGTCTTCTTTAGATTCTCGAGGACTCATAAGAACAAATGAAGCTGAGTAATGATGCTGAATGTGTCAAACCACAGATAAATATAATTCTCTGTGGAAAGCTCGGAATGGAAAATAGACTTTCACAAAAATGACAAAATGTTTCCTGGTTCCAAAAAAAAAGAAAAAAAGATAATGTCTCTATAAAAGAAGGTCAGTGAGAACTTGGGTGTGATTCATGGAGTGTGAGTAACACATGAGCGGAGGCTTAGGAAACCAGTCTAGGACATTTCTATAAAAGATTTTCACATGAAGTGTATTGGTTTGTTTATGAAGCAGATTTTTTAGGGGAGGTCAGCATTGTGGAGGGGAAGGGCATACCTCTAACCCTAGCTAGGAAGAGGCACAGATATAAAATGCAACCAAAATGTTTGTGCTCTCATATTTTCTTGAAATAAAAAAATGTTTTTCTCCTCTTCCAGTGAGTGAACTTAGGTATAATGAACACGATTTGGGATTATAGGAGCCGAAGAGGCCATACAGATCTTTTACTTTTCTGGATTCTACCAATTCTCTTAATCTTAAAGAAAGCACTTAAAATGCTTTGACCACGTCTAGTTGCACATTCTTTCTCCTGTTTCAGCTTGTTGGCAAGACAGGCAATTTGAAACTGTTATTCTGTGTACACGGGCTTAGCAGCTAGATGAACACCCGTGGATTTTTTCCAGGGCTGGAAGGAAGAATGATGAGTTAGCTCTGGGCACGTGGTTCCTTTGACGTGCGGGTGTGAGAGGTGGAGGAGACTGAAGCCAGCCAAGACAATCCGGTATCCTCTTCTGGCCCACTTCTTTCCTTTCCACCTATAAAATTTGGTCTAACTCACGGTCCTCTGATAAAATGCCTCAAATACTCCTGGGCCAGTCTACCCTGGCACCACCATGCATGTCTTCACCAAATACTTATCCTATGAGTCACCCAGGCAGATACAGCTAAGTAAAAAAGACACCAAATCTTGAAGGATCTTCATTTGGCCTCTGTAAAAGTGGGGGAAAAAAACAAAAGGACTGACTTGATTCTAAATGAACAGGAACGCTGTTAAAAAATTCTTCCCTCTTTTTCATTTCTCTTGGTAGGTGCACAAGAAGCCAAGAGCAAAAATAAAATACAATGAGTTGAACAAAGCCATCTCTACTTTCCTCATTCTCTTGTCATAAACTTTTCCCACATCAGAGAGAACATACTGTGAGTCCACTTTGGACCCTGTCCATATGGGATAGTTACTGAAAGTTCCAGAAAAGACTTTGTTGTAATATACTTTCGCCAGTTGCTCGGCTTGAGTCTCTGATGGACAGGCTGGGAAAACTGATAACAGAAGCTGGTGAAAAGGCAGAGACTTTTAATGTCTTATTCAATTCACTTTTCATAAGAGCTATCAGATGTGAAGGGGCCTGGAACAGTTCCCAGTTTTGATGAAAGTAAAGAGAGTCAAAATAGAAAAAGAGTTGAAAAGTGCTTTGAAGAACTGGAACTATTTGTATTAGCAAGGCATGCTGGTTCCTGAAGGAACTAGCAGGTGCCAGTGTGGTGGGGAGCTATTATTATTATTTTTCAATTATGGAGATAAAGAGAAGTTTCTGAGAATTAAAATATGGAAGGTTTTGCAACTCGCTGAAAAGTTACACATCCAGAATAGACTGACTGTGGAAATTATAGACAGATCAGACCAACATCACATACATGAAGTGATATCGGAACAAATCATCAAATAATTTATTGTTATTTTTAGATTAAGAGAGTAACCAGTGGGGTTTTGCATCAACTAAATGTCATTAGACCAAGCTAATTGCCTTCTGTATGTAGAAATACACGCACACAGTGGGAAAATAATAGGTATGTTCATCTTAACTTTAGTAAGCTGGTGCTTTCTCTTGACTGTGGTAATGGTATAAGAATGAATGAATGTCCTGCCCACAGGACATTTGCCATTGTTCCCACAGTCAGTAAAGGCCCACCTGAGTAGTAATAGCACATAGGCACCATTTTTGCTGAATGTATCTGTGGATAACTTGATTAAGAATTGGAGAACATAACTCTTCACATTTTCAGATTTCATGGAGTCGCCGATACTCTGCAGAATATGAAAGAATTCAGATCGACCTTAACAAATTGAAGAAATGACATGCTGTAGGATTGTATTAGTTATGGATAAAAATATCAATAGCAAATTCAAGATGAGAAAAAGCTAACTATCTGAAAGTGGCAATCTAAGCATGAATTCAGAAGAATTTCAAGAGAGATGGAGAGCAATGACTAAATTTGGGAGAAATTTCAGAGGAAGGCAGCTATGCTAACCACGATACCACTAAATGCCTTGGTGAAATTCCAGAGGAAAACTTGAAACGCCTGCTAGCTAATTGGATAAAGAAGTGAACTGCTTTTGTTTTGTATAAAACAATTTGTATTGTAGGCTGCCTGTTCATCTCATACTTTGTTTCATCATAGTAGAAAGAACATAATTTTATTCTTTTAAGAAATTTATTCTTTTTTTCATTTATTGAAAGTCCCAGCCACATTAAAAAAATATAAGGTTTTCGAGGAAAAGAAGGATCTACGGTCAAATGTTCCAACAGGAAAATGTTATAAACTGAGACATTATAAGGGGCTATGCACACCCCCAACAAAAATAGAATTGTAGGCATTTAAAGTCTTCATAGCTACATGTGAAGTACTAACTTCTTTCCTTGCCTCCACTGGGGGGCTATTTTATAATAGTAAGATAGGAAAGAAATGATGGAGGCTTCAACCTAGGCTCTAGTGGTACGGAGGGGACTACATAGAGAAATCTGAGAGATCCAGGAGGTAGAGTTGACCTTGGGGTGTGGAGGAGAAAGAGGAATCCAACTTATATTGAGCTTCTAATTGGGACGACTGTGGGGAGACACAGGGAAGGAACTGGTATTTTGGGAGGTGGTGTTGATGACCTTGGTTTGGTCATGTTGAGTGTGAAGTGTCTGCAGGACACCTAAGTGGATCTGCTAGCTAGTTGCATATGTGTATCTAAAATTCAGTAGAGAAATTTATTTAGACTAAACAGCAAACAGGAGATGAATTCACATCAGGGACCAACAACTATGAGCTGTGTGTGCATTCCGAGCCAGCTGGGACGTGGCTAATGACAAAACCAGGTGAGAACATGGAGGCCACTCAACCTTCTAAGTCCTAAAAGCTGGCAATTAGCTCCAGGTGATATTGGCAACACAGGTCAGTGAGCCGGATAAGTATAAAATAGAAATGTTAAGTGTGACTAATTTACTCATTGTAAAAATACAATGTTGTAATTTGGGGGGGGCAAGAAACAAAGGGGGGGATATAGTCATCCTTCAGTATCCACAGGGGATGGGGGTCTAGGACCCCCTGTGTATACAAAGATCTGTGGCTGCTCAAGTCCCTGATTTAAAATGGTGTAGTATTTCCATATAATGTACACACATCCCCCTGTATACTTAAAATCATCTCTAGCTTACTTGTAATACCAAATACTATGTAAATGCTATGTAAATAGTTGTTATACTGTATTGCTTAGGGAGTAATGACAAGAAAAGGAATTCCTACTTTTTTTTCCCCAAATATTTTCGACCAGCTGTTGGTTGGCTCCTTGGGTACAGAGGGCCAACTGTACTCCTGTACTTGTGATTTAGAAGCTATACATGTGTCTTTATTTACGGCAAGCATCTGTGCTTGCAGTTTTACTAGACAGAGATTCTTGGGGTAATAAATACTGTTTTGTAAGCACTTCACCGTGGAGATGGTGGCTCTTGGTCTCACTGGACAAAACTTCTGTTGTTTTGGAGCTCATAGCCCACCGGGCAGGGGTGGGTAGGGGGGACAGATGCAGAGTTCAGCCTTGGCCACGCTTGGTCTGAGTTGTGAGCAGGACACTCAACTGGACAGCAGGGACTTGGGGCGGAGAGCTGGGCTGGAAATGTGACTTTGGGAGCCTTCCACACAGAGGCTGCTCGGGCACTCTGTGTGTTTGCCACGCTATTAAAATATGATGGATAATGAAGCATTTTTCAGTTTAAAAGAAGACACAGTGCTCCAAAAGGTTAATTTTGAATATTAGAACCACAAACATATTTTTTTTTTAGAAAAACGCATCCTGTTGTTTTAACTGGCATGGGAGACTTTTGTCTCCAGGAGCATTTGCTGTGTCTGGGCGGGGAGAGGAGGGAGCGGAGGTTGGCGGACTTCCTGGGAGCGAGGTCTGTCTCTGACTCCCCACTTCTGCTTCACTCTTCCGTCACCGATAGCAGCTCCCAGGCCCTCCTGGGCTTTCTCCCGCTTTTTGGCCAGGTCCCCAAGGTGCCACTTTTCCAGTGACCTCAGTGTCTCCTCTTCAGTCTTATCCTTCTCCGCCTCTCTGCCCTCAGCTTCCCTCCTGCCCCCTCACCTGCCTCACCTCCTGCCTCCCTGGTGCCCTGTTGTCACTCTCCTCTCTCTGGCGGCGTCCCTTTGAGCTCTGACCAAAGTCCTCCGTGCCCGTGTGTCCCCCTCGCACCGCTCCAGTGAGTCCCAGCGCTTGCATTACTGCCTCTAAGCTGATGGGGTCCTGTCTGTGTTTGGCGTTCAGTTGTCACCTTGAGCTCCACGTCTGCCCTGCAGCTATGCCCCAGGGTGGCCCCACTTCAGCACCCCCTGCATGTGTCCACGACCGACCTCATGTCCCCCCGCCACAGACCTGTCCCTCCTTCCTCCTGTCTGGTTCCTGAATGTCAGCAGCATCTAGACTCTGCTCAAGCAGAAACCCAAGTGTCACCTTTGATGGCTTCTCCCTTAGCCCCTACACAATCCAGTCCGATCAGCTTGACCTCTGTACACCTGTTGCCCCTCACTGTCTCACTCCCCTTGGGCCCCATCATCTTCCCTCACTGGCCGTGCTCTGTGAGCTTCATTTTCTGCTACCCTATCTCATGTCCAGAGCTTGGTGTGTGCTGCTGCGTCTGACTCTGCCTCAGACAGTCTCTCCCTCCTCACCTGGTTGGTTACTGCCCGTCCTCACTTCAGAGAGTAGTTCTAGAAAGTTTCTAGGTCTTCTTGGAAGGCTTCTCTTAACTCTGAAGATTGGATTATTTGGCTCTTTGTAGAAAAGTTGGCAAGTACTTTTGATCACACTTGCCAGCCTCCATCGGTTGGTGGTGGTTGTCCAGCATGCTGGGTGAGAAGGATTCCGAGGTACAGTCCATCCTCCAAGGGAGGGAGTGCTGGTGTTATTCTTCATTGATGACACCTGTGCCTGGTATCTGCGGCCTGTCTTGTATAGCGACTGTGGTAGACTGGATTTCTGTTTACCAAATATTCCAGTTCCTTTCCCTGCAGGAGGCTTGTCCCTTCTTGCCTGGCTGCCCTCAGGGTCCCCTGGGACTTGTTTTGGCCAAGGAAATGAGGCCAGAGGTGATGCGTGTCACTTTTGGGCAGAAGTTTTATGAGTCAGGATGTATTGCACCGTGTCCCTTTCCCTCTGCCAGGAGAGCGACAATATTGACACAGATAGTTGGGTCCCAGGACGAGAATGGACCCATGGGTGATTTGTGATGGCCACATAGCATGAGTAAGAAAAAAAGCCATTGTCAGGGGAAGTCTGGGGTGGTTCGTTCCCACAGCATAATCAAGTCTATCCTGACAGTGAGGTAGTTTAGTGGTATTTTCTGTTTTGCAGATGGTCAGATTCAGGACAGTAATTGATTAGCCTATTTCAGAATGTACCAAGAGCCATTTAATTCATTTGAAACTTCCAGTTTCTGTTTCTGAGTAATTTTCATGTGAACCTTTTTCTTCTAAGGACAGATTATGGGAAATCATATCTAAGGCACTTAAGTATTATAAAATCTCAATTATATGGAGGTCAGGACTGCAAACTAGAGAACCCATGAAGTAATTTCCAAGACCTCAGATAGCTGAATTAATTGTCACACATTTCAAATATCAAAGCCCCAAGACATTATTACTCTATAGGCTCTAATTCAGAGACTATTTAGTTTTAGTCACACAAGTTTAACAAGCTTAGTTATCAAATTCCTCTGCCCTTAGCAGATTAAAGGCTGCCAATTAGAAGAGATGGATTGTGAGTTCTATTAAAGGCAGTTTGACTAAAAACTGGCAGAAGAGAAAGCCTGTTGGGATCCTAGCAGGCCGTCCTGTACATTTCAATAACCAGAGAGCCTCAATGTGTGTTTTATAAAGTAAGAAAAAAACCTTAATTATTGAACCCTAACAAGACAGGGTCATCTCACAAAGATTGCCATAAAAAATAAAAATGAGATCACAAAACAGGGTAGCTTTAGTTTTCATAAAACTTATTCATTCATTTAGTGAGCAAATATTTATCATTGACTACAATAGACATTGCTAGTCATTAGGAACAAAACTTGACACTAACTGTCTCTGTTCTCCAGGAGTTCACAGAGATAGAGAAATAAGTAAGTGTGACCCTGTGTCATGCATTTTACTGGAGGTGGAGAAATGGTGGGATGGAAAGTCAGGAGAGAGAGAGGAAAATTCCTGGTAAGGGAGGCTGGTGGGTTAGGAGAGATCTCTTGGAAAAGTGATGGTTCTGCTGAGTCTAGATGGGTAGTTTAGCAGATAACCAAATCAATTGGGATTGGCACTCGAGGTTGGGGGAGATCCTTCAGGCAGAGAACTCTCCCTACCAGTGGCAGACATATGAGATGTGACCTAACTCTTTAGCAAACTGGGGTCTATCCTTGGTTTCTGGTTTCTCCAGAAGTCTGGTTTCCAATTTGTACCTTCAGAATTGAAATTCTCCACATCATTTTTGGGCTTCAATGTTTTAAAGAATAACTTATGTTTGAGAGGAAACCGAGAAGGAGCATTTGTGACCATGTGGAAATAGCATCATCTTATTTGAGTGACAGGATCTTAGCACAGTTGATAGAAAATGAGAAATCTGTTATGTCATTGATTTCTCCTTACACAAATTGTGCAGTTCTGCATAAGCTACTGTTCATTCTGGGCTATTTCTAAATGCTAACATGAAAGAGCTCTATTTTATATTTGCTTTAATGACAAACCACATAGAATTGAACTCTTAAATTCCCGTGGAGATTATGAAGATGCACAACAAAAAGCATGGCCTAGTCTCTTTGGCTTGCTTCCTATATCAGTACACCAGTAAAATACCAAATTCTGCCAGTTGAAAACATATTTATGGATTTTTTCAAAATACATCTTATCAAAGAGATATTGTGAAGATAAGGGAAAAGTACAGATGTAGCCCACTTTAAGAAAATCTAAAATGAAAAAAGATACAGATTTCCATAAAAGCTCCCCCTGTGTATCTAAAATATTTTTTATGTTTATTCATGATGTCTGAGTGACTTGTCTACCCTGCCGAGATGCAAATGAGGAATCAATATTTTTGTCTCTTTTCGTCCTGTTGCCTAGCTGCCATGAGGTTCTACATTTATGTATATTTTCACAGTTGTGCATTCATATCAGAATAAAATTTTACTTTAACAATTGTAAACTTAATGTTTTTGGAGAACAAGATGGCTTTAATGTATTAATTAAATGAGCATTTACATGTTGTTTTAAAATATATTCACTGAAAATGGACTATTGGAAAACTTCAGCTGCTGTAAAACAGTGAGAAGAAAGTGGATGTGACTTAATAAAATCTCTGAGGGGCAATATGCTTTTGGAAGAAATATAAAGATTTCAAGAATAGCCCATGATGGAGCCTAAGAAATAAGATGAGTCCTAACATGAAAGTCAAGCAGTTTTAGAAGGCGATTCTTTCCAAATCTCTGGCAGTCTGTCTTCCAAGTGGTATTGGTCGGTGGCTTGGAAGAAGCTGTTCAGGCACAGCTAGTGTGACAAGCAGTGACACTGCCATAGGATAGAGGAGATCAGATTGGCATAACCCTTTCACATTTTTCTGCACTAACCCACTGGTCTCTTTTCTAAAACGCATTCATGTGCGACAGGGCTAGCCATGCATAAACTCCCCACCAAGCTTCCTAATGAGTTGACCAAGAACCATGACCAGACCAGGTGGTAAGTCATGTCACGTCTTGGCAGCAAGCAGGCTGTCTCCATGCTAGTGTTTGTGCCTCTGTTCTTTGGCTTAAATGTAGCTGGCGATTTAACAGGAGGGAGAAGGCAAGGTTATTTCATTCATTCAGTATTTTTTAGAAGTCCATCCTGAATCCCATGCATTGCTGGTGAAACTCTTCAGCTGTCTGTAGTTTCATTGCACTTAGAGCCTGAGCAGTTAACATTCTCTTTCTATATTAGTCCTACCCATTCAATCTTGTTTATTGAGTATCTACTCAGCTATTTGCAGTGAGAGAAACAAAGTATAGATTGTTGCCCATAAAGCCGTGGTAGTGTAACTGCAGAGACAAGCTTTGCAAACATAAAACAATTTGTGAACAAGGCAACAATGTATATATTTAATAGCTGCGCAACACCCAAACCATAAATCCACACACTGTGGCCATTTGTGGTTAAAGGAGCAGAGAAATTTGAGAAATCTCAAAGCTACTCCCATCACTCCAGCGTTTAATCTCCAATCCGGGACCTCCGTGGCTGGTTTATCCAGCAGGTGGTTTGGACCTGGAAAACCTGCCTGTGTGACCCCCTTAGGAATCGGTGCCAGAAATTCAGGTTATTTACAGCAGGGGTTTTTCTCAAGGTGGCGGTCGTATTAGTCAGGTCTCTTTGGGGACAAATGAGAGACACCTAATGCACAGGCTCTTCAGTAAGACGAGGCACACTAGTTCTTGAAGAATACCAGAGTATCTACTGGAGTCACAGGCAGAGCCGCAGGAGCGTGGCTTCTTCCTTCCCTACCTGTCTCTGCTTCCCTTTGCACATCCATGTTATTGTCTACCATACATAGACCTTCTCTGAGGGGTGAGGTGCAGGCTGCTGGTCATCTTAGCAAACACAGAACATCCTTCTTCTAGCATTGTATAAATATTGCAGGGAGAACTCAGATGGGCTCTTTTGGGTCACAGTGCACCCCTTAAACAGATCACCCACCCAAGGGGGTGGGGCGCTAGAACTGGAGAAAAGGGACAGAATCTATACCCAGAAGAAGGGACAGACTTCCTGGACAGTCAAACACAATAGGTACACAATTCCTTTTTGGTAGCCCATTTGTGAAATCAATTTAAATCAACTGTTGCTTGCCGTGGGGTCGTACTAGTCTGCCTAGCATCTGTCCTGATAGGTCTTCCTGACTTATTTTGTGTTTTTATGCCCTGAAGAATCTTTAAAGCTTTTATACTCAGAGGGGATCTGATAGTTCCTGGTAAGTGTTCACGTTTCTTCTCAGCACTGTGACCCTTAGTCCATGAAGCAGTCACCAAGAAAAGGGCAGATGCCTCCTGCATGTCCCATACATTTTTTCTTTTTAAGTAAGTGTATTTTAAAGTCCTTTGTGATAGGTCCAGTATTTTTTTTCTCTCCTCCTTGTGATAGTTCACTGGTATAGAATCAGACTGGGCAGTGGAGTTGGGTGAGGAAATAGCCCACTGCTGAGTCAGATAATTTATTCTACTCTTTCTACATAGTCTTTAAAAAAAAACTTTTCTTGGGAAAAATTTCAAATTTATAAAAATTTTTAAGTACACTGCAGAGAACATCTCTCCCTTTAAATGATTTGAGAGGAAGTTGCTAGATGGTGCCTCATCACCACCAAATATTTTAGTGTATGTTTCTTACAAACAAGGCATTCTCCTCTATAACCACAATATAACCATCAGAGTCAGGGAATTAATGTTGATTTATCACTGTTATCTAATCATCAGACCCTATTTAAGTTTTGCCAGTTGTCCCAATACTATTCTTTTCTTTTTTAAAAAAAAATTTTTTTTTTATTGTAAAGACAGGGTCTTGCTATATTGCCCAGGCTGTTCTCAAACTCCTGCCTTCAAGCAATCCTCCCGACTTGGTCTCCCAAAATGCTGGGATTATGGACGTGAGTCACCATGCCCAAGCTCAGTAATATTCTCTATCATAAAAAGCTTCAGTCTAGAATCATGTGCTGTGTCTGTTATGTTTCTTCAGTTTCCATCAACCTGGAATGATTCCTTAATTGTTTGGTGACTTTCATGATTCTTTTGAAGGCCAGTTAATGTTCCTCAGTTGGGGTTGTGTGATGTTTCTTCATGATTATACTCAGGTTAGGTGTCACTGGCAGGAACTCCATGGGTGCTCTGTTCTTGCCTCTGTATCCCTTCGGGTGATATTACCTTACATCAAGTGATTAAGGTCATGTCTGCCTGGCTTCTTCACTGCAAGATTACTTTAGTAAGAACTTTGTTGGGGGTATGTCGAAGCTATGTCTCTTTGTCTTAGTCTTCATCAAGCTTTTAATTTGTTCATTTATTTATTTTTTTTATCAGTATGAACTTAGGATTTTCTATTTTATTCAATCAGTTAAAAAATCCATCATTATCATTATTTATTTTGATCCTTCAATTGTCCCATACCTGGCCATTGGGAGCCTTCATAAGTAAGTTTCTGGGTCCTTTTGATACAATTCCATCATTCTTTAGGCATATCTCTACTTTCTGGGACAATAAGATGTTCCAGGCTTATCTTATATTTTTTGTACATATCCCTCTTTTGGCATCACATGCAATGCCTGAGACTTATATTTTTTACTCTTTTCAATTGTGGTAAATAATCATACTTTCAGGGCTAATTTCCTCTGTTGGAGGAATCAACCATTTCTTCAAGGACCCTTGGTTCCTTTTAGTGAAGAATAGTATAATATTTAGAAATCAAGCATTAGGCATTAGGTATACTTGCTGCTATTGAGGTGTCATTGCTCCAGACCCTCTCAGTGAACAAAGCTAGGCATTTATATGTGTGTTTTAAATATTACTTTTTTAATGTATACATTAAAAACAGTTCACACCAATATATCCAGTTCCAGTGTTCTCTCTTTCCATATTTAAAACTCCCTTCTCTGATGATGAGATACTTGGCCCCTGTTTTCTTCTGTATACCTACTTATTTCATCAACCCTCCTGTATGTGACAAATCTCAGGTCCCTGGCACTGGTGACCTTCTCTTCACCCTCCATGGGAGGCTCTGCCATCCTGTGTCAGCTGTTGGAGCTCCCCTCTACTTTAATGGTGGCCACATCAATTTAAAGCCAGCTTAGGAAATGGTGGAAAAATATCCTATCATTTGCTATCAACCCATGACTGCCGTTTTGTTGGGGTTGGAATGTGACTATAAAGTCACATACTAGATCAAATTTTAAAAGTAATGGATACCAGAATGTCAATATCTACATGAGCATCCTTCACTAGAGTAGCCTTGTTGGGAGGTTGCATTCTCTCTCCATTGCAGTTGCTGTTTGACACTACCTCCGTCTCTACCTGCTTTTGGAACCACTTTCCAAGCCAATCCTGAAACCTCCACCTACCTCCTCTCCTGTTGTAGTCCTCATTAAAAGCAACCGGAGCTGCTTAAATCTCATTGGGAAAATTGTATCATTTTTATTACAATTATTTATTTACATGCCCTTCTTTTCCTCTAGACTGTGAGACCTACCCTCAGAGCAGAGGCTAACTTTATATTTTATAGCATCCAACACAATAATTGTTGAATCCTTTAGTGAATGAATGTTGTCTTTGATTCAGTTTTCTTCAGCCTAGATGCCAGATTTAGTCCCAAATGACTCAGCTGTTCCCCAAAATGAAATGCACCCTCGAAGTATGAATATTTATATGAATATTTACCACTTGAGAAGAGTCAAAAATATATGTCTCAGGCATTGATGCAATATCAAGAGAGGCATTTTTGGAGTTTTGAGCAGTCTCAAGATCACAGAATATGTATATAATATCCCAAAGTATCTACTTTGAAGGTGATGATATTCTTTTGTTTTATATATAAGTTGTATTCATTAAAATATCCATTTCATTACTTTACAGTCAGCGATATTTCATATGCATTAAAACTAAATACTTATCATAAGATTGCAGCCAGCAGAAATATCTCCCCGTGTTTTATACTTCACTGATGATGATTTATGTTCTGAGTTAGCCAAGACCTCATGTAACACTATTCTCACCATTAAAGGATCACAGTTCTTGTTGTTCAGAGCAATAATGGATATTGATAGACAATATCCATCTTCTGCTTCCCTCTGGGGATTCTTGTTGGTCATTGTACAATGCTTCTGTGATAGCCTCTTATTTTACAAAAAGGGAGAGATCAATATAGAACAGAGGTAGACCCTAGGGCGGGGGAGGGGGTGCAAAGAACAAAACAATGATCATGTATGTATGTGCTTCCTCTACATGCTTATATGGCTGAAATCTTTTAACAATTAACAGCTTTGGTCATCTTAAAAGTGGAAAAAAAAGTAGAACAAGTGAAGGAATATATAGCTCAGTATGCGTGTTTATGTGTTTATGGGGCAGATAGGGAGTGGGTAGGTGAAGGTGAGAGCCACAGACCTCGTTGAGAGGTGGGTTGCCCACTTCAGACCTTATATTAGGGTTAGAGTTTGTTGGGCTGCCTTATGTGTTTATACGGGGAGCCCTTTCATAAAGGCAGCCTGATGTTGGGACTTTTAGAAAAGGGTGAGGCTCCAGTGCTGGGCCCACAGATTATCACTGTGTGCCTGTCTTTGGGCAAATTACTGAAGCCCCAGTGAGCCTTGGTTTCCTTAGCTCTAAAATAGGATCCTCACATAGGTATGCTGGGAAGTTTAGAGGAAATCACCTGCCAAATAAATCGCGGAAATAAAAACCTACCAAAGAATTGTTTGACCTGCATTTTATGTTGCATGTTTTAAAATCTCAAGATGGTGCTACTATTTCCTTTCACCTCCTCACTTTCCTTCCCAATCTCTGCCCAGTTTTTTCTCCTACCAGGGAAGCACCCAAGACGCTTTCCCAGATTGCCACACCCCATGGGAGGCTCTGGCTAGAGTTCATAGAGAAGGTTTCGCAGAGAAAGGCTGAGACAGACATCTGCAAGGAAAGGTTGGATATTTCTATATTTGGAGAAAAAGCAAGGGAAAGTTCGAAGAGGAGGGCATTTCCAAGATAATTTCCCATTTAGGTCTGGAGGTGGTAGAAATATAGATGTTCTGATGTTTCTATAAAGGCTGTCAGGCCTTAATGAAGTTCCTCATGGGGCAAGAGCCACACGTGCTTATTAAGGTTGGATCCGTTGATACACCCACCCCGTGGATTGGGGCGCAAACTGGAATCAACAGTGCCACCAAGTGGCACCAGGCTAATAAGCAAGTTGAAACACGGACTGCAACCTCTTCTAGTGCTTTGCCCCAAAGTCTCTGTCTCTTTCTCTTTCTAAAAAATAAGACCAAGTATATTTTCCTTCAATGAATACAGCGAGAATGATCTGGGAAATGAACCTTCTTCTGGCATGTTTCAGAGTTTGGATAGAAGATACATATTAAGCAATCAAAACCTTGAAGACCTGCTGAAATGAGCATCCATAGAAGTTGATACCTTGGCATACGTGCATACAGGTCATTCGGAAACACAGAGGAATGGGGGCTCTGTGACTTGGGAATTGAGAAGGTTTTCAAGGTGTGTGAACCAAGGTAAAGCTCCAGGGTGATACACACTATAGACAGCAGTAAGTAGTATAGACAATACAAACGAATCTATTTAGAAAAAAGGAAACCATTTATATCATTACAGTCTGTGATCTTTTCATTTTTTATTTAGAGTATTTGTTTTTCTGATCATAGAAGTGTTGTTATAGCCATTTGGAAGATTTATTACTTTAAATACAATACATTCTACATGCTATTAAACACTTTGTCAATAACACAAAATGGTAAGATTTTAAAGCCTACTTTATCCTTGTCCATTCTTCTATCATTAAGAAAAGGGTGTACATTGTACTTTTGCTACTGTGTTCATTTTTAGGTCTAGTTTGAGATAAGCTTCCAGCTTTGATCATTGCCTTTCCTGTTCCTTTTGTTTTCTTTCTCCCATAGAATATATTCCCTTCTTCTTCCAATATCCTCCCCTATCCACTCCCCACAAAACCTGGCTTTCGGAACAGTAGGGGTGTGACCAGCCAACGCTCTAGAGCCCGTGTCTCAGTGTCCCTGTCACAGCACCCTGACTCTGCAGTACTCATTTGACTTGATATTTTGACATTTGTAGTATTGCTTTTCTGAGAGTGATGGTGCAGAGCCTATAGCTTGGGCTGTTGAAAGGTCTGTCAATTCTGTTGTGCCTAACACTGTTAACCCCAGAGGAGAGAGGTTTCCTCTCACTTCCTAGGTATAGGTGGGACGGACCAGTGCTAGGGAATTTATGAATTAGATGGCAGCCAGGCACAGAAAGAGAGGAAGGGTGAAAGGTGAGTGGGAACCCCCAGAACATCAGCTGAATGCTAACTATAACAATGACAGATATCAAAAGCAATTTAAAACATATCTTACTATGAGGGGGACAAATGAGGGAAAAAGCTTTGATTCTCCCCTTTTTATTTTTTTAAAGAGAGTTAGATTAAGTGCGATGTTTCGGCACTGTTCAGAATAAAAAGCAAGATAGATCCCAACAACTTGCCTTAATTTTGAATTTAATATTATACTGTAGATCATTTTTGGGCTTGAGTGGGTATTTTTTTATATATCATTTTTTATTGTAAAATATACATAACATAAAAGTTACCATTTTAACAATTTTAAATGTACAGTTCAGTGGTATTATGTATATTCACATTGTTGCACAACCATTATCACCATCCATCTCCAGAACTTGTTCATCTTTCCAAACTGAAACTCTGTAACCATTAAACACTAACACCCTATTCCTCCTCCCTCAGCCTCTGGGAACCACCATTCTGCTTTCTGTCTCTATGAATTTGACTACTCTAAGGACCTCATATAAGTGGACTCATGATAGTATTTGTTCTTTCGTGACTGGCTCATTTCACTTGTAACATCCTCAAGGTTCATCCATGTTGCAGCATGTGTCTGAATTTCTTTCCCTTTTGAAGGCTGAATAGTATTCCACTGTGTGTATATATCATATTGTGTTTTTTTATCCATTCATTGATGCACATTTGGGTTGCTTCCACCTTTTGGCTATTGCAGATAATTCTGCTGTGAACATGGCTGTATAAATGTTTGCTTGAGTTCCTACTTTCAAGTTTTTTTGGTTATATACGCAGAAGTGGAATTGCTAGGTTGTATGGTATTTCTGTGTTTAATTTTTTGAGGAATCGCTGTACCATTATCCACAACAGCTGTTCCATTTTACATTTCCATAAATTATGCACAGTAGTTCCAATTTCTCTACATCCTCACCAACACTTGTTACTTCACTTTTTTTTTATTCATAGCCATCCTACTGGGTGTGAAGTGGTATCGCATTGTGGTTTTGGTTTGCATTTCCATAATGATTATTATTATGTTGATCATCTTTTCATGTCCTTATTGGCCATTTGTGTATCTTCTTTGGAGAAATGTCTATTCAAATCCTCTGCCCATTTCTTAATTGGGTCATTTGTTATTTTATTGCTGAGTTGCAGGAATTCTTTATATTCAGGATATCAACCCCTTATTAAGTTTGCAACTTATGCATATTTTACAAAATTTGAGTGGATTGATGACTTAAGTGGATGTTGAGAAAATCTATCAGCCTGTGATTGACTGAGGCTTGGGGAAGATGAGGGGTTCCCTCTGGGCAGACAGTCCGCCCTGCAGACCAGGGGTAGAATCTTTCCCTTTTGGGCAACTACATCCTGTTTCTGGAAGGATTGGGTCAGCAAGGCTAAAACAACCCCTGTCATCTCACTGTGGCAGGTTGGTTAGGTGAGAGCATTGCCGGTAGGTGTAACATCACAGATGGTGACTGTCACCACCTGAGACCAAGTGATCACATTATGGTGGAGAAACACAAGCTTTCTGTTTCCATGTAGATTCTCTCAGTATCAGCAAGTGTCACATCCCAGTCAGTCCCCAGCCCTTTAAGGAAATTAAGGTGGGTGTTCGAGAGGACTTTTGCCCTTCTCATTTATATAAGTATTTGTTGCTAAGCCCCTGGATTTGTCGTACGTAGTGTCATTCTTGTGTTTCCACAATGGGTGTGCCATTCTGATTTCAGAAGAGAAACATTTCTCTCATTCTACTTACTTCTTTCTTGTTCTTCTTCTTAAAAAATTAATCTGAAAGAAGTTGAATGAGTAAATGAGAGGCGGCATTTTGGTAGAAATGTACAATCCAGTCATCTCTCAGAAGACAACATAAGCTTCCAGGAACCCATAGAAGCAAATGGCAGGATTTGTGCCTGTGTTGAGCTTCAAGCCTCACTGTGCCCAGATTGAAAAGGACTTCAGGATGCGTGGGGCAAACCTATCAGTAAGCACAAGCACACACAAGTTAAAATGACAAACATTTATGCTGTGGGATATGGACCTGGGCGGTCCTTAGGCCTAGGGCTGGGAAGGATCTTGAAACGGTGAGGATTCTGAACAGAATTTTGAAAGAAGGAAGTGACGTGGATTGGCATAAAAACAAAATTGTAGCTATGGTAGGCATTTTATAGCATTATCATCTCTTTTCCTTTTTGCTATGTATGTTAACAGGTGGCCTAGAAATCCATTAGATGTGACAATTTTTTTTTTATGGGGTGGAAGGCAGTAGGTGATAGTAGATGATTGAATATGATGAACAAAGATTTTTTTTTCCAGGGTTGGGGATTTTGTGACTTCCTGAGAGGTCCTGGTGGGCCTTTTCAAACTCTGTGGTCCCTCTTTATGGAGGACACCCAGTATGTCCCAGCCTCTGTCCCAGCACAGCGTAGGCACCGGAGGGGCTGTGCACTGCAGTGGCTGCTTCTCTCTTGACTCAGTCAATCTGTCACTTAAGGAGAGATGACCTGACAGCTGAGCCCCGAGCCGCCTGTGGGAGTTGGCCTGGAGCCACCTTGGCACATTCTTCCTGCGCTTCTCTCTTCTGTCCCTTGTCTTCCTTGTCCTATCACCTGTTCCAGAGGATTTTGTTGGTGGCTTCTGATAAAAGTGTCACCTCCCATGTTGTGGGTTGAATAGTGGTCCCCAAAAGACATGTCCACCCAAAACCTCAGAATGTGACCCTGCTTGCAGTAAGAGTCTTTGCAGATGTGTATACAGTGAGGATCTTGAGATGAGCACATCCTGGCTTAGGTGGCCCTCGATCCAAAGACAAGTGCCCCCACTAGAGACAGAACAGGAAAAGCCACACGCAGACACAGAGAGGAAGGCCACGTGAAGACGGAAGCAGAGATTGGAGTGATGCATCTGGAAGCCAAGGAGGGCTAAGGGCCACAACCCCCGGAAGCTGGGAGAGAGACATGGACCTAATTCTCCTTCAGAAACTCCTGAAAAAACTAACCCTATCAGAGCCTCGACTTTGGACCTCTGACCTCCAGAACTGTGAGAGAATGAATTGCTGTTGTTTTAAGCCACTGAGTTTGTGATGATTTGTTAGGCAGCCCTAGCAAAGCAATACTGGAAGAGTCCTGGACGTACCTAGTTCAGTTACTTTCAATCATTAGAACTTTTAAAAAGGCCAGGAACTGCATCAGAACCTCAGGGGGCTGGGTCAAGGGATTAATATCTTTAAAAGTGTCCTGGGAGATTTTAATGTGCAGCCTGGGTGTAGAATCACAGATCTCTGCCAGATATCCCATTTTGTGGATGATAAAACCGAAGACTCAGCAAAGTTGCCTTGTGGTCCAAAGAAAATTTGCAAAAGTCTTTTTGGAAAGGGGAAACACAACTCACTCAAGGAGGACAACAGAATGTATTTGTAAATTAAAATTTTAGGGGAAAAAAGAGAAAGAATTTCATTTATTCATTTCATGTTTTGGGTTTTGTAGGTGGTAGTGATTAAGAGAGGAAGAACTCAGCTGATAATATTTTTCAGGGACATTTATTTCCCCTAAACCCATTTTTAAGAGTGTTCATGTGTACGATAGAAGAAATGTTTTCCTTCTTGGACATGCATGCAGGTTTAAAATATTTATGATTTTTTATTACCACCTAAATGAAGATTCTCAGTTTCCCATTCCCTTAAGAAATCTGAATAGAGTCTAGATTTCTGTACAGCAAAGGAGATGGATAATTGTGTTGGAAGTCTTGTTATGGGTAAGCATTTTAGTAAATTAACATAGAAGATTTTATGTTCAGAGTACTTAAACATTTTTTATTTTTATTTTAAAGGGTGTCTCTTGAAACAGGACCTTGGTTTCAGGGATGTGGTATTAAATCTAATCACCCACTTAGGTTATCTGTCCTTTGGAGGCTCATAAAGATAAGGGCAACAGGATAATTGGGATATTATGTACTCTTTAAAACAGCATGATTTAGTCCAAGTAGGAATTGCTGGGGCTCTAAATTAATCCCCTGGGGAACAAATGAAAAATATATATATGTGATATATTATTGAGGTAGTATATATTTTGGTGCTTTGATATCTTGGAGAGTCTTACATTAATCTGTCATTAATTTTAACCAGGGCAATCTGACGGTGATTAGAGCATATCTAGATAATCAGAAGCTAAAGAAGCCCACTGAGAGATTTACTTAAATGATCTAATCAGCTTTTCTTTTCATAGAAGACACAAAACTGAGGTCCTGACGACTCAAGGGCATTAACAATCCCAGGGCACTTTCCATAAGAGTCGGGGTATTTAGCCCCGGTGTCCTGGCCAAAGTCCAACTCCAGTAATGCCATTTTGCCTTCGGAAAAGTCCCCCTGCAGCTACCAGTGGATGCAGCATTATTCTCCCCTTCCTGTCCCAAAGTGTGCGGCTTTGTGTGGCGGTGGCTCTGTGTGCCGCAAATCAGATGCTTCATTTCTATTATGAGTGGCTGCGTTTGGGCTCCAGGGGCGCCGTCCCTAAGCTGCCACAAGTACACGACGGGGATATTTACATGACTCGCACTATCGGGGGAAATTGCAGAAGATTTACTCTTTTGAGAACCTCATTTTAATCTTTTGTAAAAGACGATGTTGTGATTAATAATGTAATGAGATGCAATTAGATAATGATCAGATGGGAATGTAAGCATGTACATATTTATCTCTTTGTACCTTATTTGATTCTAGAGAAGGTCAGAAGCAATTATCCTTACCAATGAGATTTCTCTCTTCACCATGGTCCAGGCCAGGTTGTATTAAAATCTGCAAAATGAACCACTTTTTAGTTTGTAAGGAAAATCTAAAGAAAGATTTAAAAAGGCTCAAAAATGCAGAACACTAGAGTGTGGGATGGAGATTCAAGGCCATCCCAGTGAACGTGATTCAGGGAGTGAGAGAGGGATGCCTTTGGCCTTGGGCGATGGTTTCAAAACAGCCAACCTAGACAGCTTGACAAACTATTTCTGGAATCCTGGTTTTTGAAACAGTCTGTTCCACTTAGAGGGGAAATTTCCAGTTGCTCTAACCAGATAAGATCCAAGGAGTTGATCTAACCCCTAACTGGCTGTGGTTTATGCCATGTGGTGCCCATAAGAACCACAATGCCACAAGGAAGGACTTTTCATGAACTGGACCGCTGCCAACTCTAGGAAGTGCCTCATTTCGTTTCTTTCTTGAGGGAATAAAATAAACCAAGGGAGAACTTCTTTGAGGACTTAAGGGGAAACCTGGAGCAACATGGGTTCCATGCAAACTGGTCAAAAGTCATGATGAAGAGGATGAGAAAATTGGAAGGGTACTGGGGGAATACTCTAAATATTTCAAGTTTTAAAGATGGAAACTTACAATGAACTAGATGATTAGCCTATTTAGATATTCAAGCTTCCCTTCTTGTTATTTCCTCCTTGGACATTAGTCAGCACTTTTTGGTTGCAAGTGACAGAAACTCAACGTAAAGTAGGTAAAACAGAAAAGAGAATGTACTGGCTTATGTAGCTGAACAGAGAAGGTGTCGATGGGTCTGGGGGCTGTGGTCAGGTTTCAACTCCTTTTCCTCTCTCCTCTCTTTCCTCATGGTGACAAGATGGCATTTTGCAGCTTTAGACTCACACTCTAGCCATCTCAGCAGAAAGAACGTTCCTTCCCCAATAGTTTGAATGAAAGCTCCGGGATTATTTGGCTGGGCCCAGTTTTGATCAGATGCCCATCTCTCTGGCCCAGGGTAGAGGGGTGGGGAAGCCACACACAGTCCAAAGGGACTGTGCATTTCAAAGGGGAAACGAAGCTGATGCTACCAGGGGGAGGAATATGGATGCTGGTCCCAAAATACGAACATGGTCCCAAAATACGTCACTGACATATAAATTATAACACAAATTCTAACATGAAGGGTACTGATCTACACTTTTTTAAAGAACTTTGTAAAAGCATTTGACATGTTTGACTAAAACCATGGAAAATGTAGCATCACAGAGTTGGCCTCTGAGTTCTGTTTCCCACGTGGTAGAGAAATTCACAATTTTAGCATTCCTGCGAAGGAATATTTCAGCTCCCAGTTGGGTTCCTCTAGGGACGTTGTGTTTATTAATTCATAAGGCAAAGGCAGTATATTCCATTTTAATAGGAAGTTCTTCTTTCTCATAGTAAGCCTAAAGTCTCCCCTCTCCTCTGTTGACTTTGTTCTAATGGTCCCTCTCCTGCCCTTTGGAGATAAATGGAGTGAATTTGATTTTTCCAAGATTTCTTTAGCTCTTTCAAAGTCCAATTTGTCTCTTGGCTACATACACCTACGTCTCTTCTCTCTCCTCCTGCTCCTTCTTTTTGATGATATAAAGAAAGCTTATAAGTGCTCATTATCGGAGGAGGGGACTCTGTCTCTCCAATTTCATGACAATTGTTGGACATACTCGTTTTAAAAAAATTTTTCATGTTTATTATGAATTACAGTTTGAAGGCTGAACATAAAGAGTTTATCACAAAATGGTATTTTTAAAATAGCATTCTCAAACATTTATGTATTCCATTTTAAAAGCTAAGTCAAATTATTTCAGGAAACATAGGCCTTTAAACATTCTTTTTGGTGTGTTCTAAGTATTTCATAGGTTGCAGCAAATGGGGTGTGATGATCATAGTTCTGAAGTATCCTTAAATAGTCCATGAATATAAATATTGAGTTAAATAGAAAACTATTAAGAGAACAGTGTATGAAAGTCAATGTAAGAGAACAATGATTTTGTAGATCAGAATGAAGATTCTATTATAATATGCACTTGACCTAGTAAATGAACTCTTAAGAAGGGATGTATCATTGTTCTCTCTCGAGTTGCTATGTTTTTAGCAATGGTAGGTCTAAGCAAGGAATATTAAAATCATAACTTTTTAAAGGAAATTCAGAGGCTTAAAATAAAACTCCTTTATTAATGATTCTTTGTGTGCTTTGGCCATTTACATTTCTGGATCTGTCTTCTTTTTCTTTAGTTAAATATCTTAGACATACTTGTCTTAGAGAAGGTATACATCATTCCATTTCATGGTGTTTACATTTAAATCAGATCTCATTTAGTCACCACATTTTGTTGTACTTCTTAACTTTTAATTTAGTTTCTAATCATTAGTGTGAATACAATTTTATTAACAATGAACTGTCATCATTTTTATAAGAAAGAGCGAGTTCATTTCTTTACATGGTTATTACTGTATTCATGAAAAGTTCACCAGTAATTAGCATTTTTTTAACAACTCCAGCAATTTGTATCCTGTGCCTGGTCTGTAAAAGTATGAGGAAAAGGAAATTTGACATCTTTAAGAAGCATATACCTCTGACAACACAGGAAGGGGAAGCAGAGGACCTTAATGATTTTTATGAGTTCTCTAAGCCTGTGAGAATGGAGGGAGGTGGCCCGAGTCATAGGCTTGTGCTTAACTCTCTCTTCCATTTTCCATGCAGCTTAAGGCTAATGTGGAAAGATTGATGGCCCCTGAGTTGGCAGAACTATTAGTCTAAGAGGAGGGCGAGTTGAGGATGAAGATGTGGAAGGTTAGAGAGCAGAGAGCTAACACGTAACCAGGTAGAATAGAGGTGTGCAGCTGGGGTGGTAAGACTAGAAGGGCTGCTTGTCACATGCAATTTCTGTTGAAACCATCATCCTGCCTTTGCTAATGTTCTTCCCTAGTGCAATTTCTCTTTCAGGGACTGTTGTAGGAATAATGTGCCACATGGAGTGATAGTGTTACTGGGTGGAGTTATGCGCTATTGCTAGACCCATCTGCTCACAGCCTCTGGGGCTTTTCAGCCGCAGGATCAAAGACTAATACAGAGTGACAGACGCCAAAGGGGCAATCCTCATACATAGTAGGTGCTCAATAAATGCCACTGGATTTGTGTGAAGACACCAGTGGCGGATGGGACAGGTTTTGCATGAAGAATCATGAGTTAAGACACGAATGTGTCTCAGAACACTTTCTACCCACATTTCAGAAGTAAACGACTTCCCTCCTTCACACCTTTCTTTTTTCTGAAACAAATACTTTCTGAACACCTGCTAAATGCTTAATTCATTTCAGGCATTGTGGGTGGAAAAACAATCATATTTTCCCTGTTTTTTTTTATTTAAATGAAGTCAAGGCTGTATACCATAATTTTTTGCTCCCTTACCCTTGCTTTCTTTTTTATTATCCCAAATCCTCCCAAAGCATTGCAAAGTTTGAAGAAAACAAAACAATGCTTTTATTCATTTGTGGGTGAAACAGAATGTGTTAATCAGAAAATTGTGAGCAAGCTCATGATTTCAATACAAAACAAACCTGAAAGAGTTCTGTGTTCCTAGCAACTAACGCATATGCCGTGGGTTGAATTTTTCTCTTCACTGGAAGAGGATTTTCTTCTTACACCCACTTCCATGTTTATGAAGGATCTTTTCCCAGTGCTGGAAAAAGAGGAAAACCTTTCACAATAGTAAAAAGTCGCCATGCCTCATTATTGGGCAGACTAGGTATATACTAAGTATGTATTCCAACACACATTCTCTGATACCAGTTACAAAAGCCATTTCTTTCCTTATTTCTTTTTCCCTTTTGCCTGTCTCATTCTTAAAGATATTATTTTTTTCCTGCTTGCACAAAGCACTTAATTTCCTTTTTCATACTGCTTTTTATGACCTGTCTGTAAGGCTCACCACGGCCCCCAGTTTAATAGTAACTGTGCTAATTATCCTATCTTTAAAACACAACAGAGTGGTTTGTTAGAACAGAATTTACATTGCATTTCCAATTACGGGCATTTACAGGTAATTGCCTAATTTTGATACAGTAAAAAGCTGACTTGCAATTTTTTCAAAGTAGTAATTATTAATAGAAGTGTATCTCCTAAAATCATTTTGTTTAAGACATCAACAGTGATTCCACTGAAGCTATAAATCAAGTTAGAAAGAGTTGTCATCTTAACAATGATTGTACTTATCCTAAACAAAGAATGTCTCTGAATTAAAAAAAATGAAACAACAACAAAAAACAATAATGCATAATAAAGAAGCAGAATATATTTAATTAGGAAAAGTTAAGAGGAACTTTTAGTTGCCTTTAAATGGTTAATAAAACTAGACTTAGAAAGGGAATTGTGTGTATTATTAGTTTTTTCTTAAGGTTGAGTTAGAGCCCTACCTATTCAATGTGACATCATGAGTTTTCTTTTTTTTATATCCTTGGCTATTGTGTTTACTACTATTGTGCTTGTTGACTGGGACTGCTTTTTCTGAGAAGGAAATACCCTTGCCAGATAAAAATCAGTGCTTATCTTGGCTTTGCCGTAAAATCCTAAAATAGTATAAAAGTTTCAAAGGAGTGAACAAATGTGTAGAAATCAAAAAGGAAACATAAATGTATTTTAAGAAAATTGATTTAACTTCAAATTGTTTTTTGACTTCTCCTCTATATTTAAGTATGTGCTGGTTTTCTATTTAAAGCCTCCTTCATTGCTGTGGTTTTTAAACAAGAAACACAGCAAAACTAAATAAAACAAAAACCCCAAGTGAATAGAAGCTTTAACTCCAGAGATATTTAACAGCATTTCTGTTCTGCCGTGAGAATCAGAAGGAAACTATAACCGACATTGATTTGCTAGGTTTGAATAGAAAACTTTGGTGATCTCAGCCATGCTTCTGGGGATTTCATTAAAGAGGCATTTCAGCTCCATGTTTCTCATTATTACTTATTAAACTTGATTAAATGTGTTATTCTAAAATATTAAGCATCTAATAACTATTAGTGATTTAATATTAATTGCAAACTTAGAGCATTAGGTACCACACAGGACAGAAGATGCAGTCTGTGTCCCTGAAGGTGCCTATGGAATGATGTCTGAGCACTGCCATGAATGTGACACGTGACAGGAGCACGTGGGCATCTGAGCAGGTCAGAAGTGAGGCGGACAGATATGGCGGAGCAAGATTGGAATGGGGTGCGTGTGTGTGTATGTGTGTGTGTGTGGTTGAGTGTCCCATTTAAATGACAGGAGTCTTGTTGTGTCATCTTCCAGTGCTCAGAGCAACAGAGCACACACAGTTATGTCACAGGTATCCCCAGGCTGACATCACTCTGGTCCTCATATATCTGCAGACCCTTTTGCAACCTTTATTTCTATAGCTTCATCTTTTGCATACTCAACTTCTGCCTCCAGGTCTCCTTTGCAACAAAACCACTGTTCTAGATTCATCTTGTTGCCCACAGCTTGGCCACCCTTTTTCCTCTCTGTTCTCTTTATGAGTACACTCTTCTCTAGACCAAAATGCTTAAAACATTTTTTAAAAAATTGATGTCACAACACTGTTACCCCCTCAGAGACCCCGTTTCAAGCCCCATTGCTGTTGCATTATAGTAGCAATAGACTAGTGCAGAACCCGGACGGTTGCCCCATCCTAAATCCTTCAGATAAGGAAACAAAAGGCAGGCAGTTTCTAAGAGCACCCCAGGCATCCATAACAGATAACCTTTAAAACCTCTTCTCTTTCTACCTTATTGCCTTTTCCTTCTTTTCCTTCCTCCCCATTTCTGTGGTTCTCACCCTGACGAGTTGTGAAAGGGAGTTTTCTTAGCTCAGTGGCTAAGAATTTAGCTGTATTGATTTGTCCCACTGCACTTGCTGAAATGCTAAAGGGGAAAACTTGGCACATAAAATGTAAGTCAGTGTGATAAAATTAAACTTCACAAGCTCTGCAGCTGCTGCATACACATAGAACATGACTAGAATCTTCATCGCCGACTGCTTAGACATTCCAGTTTTACATCTTTGCTCTTTTCATCGGGCTTGCGTTTTGCATGTTGGGCAGTAGGAAAATAAATTTCATGATGATCACTTCATCCTGCAGAAGCAGACACATGAATTGTATAGCTGTGTGCGTGCATCTACAGTTTATGTTAACAAAGAGCACAGCAACGTACAGATTATTGTCTCTAGGGCGGCGTTGCAGCTGGAAGTACAGAGGTGACCCACGTACAACCACTGCAGGGGAGAGACTCATGCCAAATAGTCTCATTATTGAAGTGGCTCAGTCCTTATCGACTCTGTGAGGCTGAGGGGGCCCCAGCCATCTTTAGGGGCATAAACATCATTTAAAGGAAGAACTTATTAGCATGCTTTTTCCCCCCCTTTTAATGCTTCCAAGAATCTCTGAATTTTCTTTTATGGCTAGAATATTTGCAATGCTGAGATGGAGTTGTGCTTTTCCCAATTTTGGAGAAGTTTAGGTAGAAGAACTTGCGATAGTGCTGTTCCTATAAAAACGGAAAATTTCAGTTCATTTTAGGAATTTCTACCTATTTGTTAACTTATTTGTTCATTCAAAAACTGTGTATCAAGTGCTTTCAAAGTGCAGGGCACAGTTTAAGAGCTGAGGAGATAGGATATAGCAGTTCCCCTGTTCTCAGACAGATCTAAAAAAAAAAAGAAAAGGTAAATAGCTAAAATGCCACATTGTAATGGGTGCTATGGAAACAGTAAGGCAGACTAAGAGAATGCCAGGTTGAGGCAGGCTACTCGTTTATACAAGGGTCTATTGCGATAATCCAGGTGAGAGATGATGTGCTTTGCTCCTTGGTGGTAATAGTGGGGATATTGGAAGAGGTCATGTTCTGAATATATTTTGGATGTCGAGCCACCAGGATTTGCCATTGGGATGTGGGGTATAGAAAATGAAATGAGTCAAATGTTATTCTTCTGTTTTTTTTTTTTTTGTCTGAACAATTGGTTAGCGAGTGGTAATTCACTAAAATGGGAGAGACTGGAGACACAAGTTTTCTGGAGGAGAATCAGAAGTTTGGTTTGGGACTTAGATTTGAGATGTCCGTTAGATGTGGAAGAAGAGATGTCACGAAGGCCGGTGGATACGTGGGTCTGGGGACGGGGGGAGAAGTCTAGGCCAGAGTCTTGAGCAAAGAAAAGTATTTGAAGCCTTAGAGTGGTTGAGATCAACTAGGTATGGGTATAATATAAAACAGTAAAGAGGTACAGTGACTGAGCCCCAAGCCATCCCAAGGTCGGGGAAATGAGAAACCACCCATAGATGCTAAGGAGGATTGGCCAGTGGATTATTTTCCTGTGGCTGCTGTAACATGGCACCCAAACTGGGTGGCTTAAAGCAACAGAAGTTTATTATCTCACAGTGCTGGAGACTGCAAGTCTGGAATCAAGGTGTTGGCAGGGCCACGCTCTTTGGCTCTAGGGGAGAATCCTTCCTTACCTCTTCCAGCTTCTGGTGTCTGTGGGCAGCCCTTGGCATTTCTTAGCTTGAAAGTGCTTTACCCCAGTCACATGGCCGTCTTCTCCATGTGTGTCTTACATCCTCTTCCCTCTGTGCATGCCGGTGCCCAAACTTCTCCTTTTCTCTAAGAAGACCCACCCTAACGACCTCTTCTTAACTTGTTTAAATCTGCAAAGACTCTGTTTCCAAACAAAGTCACATTCTCAGGCACTGGGGGGTAGGACTTCAACGTTATCTTTTTTGGGGACACGATTCAACCTGTAACAGCCAGCAAGGCTGGGGATAGGAGAACCAAGAGCATGGCGCTCTAGAAGCCGAGTGAAGGATGTGCTTTAGGCAGGAAAGATGGAGAAACTGAGTCAGATGCTTCTGGTCGAGCCAATAGGGTGAGGACTGAAGATTGATGGTTGGATTGAGCATAGTGAAGGTCATTGTCACCCTTGCGATGAGTGGTTTCTGCTAAGTGGTGAGAATGAAAATTGGATCGAAATTCAAGAGAGAATGGAAGCAGGGGAGTTAGAGAAAGCAAGTGGAGACAGTTTTTTTTAGGAGTTTTGCATATAGGGCAACAGAAAAATGGGTGGTAGCAGAGGAGAAATCAGAGATTGGAAGAATTTCTTTTTAAACAATGGGAGAAATAAAAGCATGTTTATTTATGAAGCAGTAGAGAGGGGAAATATCACAGAAAAAAGGGGGCAATTTCTAGAGTGATATCTTTGAGTAGGCAAGAGGATGTACGATCTTATAGCCATGCAGAAGGTGGCTAGTTTAACAAGCCTTCCAGAAGATTCTGATGCATGGTTAAGTTTGAGAATCACTGTTCTAGATAATGTCGAGAACCCTCTAAAATTCTGTATCTTGTGATGTCTTTTACCCCATTAGCTGAAAATGAACCTCCCCTTTTGTTTCAAATGATGATTGTTGCCTAATGTGTATAAAGAATGAGTTGAGATGGAATGTGACCACAAGTATTACAGGGAGAGGCATTGTAGGGGCCGGTAGCTCTCCATCTATGCCTGCCTTTGAGAGGCTTAATCAGCTGTACTGTCTTTTTAAACTATGATTTCTGCCATTTAGAAGCTCCTCTGCAGCATTGCCTGGGAGATCCGGCTGCATCTCCAGCTGCTATTTTTAGATGACCCTGCATCAGACCCTAGCAGAGTGAAGAGGGTGTCATGGGACATGAAATATTTGTATTTGGCAAAACTCAAGTGCTGTATAACAACTTAATGTCCCAATACCCAAATGCTATTATGTCAGACTTTTGTATATCAAGTTTACTTAAAATATTATCTAGTATTTCCATTGAAACCTTCCCAAGGAAGGATTCCCAGTTTGGATTGTCTGGCCATTGTATGGCTTTATTTTGTTCATTATATACAGTAGCTGTAGGTTGGTATTGTCACCTTAATGTGATTACTCTTTTGACCTCCTTTCATTCTAAAATGTACCATTACCAGTGGAATGACCATACTTTCATTCTCGAGTCTATCAAAGTCAACCCTAATTTTCCTAATGTTAGAGGACTGGAAGAAGTTGAGGCAATGGAAAAAGTTTTAATCAAAGCAGTAACTGACTTGAGTTTTAGTAAAATAACATGGTGTGAACGAATGTTTGGCTAGGAAAGAGCATTAGGCTTTTCTAGCTGTTAAAAGTAATTTGAGATTATTGATTGCACATTATTTGGTAGAAAGCATGAGATTATTAAGGTAATATATCCACACTCTCTGAGGTTTACATTATCAAGAAGACATTCCTCTTTTCTCCCTTCGAAGTAGTCAGAAAGGATTTGGATTGCCTTTCAATGCTAGAAAGTTATTTCCCTCGTTTCTCTGAACATGTCTAAGTAAATTTGGAATGAGACTTGCCCTTCAGTACTCCAGGATTTTGTTAATTCTGCTTCTGCTAGCGTCATAGTGTTAACATTTTCACCCTGGGACATTCACTCAACACCCCACAGATGGAGTGTCTCTCTGTGCCCAGCACAGGTGATGCCGATGTATGATGAGTGTATACACTAGTGGGATGGACACCCTGCAAATGACATCTGTACGATATGCAATATAATAAGCACAGTGACAGATGTAGACACAGGGTGCTCTGGTTGCCCAGGTAAGGATGGCTTTACCCCTACTGCTGAGGGTGGTGGTCAGTAGGAAGCTCGGTAAATGGGAAGAAGCTATAGTGGAGTTTTTCTAATATGTGAACTTCTAGATACTTTCTAATAACTTGTATTATGCTGTTTCACATTTTTATATTTAATAACTTTTATATCCATCTATTTTATGCTCATAGACACCCAAAATATAGGCAGATCAGAAGAGGAAATCAAGGCTTAGAACCTTTGACCTGCCCATAGGAGTGATACCCAGGGCATCCGAATCGTGGTGCAAATGTTTTGCAACCAAAGTTTAGGAAATGAACCCCATCATGTACTAGAACAATTTACAGTTTGGCAATCACTTAAAGGATGTTTGAACAGCTTTTAAGTTTCCTCGAAATTGTTAACATTCAGGCACAACTCTGATATAATAGCTTTGGGAAGTTTTAAGAAACTTTAGCTTGAGATTGATGACTGAGACAATTTTGTCTTTAATGTGGCAATTGATAAGCATGCCGTAAAATAATCCTGGCTCTTTTAGAGGTTGTTATTTTAAAAATGCACTATGAAATTTTACCTATGCTGTCATTGTGTCAAAAGGAGAAGTTTTTGGCTTGTCATTTTTCAAATATAAATCTTTTATTCCTTTTTTTCCTCCTCTTTCCCCCTGTTTTAAAGCCTTATCTTTATAAGTGCTTGAAGCCATTTTTGTGTGTGTTTGAACTTTTTTTTTTTGGTTTGCTTACTTTCATACTCGCAATGAAACTTTAATAGAACAGTTTAATGCCAAGCTTAACTTTAAAGCGCCTTCTAGAAGTCCGAAAGAGCAAGAACGGATGGTATCTGTCCTGCGGGGTCAGGGAGAACGTGCTGCTATCAATTTCAGGCAGAATGCAGGGATGGCTCCTGACCAACGTGGAAAGAGCTAATGGACTATGGTGCGGGTGGCCAGGTCCCATAACCCCCAGGATGAATGTTATTCATGTTGATGGTCACTGTTATGAGTTCTCGCTCTGAGAAAACATGCCAAGCTGATTGCAGTTGGCTGTAAAAATGACTTGAAGTTTGCCCTGTGTTCAGTTAAGTGAAGTATCTTCCAGTAAAAATAGATGGAAAGTTAGAACGTCCTCCTGTGGTCGTGGGGTAAACTGATATTCAAGATTATATGATTTACTGAAGAAATCCGGAGACGCAAAATAAGTCTAGCTGTAAACGTCCTTTTCATGTCATGCTAAGTTATGAGTAAATGAGCAGTTCAGACATTTCTGACAGAGTCTCACATGAGAGCTCAGGCTTGGGGATTTTATCGGCTATTAAGGATCATTCGAACTCTTAACAGAATCTCAGATTGGGAAACTGGTTCATAATAATCTTTATGTCTGGTGACATGGAGTTAAGACAAGGATCCTGCCCTGCAAGCAAGAGCGAGACCCCGTCTCTACAGAAAAATAGAAAAGTTAGCTGGGTGTGGTGGTACGTGTCTGTAGTCCCAGCTGGGAGGCTGAGGCAGGAGGATCGCTTGAGCCCAGGAGTTAGAGGCTGCAGTGA
>VBSM01003148.1:15659191-15684916 GCA_008086735.1 Cheirogaleus medius | reverse complement strand
AGAAATGTATCATGTCTAAGAGTAGAATGGCCCTTGCAGGAAAAGTGCCCTCTCGAAGATATTGTGAGTGGCAACCGTCAGGAGCTGTCAGGGTGCGTCTATATTTACATGTTTTCCAGCCTTATTTTCCCAGCATGTCGTGGCTCTGTGACTCTCCTTGGAGGAATCTGGTATTCAGAAGCCAATAAACAAATTACATTGATCTATAATGTGGGGCTGTCACACTGACTGATGGGACACCAACTCTTTCAGAACTGTGTGTGAGGGAAACACAGGACTGAGATCGCCCATGCAAATGACAAGGGAGGCTGTGAGAATTCAATGCAGGATGTTCCTCTTGGTGAAGCTGCCACAGTGGAAAATTTTTGTCTCAGAAAGCCACTCACTTTGCATTGCAACGTGTGGCTATTGTGACATGCAGAGGCCCTTTGTCGGAGTGGATTCTGAAATTTATCAGTTGAATAAATATCCTAGGGTGCAGGCATACCCCACAAAGAATGGAAATGTATAAGCTATTATATATGGCAGCAACATTGTGGGGTAAAAGTGGTCCTCTTGGCAAAGTGAAATAGTACTTGAAATTTGCATATCTCTTCATGATTTATTTCAGTGAACGCCTTTGGCAATATCACTCAGGCATACGGGAATGATTACAATCCCTCTTTACCATATGAGAAAAGGGAACTCTTGAGATGAAGTGACTTGGTGAAAGTCCCTGTGCTAGTTGGTAGTAGATCAAGGATTAAGACTCACCTCTTCTTATTCATACAATAGTAGTTTAGGTTATTTTACGCACCAGATTTTCATAAAACTCCAGCATATTGTTTGGTCCCTACCATGTGTGTATGCAGCCAATATTTGCTTTATTCCACTTTATCTCTACCTTAAGTTATTTGTAGGACAAAGTAGAGTATATTTTTAAAAAAACTTATTTTAGCTTCATTTGGGGAGGTATTAAATACAAAGAGTTCTATTATTGAATGAGTTTAGAAGTGTGAGTTATATTATTAATAGATCCTTCTACAGAAATAACTAAAACATTGCAGAACCCCGTAGATATTTTTGCTGTCTTCTATTCCATTCCCATTAGCAGGTGCCTAAGTGGATACTGTCCTTGGGCACAGAGCCTCCTAGAGGGGATGTGATTTGTTCAAGTGTTGGCACACATTTGACAAAGGAATGTCTCAGTCATCGCTTTGCTCATGACCATAATCAGTGTGTATAACACAGAATGATCTTTTATTTTTGTTCTTGAGTAAATCAATAGGTTGATTGAGTAAAAGTGACTACATATATGATCTGCTTACCCCCTGTAGTTTAAATATGTTGCTTTTTCATGACCAGGATGCCATTAGTGATTGATTGCTTGGCAGTCACATTCATAACATTTTTATTCTGCAAACCATACTTCCTTGAAAATATGACACCATAAGAGACTATGAACTAAAACTGTATATATACTTATTTTTTTCTGTCCAAAATGGACATTTCCCCTTTAGGTTTTAAAAGAGGTTAACAAATGATAAAACTATGGAAATTAAGTTTATAAACTGGCACTAAAGAATCTAAATTTTTTAAAAGCAAGAAGAAAATGAGAAGTCACATGCCTGCCTTTATTTTTTTAAAAAGTGTTTTTTTTTAACACTTGAAAAGTTTTTTTTTAGGCTGGGCGTGGTGGCTCATGCCTGTAATCCTAGCACTCTGTGAGGCCGAGGTGGGCGGATCGTTCAAGGTCAGGAGTTCGAAACCAGCCTGAGCAAGAGCGAGACCTTGTCTCTACTAAAAATAGAAAGAAATTAGCTGGACAACTAAAAAATATATAGAAAAAAATTAGCCAGGCATGGTGGCGCGTGCCTGTAGTCTCAGCTACTCGGGAGGCTGAGGCAGAAGGAATGCTGGAGCCCAGGAGTTTGAGGTTGCTGTGAGCTAGGCTGATGCCACGGCACTCTAGCCCGGGCAACAGAGTGAGACTCTGTCTCGAAAATAAAAAAATTTTTTTTTTAAATAGAGAAGTAAAAGTTATATATATTTATGGCATACATCATGATGTTTTGATACATGTAAATTTTGTGGATGGTTAAATGAAGCTATTTAACATGTATAATACCTCCTATGAGAAAATCTATTCTCTTAGCAATTTTCAAGTATAAAAGATATCATTATTAACTGTAGTCACTATGATGTACAATATATCTCCAGAACGTCTAACTGAAATTTTGTATCCTTTGAACATCTCCACTCCTCCCCACTCCAGCCTCCAGAAACCGCCACTTTATGTTCTGTTTCTATGAGTTAAACTTTAAATTTTAGATTGCACAAATGAGTGAGATCATGTGCTATTTGTCTTTCTCTGTCTGGCTTATTTCAATTAACATAATGTCCTCCAGGTTCATCCATGTTGTCACAATGACAGGATTTCCTTCTTTTTAGAGGCTGAGTAGTATTCCATGGTGTATATGTACCATGTTTTCTTTGTCCATTCATCTGCTGATGGGCACTTATGTTGATTCCATATCTTGGCTATTGTGAATAGTACCGCAATGAACACTAGAGTGCAGATACCATTGGACATACTATTTCCAATTCCTTTGGGTATGCTGTACACCCTGTAGTGGGATTTCTAGATTATACAGTAGTTCTATTGTAAATTGTTTGAGGAAGCTCTGCACTGTTTTCCATAATGCCTATACTAATTTACATTCCCACCACCAGTGTAAAAGGGTTCCCTTTCCTCTCCACTCTTGCCAACACTTGTCTTTTTGATAAAAGCCATTCTGACAGATGTGAGGTGATATCTCATTGTGGATTTGATTTGCATTTCCTTGGTGATTAGTGATGGTGAACATTTTTTTCATATACCTGTTGGCTGTTTGTTTGCCTTCTTTTGAAAAATGTCTATTCAGGTCCTTTGCCCACTTTTTAATTGGGTTGTTTCTTTTCTTACTATTGAATTCTTGTCTGCTTTTATTTCTTGACCAAAGTGGATTTATTGTTTAAGAAATTGGACATTCATAGTGTTTTTTAGTGTCTTAGGAGTTTGAGAGTAGTGAAGTCAAAAACATTTATGCATGTGCTTTTTTGGTTTTCAGCAGTTAGTGTTGCAATACTGAAATTGCAATACCTAAAAGAATGGAGCATGTTTCTATAGATGGGTAAATTAAATTTTCCAATGAATTATGATTTGTTCAATACTTGAGTGATCAGATGTAATCTCTGAGCATACATTTTTTGATTCTTTTAATTTACTGTAGTATTTCCTACCATTCAGGTATCATAAAAAAGTTTACTGACTTTAAACAGCGGTACAAAGTAATATGGTAATTTTAAGGAATTTTGAAGATACAGTTTTAATGTTAACAATTTGTGGTAGGCTACAATAATATAGATATATCTGAAGAAAAAAGCTTAATTTCCATATAAGCTAAATAATCTATGATTAACATTCTTGCAAGAATGCATTTCAAGCCAACTATACCTTTTTATTTTCACCAGTTTTCCAATGAGCTGTTCAGTGTATCATTCTTTCAGTCATTCACTTATTCATTAAATATTTTTTGTACATTCCTCTCTTCCCCCAGGCAAACATACAGGCAGTTAGGGACAACAGGCTTGCACACAAATGTTTATATAATGGGTTATCATGAGTGTGAGTTGCAGAAGTCCTGTTATGAGCATGTGGCTGGGTGACAGGGAAGGATTTATGGAACAGCAGCATTTGAATAGAGTTACAGAGGGTGGATAAATGTTGACCATTCGGCAACCAAGAAGAGCACATTCAAAAGCAGTGCCCTGGGCTGGAAATCTCAGTACCGAGGAAAGAATCTGTGAACAGTAATGTGAATTTATTTTCTATTCTTTTAAATATTCCTTTCCTATTTCAATACTTAGGCTTAAAGTACTGCATGAATCAGCATTTCTCAGGATGTGTTTTGGGGAATACCAGTTATGTAAGATGTTCCTGGAAAAAGAAGGCCAAACATGAGAAGTCTTGTAGTAAAAATCCTGCTTAGCTTTGTTGATCCATCATTGCCCAAATATATTTGATGGTTGGGCATTTTTTTTTTTTGAACAGTGTGTGTGTGTTTTTTTTCTTTTAACTATCCTGTGGAATCTATGTTCCATGGAGCTTTGTTTAGGGAACATTCATCTGAAATCTTATTAGCCAATATCAGCTTTCTGTGAAAGAAATGTCCTACCTTGTTTCAAGACAAATCTGTAGACAGTGGCTTCAGATAGTGGAATACTCATTGTGGATCCAGACTAGTCAATTAGGGTGTATGCAACTCACCTTATAATTCTCTTCTCTCACCCTGAAGTGGCAACTGATTTCATTTTGTAACAGATACTAAAAGAATATATAATTTTATATATAATTACAAAGTCTAATGCATCTATGTTGAATAAATATAACAATATTATTATTAGATACCTAATAATTATTTGTTGAAAGAATGAATATTTCGGAGACTTCAGTGTTCTGTCTTGACAGATCTTTTACTGAAGAATGACAGTTACAGCATGTGTAACCCTCTCGATAGGAGAGGTGATGATATTACAATATTTCCATCTGCAATTCTTTTTTTGAGTAAAAAGGAAATCTAGTTGATAAATAAATTAATAAGATAATTCCTTTAATCATGTATGTGTGTCTGTATGCACAAAAGTGAGTCACATGTATGTTATCTTGTTAAGGAGAAAATTAAATTTTACAGAATGGTACCTAACAGTTGTCCCTTTTAAATGGGAGAGTTAAGCATTCAAGGAAAGGAGCTAATTATCTTGTAATTTGTGCGTAGAAAGCACACTTTTGAAGATCTTGGATTTTCGTGAGATTGCAGGCTTTCAAAATTCTGACAAGGCTGCTTCTAAATTAGTCAACGTTGAGTGCTGTCTTTTTGTAGGATGACAACTGGCTGGTGTTGCTCCATTTTATTGAAAGAAGAAAAGCATCAAAATCGGCTCCACCATCTGTTGGATATGCAGTATTGTACTATGCGATCGTATGTAATGAGGAAAGTCTGTTGGCGAAGTACTATCTGAGACCCTTTTTAAGATACAAAATTTACTATATCAGGAAAAAAGACCTACTTTTATCAGAGTTAAATCTTTAGAAAAGCTGTGTACGTAGGTTATAGGAAGAAATTGGCAGAAGCGCATTCCTTTCTTGTTTGTGTACGTGGTTGTCTTTCCCATTCTCTCTTCTTGATTTCTTGGAGCATGTTATTTTTGAACCAGAAAGGAGAAGTCTTCTGAGGATTTAATTAAATGGTTCAATGGAGTTAACTACTTTGACTTTTCTGTGGTTTAATTTTCTAAGTAAAAGCCAAGGCTCTCTGTGAAAGCCATTTGTTTTTATTAATCAAAATTAACATGTAATTCTTGTGAGGTGAAAAAGAAAATTGTAGCATGGAGAGCTGGTGGTCTGTAGGAAGAACCCAGAGGTGTGCTGGTCAATGCGTAACAACCGGCTCTCTGGGAAACAAAAGACTTGATTCGCAGGGTTTGCCATTTTCGGTAGTAAAAAATACTCCCACCATGGGGAATTTCAAACTACTAAGCTGGTATCACATAAGGTGGAGTCAAGAATTGCTGCAGGATAGCATGTCATTATCGTGTTTTCCCTTACAGATACAAAGTATATAAATAAGAGGGAAGATAATAATACAATGTAGCGAAATAATTAGGAAGTGACAGACTTGAGTATTTATTACCTTTGCTTGTGTTGACATTTTTTTTAAACTGTAAGTTTATATAATTTAATTTTAAAGAATGGCTGTACTTAGCAACTTGCTTACAAAATTCCTGAAAATGTAACAGTTGGTTCTCACCAGCCAGGATGAGCCGGTGCCAGTCCACCACTGGTGGACAGATCTTTGTTAGATTTCTGGATCCAACACCCACTAGCTGTGTGATCTCTAAGGCATACTTTCCTCAGTTATAAAGAGAAGAAAATAACAACACATCTCGTAAGTTGCTTGGGAGGATTAAATGAGATATTAAACACAAAGTCCTTAGGGGAGTGCCTGGCGCCCTACTAAGTGCTCAGTAAATGTTATTTTATTGGTTGGGCTTTCAGGGTAGAGGGCAGTTTGGCTCTATATGTGTATCCTTCTCGTGACTTTAAATCTTAAATGAATTTAAAAATTGGCTGAAGGTTAGTATAACCTTTTTAATTTTATTTTTCATTTTGAGTAAAAGCTATTTCTCTCTCATGGTGTAAATTCTTCCTTTTCTCCTTGGCTTTTTCCATGTCATCGGAATCTTTCCTTGGTTGTTTGTGGCAATGATGGCATTGTCTTTGCTCAATCTTGACGGTGCAATTGTCGTGTTGATGCCACAGTGACTTTGTAAGCTTTTGATGGAACATCTGCAGCTGCCTAGAATGAAGCTGGTATATTATTCTGAGTTCAGAAAAAGAAAACTGAATATAAAGGCTGGAATGCGGTTTCAGAGTTTGCGGTAAGGGGGAAAATCAGTTACTTGAAAAGCTAAATAATTAGTAAGGGGATTAAAATCTAAATTATTTAATCTTAAACATTAGAATATTTCAAACAATGAATAAAATAAAGTGCCATCTCAGTAAGTTAAGCTAAACCTCACTATTTAAGAATCTGAAAATTCAGACAAAAAAAAATCCTTCAAGATATATTTTTTTTAGTTGAGCAAAACATTGAAATTATTTTCATGGTCTAAACTTTCCAGGTCTCCTAAGTGAGCAGTCTAAAACCAGAATTCTTTAATGTGTAATTTTTGCTTCAGCCCAATAAATAATTTCATTGATTAGGAATGTTTCTGATTTAAAGTAACAGGAAATTACTCAACAGTGGTTTCAATCAGTGGTTCTCAATAGTTTTGGTCTCAGGATTCTTTTAAACTCTTAAAAATGACTGAGCACTCTGGAAAGCTTTGCTTACATGTGTTGTATCTGTCGATATTTACTATTTTAGCAATTAAAAGGTTTATAATGTTTATATTTATGCAGTGATTATAGTTTTCTGTGTTTTGTCTATAGATTGATCCTACAAAATGAAATCTTATAAAAGTAACATTGCAAGTGTAGATTATGCAAAAAAAGAAAAAAAATCTTCATTGCAGAATCATGTGTGTGGTTTGGCCCACTAAGAAGAATATGTAATTGTTGGAAGTCTTAAGTCCTGGACTAAGGTATACCAGAAATGTAACTTTACTTTCCCATGACAACTTCATTTCTATTCAAGCCCTCATTCTGGCTTGAAAACTCAATGTAAGTTTTTATAACTTATATTAAGTTTTATGAAAACTCAGTACAAGTAAATGTGGGGGTTCCACCTCCTTTCTCCTAAGATCGTGGCTAAGTTATTAGGAGTCTGTGTTCTGCCAGGACCTAGCAGGAGGTCCCACCTTGACTTTATTGCCTGGTTCTCAATCCCAGGCTCACACAGTTTACTGCCAAGGCGCCTCTTGTTTCTGTGTCCATGGCCTTTTTGGTTTTAGTTGTTCTGAGTCCTGCCTCAGTGTGCACATGAGGACCCTGTGTCATTTGTGTTCCCTGGGCCCCATAGGCCGTGGTTCCTCTGGGCTGTCGATGGCCTTTCTGCCTGGACTTGGGGGTTCTGAGCCAGGCCTGTGGGTGCATGGTTCCCTGTCTGTATTTCCTCATCTCCTCCTCTCAATCCAAGTGACATTCTCCTACAGACACTTTCTCTGTGATGTTTTCTCCACAAGGGCCACCTAGCTTGCTCTCCTTAGTGGCGTTAGATGTTAGGAAAGACCAAACAGAGCCTAGGTGGCTGTTTCCGCTTTCTGCCCCTGTCATGCCTTACTGAGACTTGTGAACTCTGAAAAAAAATACAAGTGCCTGTTTGAGGGAGAGATTGGGATATGGAAAAATGCCAAGAGGAACAAAAGTCAGTTGGCATTTCAAAAATATTCTCCGGCCTCATACTCCTAGGCCATGAATCCAATACCGGTCAAAAGGAGTCCCCCATCCGTCGTGGTCCAGCGGATCCTCATACTGCCAGTATCTGGTGTAGGGATCCACAAGTCACCCCAAGGCCTGCCCTCATCATCTCAGGCCTCAAGACAGGGCATGTCCGCACACAGGTGGATGGTCTATACCTGGGGTGAATGCCTCTACGGCCGGTGGAACATGCTCTGGCCATGGGAGTAAAGGGAGAGAGCCCGTGGCTGGGGTAGCTCATCTGAATCACTTCTGTGCATAGCCTGGTTGTTGTGGCTCTGGTGGCATTTCCAGTGTCCTCTTATGTCTGGTATTTTTGGTTGTTATGGTTTTCTATCAATCTGATCCTATCCATTGACTATTAATTAAGGTATCTTCCATCTTTCTTCTCTATTGTTAAGGCTTTTATTCTTTTAAACAATAATCTCTCCTCTCTGTATGTGTGTATATATTATATATGTATATTTGAGCATTTGAACATTTTTCAGTTGGGTTTTGGGTGGGAGATGCTTGGTTTGCCATTTGAGTTGGGAACTAATATGTATGATTTTTCAGGCAATAAGTATGTTTCTCTTAAAATATGACACTTAGTTCAGACCTTCCACAAAATCCATCTTTTCTTCCTATGCCATTAACCTGTGATGGGGAAAGTTTAAAATGTGGACATCTTTCTCCTGATCCAAGTCAGACACAGCAGAAATATAGTGACCTATTGAGTTTTAGTTTAATTATATAATCAATGACCAGGGAAAAGTACATTTAAAAAGGAGTTGATATATTTTGTGGTTAGACTCTGCCTTGCAGTGCCTGGGAAAGGGATGTGATTTGCTTAGTGAGTTGCTTGGGAGAGAGGTGAGGGGCTCAGTCAGGGACACAGTAGTTGGTGATGCTGTGCACAATATTTAGTTCATTTTCTTTAGCACATACTGGCATAAAAGATGCCAATTTTGGTATAATTTCCTCCCCTACCCCAGTCTGTCTATCCCAAAAAGCCACATTTAAATGAATTTAATGTACAGAATTTGGAACTTAACAAGTTGAAGTGTATTGAACAGTTTCCTCCTCTCCCCAAGGATATTTCTCTAATTCCCTAGTGGAGACCAGTGTTTAAATAGACTTTAGTTTGTTGAAATTGCTATTATAGCCTAAAAAGGTTAGGAAATAATTAATTTGCAATTTGTCAAACAAATAGAATGTGGTCCAGGATGTCTGCAGCAGTTGCCTGGATTACCATGTTGAGGAGAATGTTGGATCTTTTCTGGACTCTGCAGAAAGGCTGGTGTGATTAGTAATGTCTGCCCTGAGCACAGACGGTAGCACATTAGCTGTGTATAAACCATTATACCAATGGTGATGGTTGTTCTTGTAATTATTACTATTATTGTTAATTATCAGTTTCCCACAATTTATTTGGCTTTTTTTTGCCATAAATTTATCTGCGAGACTATAACATTTTTATGGAAAATATATAGCTGAATGTAATATTACATTTCTAGTTTTGTAGAGGTATTTTCTTAAAAATAGAATTATTTTATGCTTCCCCCCGTGTTAGGCTTTAAATAATTATTTTTATTGGTATTGTGCATTTGCGATAGGTGCTATATTTATTATCTTCCACGGAGAAATATAATGTGATCTTCCTTGTGTCTCTAATGTTCTGTCTTCTTGTGAACTTTGTTTTGATATTTTTCAGACTATAATCATGTCTTAGATACTTGAGTCCCAAATCTGCATGTGTTGCTCTTGGCTGTAATCAGCAGTGCCGTTTGGTGTTCTTGGGCACAAATCACAGGGCTGCTCGATGTCACACATTTCCTTGTTGGTATATTACCATGATCAATATTAGCAACAGCATAGGGAATAGACTTCCTTCCACCGGCTCTTATTTTTCTTAAACAACATGTATGAGAGTGTGTGTGTGTGTGTATTAATTTCTTGCATTTTACACCATAATTCAAAATCTAGGTGACATGTTCCAATAGCCGATAAGCATTTCATAGTGTGGTAGGTCAGGTTTACCGTGTAATCCCTTTGATAATGCCTCCTTTTATAAATACACGAGAGAAGTTACAATGAAGTCCTGCTGAGCTAGTAAATCAATAGGTGGCAAGTTGTTTGACCCTTCGAGCCAGACAGAGAATTTGGTAAATTGTTAGACAGGTTATTGACTGCCCTTTAGAGAGCCAGGGGTTTGGATTCTGTAATTCCTTTCAGCCGGGGCTTGTATTTCATGTATGAGAGGCCTACATTATCATAATCCATTTTTCGCTTTTATGTTATCTATCGGCAGCTCTCCTAAGCCTGCTTTCTGAAGGGCATTTCCCATTTACTTGCTCTAATTCACCGTCTTTTTTTTTTTAATCATAAAATTGATGTTTTGCAACCAGCGGCGTTGTATGTGAGTTGTTTATGGAGGTGCTACAGGGGAGAAGATTAGCAGTAAGAATTAAGGACAAGACGATGGCTGGGGAAGGAAATTCATGAATGGACATCACCTCAATGCCGTGGGAAGATATGTTCACGGAGCTTTTTAGACTGGAATGTCCTAGCAGAATATCAGGGTTAGAATTACAATGTGTCTTTGGCTGATGTTGAATAGTGCTAATGATACACTAACAAATTTTTACTTAAGTGGTTCTGTTAGGGAGAAAATGCCCAGATTGACCCCAACATGTAAAAAAGGTATTATCTTAAAATACCTCTACCTATTAAATGGTAATTTTCCTGGCAATACTCAAACTGGAATATCAGTGAAAACATGTAAGATTGTTGATATTCTCATGTTATCATCTGAGTCTTAAAACATCAGATGCAGGAATTCCTTCATTTGTACAATTTTATACACCAGAAAAGGTAACACAAATGGAATTATTTTTGCACACTACTAAGAGTTACAAAATTTCCCAGGAAATCTTATTAATTTAAATTTTAAAAAATCCTTTTTTAGTTCAAAGGAAGAAATTTCCAGCTTTTTCTCATTGTCTCACATAAATCTGCCATTTTCCTTTATGGACCCTAAACTAACGAAATGTTTCAAGTACAGTGAAGAGAGGCTGAGGATTGCCTCTTGGGTGTCTGGGCTTTCAGCTCTTTGGAACGGGAGAAAGTTTGCCCAGCGACGGAAGCGTTTGCAAAGGCAAGTGCGCCGCTGCGTTCCATTTCTGCTGCGGCAGCTTGGAGCTGGCTTCAGTTCAGATTTTCTAGGCATCGGAGGAGGTCTTCCTTAAACAAATCTGTTAACATTTTCATTTTTGGGGGAACACAGCACCACGTGGATGTAAATTCACTGGTTCATATCTGTGTCTGACGTTGCTCTGTCTCCCCGGTTCCCGGGCCTCCCATCCCGTCGTGAGTCTCATCGCTGTGCCTGGCTACAGCTGTCCTCGTGCTGCCTTTGCTCCTGCTGTTCCCTCTGCCATGGCAACCTCTCTGTGCCCAGCACGAGGCTCCCTGGGGCTCTCCAGCTCAAGACCTTCTCCTCCCGGGGTAGCTGTGATGTCAGCAGCTTTCCCACGGTTAGCGTGTGGTGGTTCATCCCAGCTGGGTTTATTGTCTTCTCTTTCTCTCTCCTCCTCCTCCTCCCCTCACCTGTCTCTATGCCCCCACCCCCGTGCCTTGCTGTCCCCTTTTTTCACTACACCTGGGCTTAATGCAGGTGTCCTCAGTGACGCTACATCGGATGGCATAAGTGTCTGTAAATAGAGAGTCAGTGTCCCAATGGCGAGAATTGTCCTTTCTTTTTATTACTCTGCTCTTCTTCCATATGGGGCACGTTGGCGTCACACTTGTTCCTCCACGTGGGACCTGGTGGAGGCAGGCTGAGGTCAGCGGTGCCCCGTGGTGAGCCCTACCTGTGGTCAGTGTCACCCTTTTTTGATTGGTGAGTGCCATGATGTACTGGTGTTAAATAGTGTGACTACTACTCTTGCACAGAGACCTGACAAATGTCATTGTCACAAGTTCCATATTTCACGTATTGGATATCTTTGCTCATTTTGTATTTGCTTGCTTCACCTGGTGATAGTTGAGAGAGAGTGTTGAAATCTCTCACCGTGTTGAGATATGCCAGTTTTCCCCTGTCTTATCAATTTTGCATTCTCTCTCTCTCTCTCTATATATATACACATATATACATATGTACATACTTTAAGAAATTTTTTGAACCTAATATTAGACACATTTACACTAAGAATAATACATTATTTTGGTGAATTGAACGTTTAGCACAATGCAATGTCTCTATTCTTAATAACACCTCCTTTATTTTAAAAAAGGATTTTGTCTCATATTAGTATAGTTATTTTATAATGGAATTAAAAAATATGACAATATCAGTCTTTTAGCTGGCAAGTATTGACCATTTACACTTTTGTGATTATTGAATTGTTTCTCCCAACTGTTAAATTTCTATTCTGTTTATTCTATGCTTCTTTTTCTTTCTGTTCTCGTTTTTTTTAAATTGAATTGAGGTTTTGATTCTTTTAAAAAAATTGATTTTTCTTAGGGAGAGGCAAAGAAATATAATGTAACCGAAATGTCAAAAAAAAAAATCTTTTATCGGGTGGTGGGCAGGTGGGGGGAGGGGAAGAGTGTGTACTTACATAATGGGTGTGACACGCACCTCAAGGAGGTTGACACGATTGAAGCTCTAGCACGGGGGTGGAGGGGTGGCAGGGGCAATATATGTAATCCTAACAATATTTGTACCCCCATAATATAATGAAATAAAAAAAAGGAACAAAAAATTGATTTTTCTCTTTTATAGGATTTGAATTTATATAGTCTATTTCTAGTCTTTGTGGTTACCTTTTAAATTTTATCTCATGTATTTAAACAAAGTCTAAAATTCAATAATAATATCCTAACCTTTCTCATGAAGAATTAAAGAATCTTAGAATACTTTAATTCTCAAACTGCCCTCTCACCTTGTCCAGTATTTTAGCTTTGTCTTACAAAAATCCCCAGATAGTAGACATTGTTATTATTCCACACAATGTGTGTGCATACACGCACATTTGCATTTTGTTTGCTTCTCATTCCTTTTTTCATTTTAGCTTGTTCTTTGGAGATTATTTTCTTTCTTCCTGAAAGTGCTTCCTTTAGAATAAATAGCTTCCTCGATGATCTCATGGTGGTAATCTCTTTCAGACTCTGTTTATTTAAGAATGTTTTATTGTTCATTCCTTAAAGATAATTTTAAATTATAAGAATCAATCACTGTTGCTACAAAATGGAATTGTTCAGATTTAGGGGAAGTACTTAAAATTATGTTTAAACCTTCTGTCAGCTCCTCGCATCCAAAACAGTTATGATCTTGGCCCTTGGATAAAACCACTTCCTTGGTTGAAATCAGAGTGTGAAAGCTGGTCCAAAGCAAAGTCACTGGTTCCTCACCTAGCTCAGAAAGGCAGAGCTGAAAAGCCAGGTGCATAATGTGAGGTCAGAACTTTTGCTTTTTAAATGTTCTTAAGAAATAAAGTGTTTTCTTAAAAAGTAGATAATATATTACAAATGTTAATACACACTTCTTTCATGAAAGATACCTGTTAAGCACAAAGGGGGTCTGTGTTGGGGTCCCTGAGACAAAACCCAGGTTTGTTGATTCTCTAGGAGTTCTCCAAGACTTGGCATGTAGTCGTGCTCATTCATGGCTACGATTTATTATGCTGAAAAGATGTGGCCAAAATTAGCAAAGGGAAAAGTGCTCAGGGCAAGTGCAGAGGAACCAAGGGGCAAGTTTCCGGAGTCCTTTCCCAGCAGACCTACCCCGGATGCACTTAATTCCCCCAGTAGTGAGTTGTGACAACACATGCCAAATGTTGCCAACCAGCAAAACTTGTTAGAGACTCTGCCCAGGCTTTTTACTGGGGGTCTGTCACCAAATTTCAGATACCCATAAGGAAAGCAGGTGTTGTACAAACAGCTTTGGCACCGTGAGCCACTCTTATTGGTTAATGGTGGTGGGAAACCTCCCCAAATTCAAGTTCCCAGATACCAGCTAAGGGCCAGCTTTGTAAGCAAGACTTTCAAATAGTAGTAGCATGCAGGCTTACTGCATTTACTCTTTTTTGCATAGGAAATCATGATATCATAACAAATTCATTTGACACCTAAATTCTACTCTCAGATCCTCTGGTTTGAGTGTAATCGTAACAGTTGTCAGGTAAGCAGAAAGCCAAAGAGGGTGGCCTTGAGTGCTTAGGAGGAAGGAGACAGAGACAGGAGTAATTGGCCCATGGTACGGTAAAAGATTCCGGGGCCATGGTGGGCTGTTTGCTTTGCTGGGAGATCAGAATGAAAACAAAGGTTTGAGGTTTGTTAGAAAGAGCTAGCAGTCTTAAAATTAGTTTTCTCCCATACTGTTAGAGATTTATATTTATTAAATAAGGCTTCTCAAGTTCAGTGCTATTGACATTTTGGACAGGGTAAGTCTTTACTGGGCAGGGGCTGTTCTGGGCACTGTGGGACGTTTGGCAGCATCCCTGGCTTCTACCCACAGATGCCAGTTGTTATCTGCCCCCCTCCGATTGTGACAACCAAAAACGTCTTCAGACATCACCTGTTGCCAAATGAGAACTACTGTATTAAACCACAGGATTTACAATAAATAAATTCATAACAATCTTAGCTTTATATGTCTAAGTAGTTTACTTAGACATATTGACTTAGATATTCTCACATTTACAGTTTTCCATTTATAAAGCTGTTTCTTGGCCGGGCATGGTGGCTCACGCCTGTCTGTAATCCAAGCACTCTGGGAGGCCGAGGTGGGCGGATCGTTTGAGCTCAGGAGTTCGAGATCAGCATGAGCAAGAGCGAGACCCTGTCTCTACTAAAAATAGAAAGAAATTAGCTGGAAAACTTAAAAATATATAGAAAAAATTAGCCGGGCATGGTGGCACATGCCTGTAGTCCCAGTTACTTGAGAGGCTGAGGCAGGAGGATCGCTTGAGCCTAGGAGTTTGAGGTTGCTGTGAGCTAGGCTGATGCCACAGCACTCTAGCCTGGGCAACAGAGTGAGATTCTATCTCAAAAAAAAAAAAAAAAATCTGGTTCTTATGATTCCAGCAGCAATCTCATGAGAGAGCCGGGAATATTTTAATCCCGATTGTATAGGTGAAGGCTGTGAGATGCAGAATTTAAGTCACTTTGCAGTAGAACATGCAGAATCATGATATAATGAGTAGTAGTGGTAATAGTAATAATATTTTCATTAATGGTAGACATTACTGAATGCCTACTAAGAGCAAGACATTGTTTGAAATGACTTACATGTGTTTTTTTTATATTTGCACATAATTTTATTATTTTAATATTTATTAAGTCCACAATTACATGTTGAGTATGCATTCTATTTTTGGTGCTGTGCCAGGCATACTCAAGAAGTATTGTGGACTTATGAATATGTATTCAGTTTTCCATCTTAAATTTTATTTATTTATTTATTTTATTTCAGCATATTATGGGGGTACAAATATTACGGTTATGTATATTGCCCATGCCCCCCTCCCCCCTCGAGGCAGAGCCTCAAGCATGACCATCCCCCATACGTTGACCTCCATGTGTTAATTTTGCAACAAGCTTAAGAAGAACTATCATTATGTTTATTATGTTTATAGATGAGGAAATTGAGGCCAGAGAGGTGAAGAAACCTACCCAAAGACACCCGGACTAGTTCTGGCCTAGTGGTTTGCATATCACTTTTCTTACATTTTTACCAACTGAATCTCACAGCAATAAAAAAATCTGAAGTTATCTTTCCGTGACCTGACGCTGCTATTTCAGATGCAGTCTTCTGTTATTATCCTGATTGATTCTTCCTCCCTTTATTTTTGATATAGCATTTTGGGGAAATCTGGGTTCGTTACAGCTGTCAGCACAGTCTTGATACATACACTTCTTCCAGTTCCTGCAAACTTCATCGAAGACACTTCTATTTATGATGCTTGAACATTTCGCAGTATTTCCCAGATTTCTCGACCAGCTCCTAATGTGTCATGTGTCATATTTCCACAATCATGTTTTATGTTTCAAGGAATTTATGAATGTGTCAATTCATCCACCCCTTCCTTTGTATTTTTTTGCTTGTTTCCTGATTCTCTTTGAACATACATTTCTCACGCCCCCGTGCCTTCTTCCTACGTTCTTACTCCTAATATGGAGGAAAAAAATGTCTTTCTTCTTCTAGGTCTGATGAAGAAATCCTCCTTTTTTCCCTAAGATTTCTTTCTACTTAAGACTTTTATTTTAGAAAAACCTTTTACAACCATTTAAATGCAGCATTTGGAAAGAGCCAGAACTAATTGTATGGTGCCACCGATTAGTTTTAAAATGCTTTGCTTCTCGGTTCCTGTAATCTCACAAGGGATGACTGGCCCTTCAGTTTATCTCCATGTCTGTGTTTCTTCTCTTTTTCTTTCTTTTGCAGGAGGGGTAGAGTGATGGGTGGGTGGGTGCTGAGGCTATGATTTTGGAGCAGAATGTTGTTGGATTAGTGTAGACGGAAATTACTATGTGGACACGATGTTGAGAAATCCTACATTTGATAGGATTTTCAGATGTGTCAAGTTTGGCAAAATTAGGTTCCTCCAGATATTATAATTATTATTTTTGACATAATACAGTATAAGATGCCATCTCTGTAATTACACTTATTTCTTCTGTGTCTGTGGTTCTAATTCATGAAGCCATTCCACTCTCTCAATAGACATTTTTTTTTGAAGACCTTATTCTCTTGAAATTTGCTAACTCTGAATATAATATGGCTCCCCAAAGCTTCAGGTTTTAATTCATTTTAGTATTCATGATCCCTGGTAGTTTCAAAATAAGAATTCCTTCTTTCCCTCTGCATTTATTATTTTGGTTACTAATACTAAATTGAAATTTTTCTCTCCAACATCAAAATTTCTTCCCGTTATGCATCTTTAGAGAAAGTTATGTTATATATAGATTAGCCCACTATTACAAAATCATTAAAGTCTAAAATTCAAAAGGTTATTGGCAAAAATGCAAAGCGTCTGTTTGTAGTTCTCGATATAATTGTAAGTTTGCACAGTCTTTTAGTAAGTTTGCTGCTGTGGTTGTCAGGTCGGCAGAATATGTCTTCTACGAGCCAGCAGAAACTTTTCAAAATTTTTTTTCAGTATAACCCTCTTTCCAATTAGAATTTAGTATAGGATGCTAACATCAAGCATATAAAAATGATGTTTTATTTATACGTATGTATTTTATAAGTTCAAATCTTTTCTCATTGTGGGGGCAGATGGTGAGAATAATTAGATTGTCTTAATGAGATGATATCTCAAAATTAGTGGTATGGACAGCAAGTAAAGTTGATTAGTATCCAAACGGAAGTCACTTTTGCCTTGTGTAGAGGAAATTCAGGCACACATGGTGAGGCAGTTGTAAATTGTACCCACTCCAACAGTTCACTTTTTGATCTCAGGATGCTCTTTAATTAAAAATTAAACAGAATTTTTAATTAAGCCTAAATGGGAGAAGGTCACCCCCCCCCCCAAACCGAGTGAATATTTAAGTTAGTATGACGGGGCTCTCAAAGGGATAAACTTTCTATAACACATTTGAAAGTGCATTCTAATTACAGTTTAAAAAATAGTTAAAATCCATATGGAAATTTTTCAAATTAAACATTGTGGAACCCTAAAAATCTTTGTGTAAATCTTCATTCCACAGAATACATTTTGAAAAACAAAACAGAACATAACAGTGTTTGGTTGTTGCTATAGCTTTAAAATATAGCAGTACATAGTTGCTACATTTTAAAGTCCAGTAAGGTTCAACTTTTTAAGCCAGAACTTTGCAAATGTTACGCAACACACTCTAGAGCTGTCTGTCGAGCTTCACTTGTCTGCTGTCTAGAGCACAGATCAGAAGTAGCCTCCAGAAGTGTGAGGTCGATGCAGATTCTCCGACTTTAGGATAAGGAAAGCGAGAGACCTCACCTACTGCAGCTTACCCACTTGAATCAATAACTCTAGTGTTTGCCAACATTTTAAACAAACTTGACTATGTAGAGAAGACTGGGCAGGACCTAGTGCTATGTGTGAGAACTGATCTCTTAGCAGTCTAGTGGGTTATAAAAGCACAGTGATCTCTTACAATTTAGGCCATCCCATCTTTATAAACTTCAAAAGCACGATTGCTTTATATCATGATCTGATAATATCTACTAAGGTGACTCTAAATTATTATGAAAAAATATAATTTGGCTTGTATATGCTCTCAAAAGGCAGGAAGATCACTTAAGGTTTTTGTAGGATGTTAATTACGGTAGTCAAAACGAGTCCAGCAGTTATAGGGTTAACTTCAGTTACCTGGAACATCGACTTACATGGGACATTAACTTGCTGAAGAATGCTGGAAAAATGAGACATGCATGTATATTTTCCTGCCATGAATCTGGCTCCGTGGGGCTGCAAAATATTTAATCTTTATTTCAGAAGTGCTGGTGTGCTTTGGGAAGGCTTTGCAGCGTTTATTTGTGCTGACAAAAGCTTACGCCATCAGTCTTCTCATGGGATGTCAGGGACAGGGATGCCAAAAAGAACCTTCTCCAGGGAGAGCAGGGTTTGAAACGGTAAGGCCCGGAGGATGTTTGAGAGGCCACAGGAAGAGATACAGGTGGACACCGGCAAGGAGGGGGCCAGGGAGAAGGAGACAGGGAGGGCATTCTTGGAGGAGCAGCTCTGACAAGCAGCTAGAGATGTCGCCTCTGTGCCAGCTGGGCATGGGGAGCGGTGAGTCCAGAGGACGGCAGCCCCATGGGGAAGATGCCATGTCTTCACCACCAGGGGGGACATTTTTAAACATAAGAGGCAACCGTGTGTTTGCACACATGTGACAGCACATGTGATATAACATGCCGAGGCTTCGCTGTGGCCCAGCCATGAGCTCTTAGGCTCTGGTCAGTTGTCACTGCCCCTCCCTCCCTTCATTTCTTGTCTGCAAATATTTATTGAGGTCATACTGGGAGCCAGACCCTGGTAGGTTCTGCAGGTACAGACAAGGGACAAGACAGCCTGTTTTTGCTGCCACAGAACTTTCAACTGTACTGTGGGACAGAGACATACCAACGGGGAAGTATGAAGGAGTATGATCAGCATTAGGACACGGGAAAGAAGGCATGTCCAGGGTACATTCCTGACTTAAATTTGGGAGGCCAGGAAGGCTTCCTGGAGAAAGTGACTTCTAAGGCAAGACCTGAAAGATAAACACAGTGACCAGGGGGAGAGGGGTGGGAAGAGGGAGGGGTTCCAGGCAAAGGGAACAGCATGTCAGGGGAGCAGTGGGGGAAGGGGGGACTCCAGAGACTGAAGCAATTCCCGTGGCCAGAGCATGGAGTGTGAGTGAGAAGTCTGCAGAGGCCTGGCCATGGGGGCCTTGGAAGACAGGGCTGAACTTCATTCTAAGGTCAATGGGAAGCCATTGAGGGGTTTTACCCAGGAGGGTAATGTGATCAGATTTTTAACTTACAACTTTGCTTTAGCACTTCAGATTGGAAGGCCAAGACTGGCTAGGGTTGTAGTTGCCTGAAAGATGAATGCGTCCTACCATTAAAAAATGCAGTGGCCGATAGAGATATGTGCATATAAATATGTCAGTATGATCAAGGTACATTTAGCAGATGGAATCAGTAGACATGGTGATTGATTAATTGGATGTGTGAGGATCTAGATGACTCTCAGGTTTCTGGCACTAATACATGAAAAAGAGAAATTGGGGAAGAGCTTGTCTTAGCGGTGGGGTGGGGAGGGGAACACTTGAGCCTCAGACTGGTGGAGTTGGTGGTAGGTGTGGAACATACAGATGGAGATGCCACTGGATCTGAAACTCAGACTTGGCAGTGCTGAGAGTCCCCAAGGTCCCTAGGGGTTGCTGTGGACTGAGAGGAGAAGGAAGCCCATGTTAGGAGCCCGAATAGGGGTTGAGCAGAGAAAGAGGGGCCTGCAGGGGACAGAGGAGGAACAGCCCGAAGGAGGAGCCCCCCCCCGGAGTGCGTGGGTGGGGACCTAGGAAAGGGGGACTTTGAGGTGGAGGGGAGGCCACACCAGAGCCGAACCACAGGACATCAGGGTCCCTTCTAGAAACAAAGGATAAAATCCAGAGAGACAGCTGAGGAGAGAGTTGGAGAGCAGATGGGCAGAGGCAGTGAGTCTGGGCCTCTTTTTGAGGAATTTTGCTGGAAGGGTAGACTAGATGATACTCATGCTGGAACGGCGTGTAGGGTGGAGGAACAGCAGGGGTTGGAGAGCCCTTAGTGGAGCTCACGGAACAGAGATGCCAAGGGTGAAGGTGTGGGACAAGGTGGGCGTAACTGGGCGAATAGAGGGCCACAGGAACAGGATGGGGACCCAGAGTAACGACAGGGAGAAGATGACCTTAGCCAAGAGCACAGGCTCCTCTTCCGCTGTGACAGAGGGAAGGATAAACGACAGGCGTTAGAGTGTTGTTTTGTCCCACAATATTTTAATCATGTCCTTTCAAAAAATTTCTCCACAGACACTACCCAAAGCAGTCCTTCACCACGGTGGCAGATACACCTGAAAACCTCCGCCTGAAGCAGCAAAGCGAATTGCAGAGTCAGGTAATTTCTAGAAGGCTTCTTTTGTTACGTTGACACTAAAGATTGTCCACAAGGGTGGACTTCTGAGATTTTTGTCATCGTACTGTTCGTGCCGAGCCACCAGCCCACGTGGGGGCTGAAAGCAGACCTTTTTTGGGAATTTCGGGCGAAAGTGTTGAACGTTTGAACATCTGTATCCCCCCGGTCTTGCGTCATCCTGAAATTCTCGGTTCTGTTACTCACGGGGACTAGGACGAGTAAATGACTTCTGGTCAGAGTACGTGTTTCCCAACAATATTGACTTATTTGGTTCTAAATATTTAAAAACATTTCATAAATAGCTTTTCCACACCGCATATGTAGGGGAAAAACAAGGTGTTAAGTTGACCCAGCTGCAGTGTGTGTGGGGCTAACACCCTGTCTGCGTGTGTCACACCAGCCACTAGCCTTGTTTTCCCCTTGTCACTTTGTTCATATTTCTTTCATATGTCATGCTGACAGCAGGAACAAAGATTAGAACACCACAATTGGCTCCCCGTCAACCATGCTGGATGGCAACTCGCCTTCAATATGGTGAAACACATCGGCTAAGGCGAGGGTTGTGAATGGCAGGGTTTTCCACAGGGACACCCAATTTCTTAAGAAACACGGGGTGCCCTCCTTCAAAGACAGTGTCTCGCTTGACACGGTAGAGGGAGATGCTGAGCAACTATGTTGCACCATTGGTGAGCGTCGTGGTCAAGCCACACGACGGGAGGAGGGAGGAGGACGGGCTGGGTTGGTTGAAGGCCTCCTTCGGCTGTTGGTTGGTTGTGGCCTGGGGCCAGCTACCCCGATCTTTGTGCTCCTGTCCAGTGAGACAGTCTGTCTTGTCCACCTGTCTTGAGGGGTGGCTGCAAGTATCAGGCGAGGTCGTCAGGTGGGAAAGCATTTCGAAAAGTTAAAAAATATTCGATGGCTGGTGGAAGCTTTATTACGATTATTATTGTGGTCCCTGGGAATCTCTGGTATAAAAAAGGGAAAAGAAAAGAATTTGGGAAGGAAAGAAGCGTGCAGCTAATAGCCTTTGGAAATGTCAGTCTGTAGCCCTTGTTCACGAGAGGAGGCAACTCCGGTCGCTCAGGATGGAATTATTTCCTTGGCGGTATTTCCTTGGCACTCTCTCCTAATCCCAGGAGAGTGTGCACTTTTCTCCGTTCTCTTTCTGGAAGACTTAGGACCACTTCTCAGTCCACTATTTTAGAGGAAATATAACTCAAAGTAGAGTGTACTGTTGGTTAATGATGCCGTGAAGACTTGGTTGGGAGTGCAGTCTGTGCAGATCCAATATTCAATTCTTCTCATCAAGTTAGGTCTAATCAGATAATTCTGGAGAAGTACTTTGAGCACACTGGAAAATAGAACTAAGGCAAGCATACTGAATACTTGTTTCCTGCCGATGACGTGCCTTGGTACTGTGCAAAAGAGTTTATAATTAGTCACTCCTGCCTTGACAGAGCTTCTAGGGTGTCTGAGAAAAAGAGGAGTAACATGCACTTGGAATGACTATGTTTAATTTGCTATAAGGACTCAGAAAGGGAGGGGTCAGTATGGATTGGGCTGGATAGTGCTTCATGCCAGAGGTGGGATTTGAGGATTGAGAAAGAATCTGATATAAACTCTGTCTCTGTCCTTTTGAAGGCACACCACTCCCTTTGGGCTCACTTAGTGGGTATAGGTGCCTTTGGCTCAGCCCAGGAGCAAGTATTTATTGTTTTCCTACCATGTGCCTGCTTTGGAAATGCAAAGAAAAAAGGAAGTCACTGTGTTACAACAGACTGGTTTTATTCTCCCTTGTGTAGCAAGCTGCAAGCTTCAGAAGGCAGCATATACAAATACTTACTTATAGGATGATGGTACAAGAACTAATAACCATATGAACAAAGTGCTCTGGAATTGCCAAGCAGTGGTAAGGTGAAGGTATCATATTTCTTTAAGATTTTGCTCAAATGTCATCTCCTCTAAAAAGACAATGTAGGACTTCCACAGGCAGACAACATGGGGAAATTCAACTCAATTCAAGAAACGTGTTGATTACCTACCATGCGCTGGGAATTATGCATTGGAGATATAAATGCAACATCATCATCATCATCATCATCATCAACCACCTTGTTATATTCCAGACACATCATTTTATATGTATTATTTTATTTAATCTCAAACAACCCTATGAGACAGGTATTTATTATTATCCCGATTTAGATGAAACACTCAACTTTTAGAGAAATTAAATTAACTTGCCCTTGCAAGCTTATCCAGGAAAAAGCTGAACTTGAAATAGAATCTAGATTTGTGAGGTCCACACTCTTAACCGGTACCCTGGTCCCTTTGCTCAGAGAGCACCTGGCAAAGATCTGTAAGCAAATAATTGCAATGCAAGGGGATGATGCAGTATATGTAAAGGTAGGATTTTGCATAAAGTGGAATAGGAAGAAGTCATTATTACTTTCTTTTTCTGGGTGACAAGTGAAAACCCTTCTGTAAGAATATTTCCATTTTTGCAAAAGCAGGCACAGATATCTATCCTAATGGTACTACTCAATGATGACATTTGATTTAATTTTAGCTTATTAAATGATTTGATTATGCGGCAGAGCATTTCCTTGGAGTTTTGATTTCTAGAATTCTGCACAGCTCAATGTTTTTGGTGGAAAACTGACTGCTAATATTTCATATACTTGTTTTGGTAATTTGCGATGCTACATGAATCAAATCTATTCATAGCTCCAAGGTTTCAAACTCTGAAATCTTTTAGAATTGTTTGGTTAAAACTAGTTCTCTTCTTTCCATTCATTAGCTTACCAAATGAGCCCAAATAAAAGAAAAACAAAAATTAATTTTCAGTCTGATCCAGAAAGTTATTTATAGTTGCATGTTGTTACCTCTTTTTAAAAAACTTCTCTTTTCTTTCTTATTTTTCTCTCTGAGAGGATTATAAACACTGCCAGTATATTTTCCCTAAATGCTAAATTCTCTTAAGCTTTTTGGGGATCTGTGTTAGGTGCCAGATTGTCATAATAAAATTATATGAAATATCGGTGAATAAACAAGCAAACCAGGAGTTAGCTTTTCAGAACTGGTGCTAGCCAGTGACTCACAGGCATTGTGCAGCAACTGGGGGACGTCCCTTGGGCCAGCCACTGAATGCGGTGGGTGTGGACTGCCTTGGAACTTGGCAGTCAGGAGGGAGAGAGGGAGGAGAAGCCCTTTTATCATGCTAGCTCCCTTTTTATCCCTCATCACAGGACGAACTGCTTCAAAGCAGTGACATAAATGGTGGTTAGGCGCCCCTACTGGTCCGCAGTAGCCTATTCAACAAGGAGCAAAAGTGAAACTTGACTTCAGGTGGAATCAGTAACATTCTAATTCACCTGTGGGGCATCAGGCTTTTGTTGTTGGCCTTGGGACCAGCTTCATCTTGATTTCTGTAGAGAAGTGAGCCCTGAGTTCCAAAGCCCTGACTTAGAAACAAAACTTTCGGAACACAAACTCTTTGTAAGTTGGGGACATTCCTAAACTTAAAAAATTCGAGTGAGATGAAAAGCCCCTTTGGAAAGACATTTCCTTAACTGGCTATTTAAAATTATGTTGTAGAAAGAACTTCTTTTTTAAGGCACACTCTGGAAGACAAGGCTCAGGTGCTTTGAGCACTGTGATTCAGAGGTCTGCAGGATGGTTCTGCAAAGGGAATTTTGAGTGCAGTCCTCCATCGGAAAGAGAGCAAGGTGGGCTGTCATGGTTGAAGCTGGGTATGGGGGGCAAACCCCTGCTCCCTCATCCTCTGAAACCCAGGACCTTAGAAACCCTGGCCCTCTCTAGAACTGCGGTCCCCGACCTTTTTTGTACCAGGGATCGTTTTCATGCAAGACAATTTTCCACGGATTTGGGGGTGGGGCAGATGGTTTCAGGATGATTTAAGCACATTACATTTATTGTGCACTTTATTTCTATTATTATTACATTATAATATATAATGAAATCATTGTACAACTCACCGTAGGTCGGGGACCCCTGCTCTAGAGCACAGTTTTGAAAAATGCTGCTCAAAATGACGAGGAAACGATAGCTACTGCCCTACTTAGTTGTTTATGTGATTGGCTTAGCTGTTTGCAATCATGCTGAAAATAACAGGGATTTTGGGCTCGCTGTGTTCTTAAATGGAGTGTGTGTAATTTATGAGTGCTGATAAGAGGAAAGATTGAAAGTGATTATGGTTAGAATACAAATCATTCTGGAAGCTTTGAGCCTTCCTTTTGTAATCTATGCTGATTCTTTTTTAATCTTCCAAGTTTCTGCAGGGGCATAAAACCATGGTTCATAGGGAATACGATGGATGATAGGGTGAGAAGGTAACGTGATTTTTTTTTTATAGGGAACATCATAGTTAAATATCTTGGTGGGAGGAAGGAAGACACGTGTTTAATATAAACCTCTGGAAGCTCAAGAAGGTAGCGTTAGGTGATGCTTGCCGTTCTCTGGCTTGCCTTTGGTACCTTTTTGAACTCCTCACTCTATGTTTTATTTCCAAAGGGTTTCTCTCTGCAGTTATCTGCCATCTAACAAGCTGGTAAGGTGTTGAATAATTACCTAAAACAAGAACCCTCTCAGGTGGCAGTTACATTTTTAAAGGGTGTTTGTTGAAGTCTAACTCCTTTCAAAGCAATGAGTCCCTGCCTGGGGAACTCCCTTCACTGTCCAAAGATGGTTGGAGAGCGATTTGGGGTAGCATTGTTTATATGTTTCAAATCCCATTCCAAGAGTCCTTGCCCAATCGTGAATTTGACGTTAATTTCAGTTGCCAATTGTGTGCCAAATTCCATGCTAGATATTGGAAATTCTGCAGTGAGCAAAACCAGATGAGGCCCTGCTCTCAGGGGATTTATGGTCTAGTGGGAGAGAGGACGATCATAAAATAATAATAATAAAAAAGACAGGTAAAATTGCAACTTCAAAAAGACCCACAGAGAGAACTGAGTGCATTTTAATTATGTCTTAAAGCATTTTCAGGGAATTGGTGGCTTGAGGACTTTTGTACCACAGATATATAATGAAGTCTCAGAGTGGTCAGCTGTATCCTGCCCAGCTGTGGATCCCATTTCTAAATGCATATCCATTATTTTTCCCCATTTTCTGATCTCAGCTGACTTTTTTTTTTTTTTTT
>VBSM01003148.1:15641287-15659091 GCA_008086735.1 Cheirogaleus medius | reverse complement strand
TTTTTTTTTTTTCTTTTCTATTTTACTCCTGGTTAAAATGATGTACGAGACAAAAATGTCAGTAGTGAGAAACAGGAAAATAACCAAGATGTTTTGATTTGCTGTGTCACCACTGGGTTTTAGAGCCTTTAATCACAGGGGCCTGGTGTTCTACTCTTCCCCCTCCTAAAATGGCCAGTGTCCTTTCTGTCTGTCTCCAGAGTCCCAGAAAGTTGACCCTTGGATGCCCTCCTGGTCACAGTCCCTCCCTGTGTACCATCCTTTAGCGGCTTGTGCTGGAGTATGTGGATGCTGTGCTTGAATTAGGTAACTGGCCCTTGAGCTAGGGATCTGAATATATAGCCATCAATTCCACAGCTCTGGGGTCATGAATTTAACATCTGTGATGAAAAGACTATTTAAGAAATATTCAATCAATGCATTTTTCATCTCTCTCTCCTGTAAATCATGCTCTGCCACACCACCTCACACTTACGGCCCCAGAGAAAGGAGCAGAGTGAATACCACTTTAGGAAGGAGGGACTATGGTCCCACATGAAGGGGACACTGACTCCACCCCCCTTCCAGCCATGGATGATTGTAGGAAGAAGGCGAAACAATCAGAGACTGAAACATGGTCTCCCCTCTCTTTGCTGGCTGAAGTCTCAGAGAGGGGAGATTGAGGGGGGAGATCAGATAGGTGGAGGGAAAAGTCAAAAGCAGGGTGAACCACCCCACAAGATATACTCCTAGTCCTCTCCTGCCTCAGTGGCACACTTGGGGCCTCCCGCAGCATGGCGGGCAAGGCTCAGGATCGTAGTCTCCACGTGGCATGGAAGGTGATGGAAGCTCCAGTGTGCCTTGTAGAGGGTTACTGAGGGTGCTCTCTGGGGAGCCACCAGGGGCGTTGCCACTGTATGGACAACGGACCCCTGGATGTGCAGGCGGGGAGTAGTGTTTCGACTTCAGCAAGAAGCACGGAGAGACAGAATCTCAGGGGGTGCTGCTGGGCTCTTCCTGGGCCAAGGGAGAACATACCAGTGGGTCACCAGCCACCGTCTTCAGTATGAGATGCCATCAGGGTACACGGTGACCAAGAGGACAAGGAGTTAGAGGAAAGAAGGAGGGAATGTGGTCATGGGTCCAAGACTTCCATCTTCCTTCACTCTGAGGCTATCCTCACACACACTAAGACACCATCTGGGAGAGCACCCAGGCAGCATTTCCGAAGCTAATGGTTTAAACTGTTGAATGGACCCAGTGGCAATGGATGGAACTAAATTTAGTAGTTCCCACTTCAGCGTGGCTGTGACTAGTGAGCGGCTGGAAGAAATAGAGAAGCTTGATTTTCTTTCGTATCTAAAGATTTGTGTGTTGTAAGTCAATTGCTAACCTTGTATACACTTTGGTAAAAGATAGCACTAGACCAGCCGTCAGATGACCTGGATTCTCATCCTGCTTCTGCCCCCAAGTGTGGCTTTGGGGACAGCTGACCCGTTCCAGGGCACAATGTGATGGGTTGTGCTAGGTGATCCCTAAAATTCCTTCCAGTTGTAATGATCTCTGATTTTTAGCATTAAAACATTCTGTAATAGCATCTCAAATTAGCAACAGGAGGACTTGAAAAAAAGGACTCACTATTTCTTATTTTCTGCTAGAATAATAGTCAGACCTGCTGTTAATTTGACCATTGCTTAAATACCTCATTCCCTGGACTGCTCTCAGGTATTGGCTGAAAGCCATGATCAGGGGATACCACAGAGCGGAGGAATTTGATGGGCAGATCCGTTTCACATTGGAGGATATGTCTAATTTTGTACTCAACATGTTTAAAAACAGCATAGGACAAAAGACAAGAATAGCTGCAGCCAGCCATACTATCCTTTCACTGATAGCAACTCATCATTTAACTCAGTTGTTAAACTTGAATAACCAACATTCAAAGTCATTTACAGCATGTTATGTGACTTTCTAAGTACTCAGTACATGATTTTCAAATTTTCTATGTAGAAGTAACTGGAATGATTTGACCTATTAGCATACTTTTAGGAAATGTCTTATTTTAGTTTTATTTCCTTTATGCATTCTTATTTTTACGTTTTTTTCTTGAATGGCTTTGGTTGATTATTTGGTAGCTTTTGAACTTTTAAGAGTTGGTTTCTTCTCTCTTCTCTTTAGCATCCCCACCCCTTTCCTTTCTAGAAGCAATTTATTTTGCCGAGGCCTCCAGCTTTGAGTTGGCTCAGCGGGCCTAAGCAGGTGCTCAAGGATAAAGCAAGTACATCTCAGGGTGGCATGTCTCTGTGCTTCTTCACGCAGAGAAGCCAATCTAAAGCAATCCCATTTCATTAAATTAGCAGGTGAATCAGGGGATTAAGTATTTTTTAATACTCTTAATTAATTAATACTCTTAATTTCCTAATAATGTTTTTGTTTTCTTGAATGGAGGCCACTGCTCTGAAACTACTGCCCTGTGATGGCATCAAGCAACAAAACCAAATTTATAGGACAATATTGGATTCAGAAAGGCCTCTTGGGAGTAACTCTAAGGGTAGCCAACGACATGCAGTAATTCTCATAAAGTGTGTACACATATGTACATAAATATATTAATATATACATATAATTTATATATGTATAATTTATGGCCGAATTATCATTTTATTATACCCCAGAACTTTGTCTATAGCTTCCGTTGACTTTAGAAGGACCTCCCAACAGGAATTCTGTAGGGGCTTTGTAAAGGATGCAAACAGGCTCAAGAAATTCTCTGGAGAAAAGATGACTATGTTGGCTTCATTCTTTAAAAAAGCTTCCATTTGGGGCAATTTTTGTGCTGTATTATGAAATGAGATACATAGACTTCTAAAAATATTGGTTGTATCTTTTTTTTAATGGAGTTTTTCTCATTACAAAATGTTTGAAGAGAGCGATTAGAATTTCTCTTTGTCCCTCCCTCTTGATTTCTGGTCAGGATAACGGTGAATTAGAAATTAAGGTAACACAAATTTGATACTAATGAGTAGAACAGCTCTGGGCCCCTTTTGACTGACACTCTGAGTTCCTACTTACATGACCTTGTTTTTATTTAAAGGAATCTACGAGCTGTGAATATCTTCTAAGAGAAATCTAACAAGCATCTTCAGCTACAGAGTTAGCGTCCTAAGCAAACAGTATTTTGGACACCAAACAACTAAATATACCATATTTCAAGTTCTTTACTTAAACCAAAAAAGTGATATTTGGTAAGGCCAAGAATCTTACCCTATTTTTGATTAAACAATCTTAGAGTCTTAATATTTATTTTTATTTTTTACCTCTAGAAGAGCCCTAATGCTTACAAACTGTTAAAATTAAGGCTAAAGTAGCTCTTAACTATGTTTTTGCTACTAGACAAAGAACATATTCCTTGTTCTTTGTTTTCCATATTCCATGTAAGATTTTCTGAGAATTGAGTAATCTCTAAGGCTCTGAAACTTTTCACTCTAGAATATTTTATTCTTCACAAGAATATCCCTTAAAGTCTTAGGGGTGTGTGTATGTATTATTTATTCTAATAAGTAAGAAAATGTTATATATGTAATACACATATATATAGATATGCATATAATATGCATACATTATATACAATATGCATACAGCAGATATCGTTTGTCCACAGGATATACATTCCAAGACTCCCCCAGTGGATGCCTAAAACCTCAGATATTACCAACCCCTGTACTATATATACAGTTTTTTCCTATACATACGTATATATGATAAAGTTTAATTTACAAATTAGGCATAGTAAGAGTTTAACAACAGTAACTAATAATAAAATAGAATAATTATAACACTATGCTATAATGAAAGTTATGTGAATATGGTCTCTCTCTTTTTTAAAACATCATTAAATCACCTATTTTCTGACTGAGATTGACCATGGGTAACTGGAACTGTGGAATGCTAAACCACAGATCAGGGGGACTACTGTCCATTCACATGTAGATATGCATACAATATAACACACATTATACACATATACAATATGCATATATTTATACATACCTATATACATGTACATATATATGTTTATAATATCCACATATATAATACATATATGCACACACATAATTAAGTTATCTTGGAAAGAGAATGTTCAGAAAACAGTCTCCTTGAAAACTTGAAAGACAGAACACATGGAGTGTCTTTTCTCTTATGATTTAATTCACTGCTGGACAATGAAACAGCTGCCTTATTGCAATCTAAGTTCCCCTATCTGTGAATTAGCTTTGCGGTCTCTGTATCCTTCAGTTATTCCATATGTTTTAAGAAACAGCTAAAGTGAAAAAGTGTAACAGAAATACGTAGTATTATTTCTGGAAATGTGGTAATGAGATCTTTTCCGAAATATTACCTGTTCCAGAGGACAGATCACTCATTTTACCACTTCACAAGCACAGGCATAATTAAAGAGGCTTTACCTGTTTTGATGGAGCCTACTCTTTATGTGTAGTTTGTTTATTAATTTAAGGTTTTTCATGTCTATTTTCATCTTTGTCCTTGGTTTTAGATGTTAAACTGGAGACTAGATCTTATTAATCTGATGGCTATGATTCAATAACCTTCCTAAGCAATTGTCAGGATTATATTATACCATTTGATGATATGGGTGATAATGTATGAAATGAAGTAGAGAGAATAGAAGGCAGTTTCATGAAAATCAGGAATCTTATAAGAATGAAGAATTAGGTACTTTCCTGAGAAGTGGACAGATGCCTTTCTAACTCTTTCTTGGCATTAATTACAAATGGAGAAAAATAGTGGTATTCTTGATTTCAGAATTTTACTAGCAAAGACATCTCATGTAAGGACCCACCGTATTTCCTGTAAATTATTCTGTGTAAATCTGCTTCAATTATTTATCAAGTTAATCTACATTTCCTGAACACCTCCTTTGGTGTTCTCCAGCTGCGGGTATGTGTGACAAGAAGTCTGCGGCAGTGGGGGAAGAAGGAGCCAGTGGGTTCCCTTAAAAGATATTCTCCCAAATTCTATAAACAGTTATTTTTTCCCCTGTACTTTATTTGGCAGTACAGAAAAAATTCGCCACTGAAATGTTTACCCCTTCTTTGAAAGGATGCCAAAAATGACTCTTTTACCTTTTCCATAGATCAAATGCCAAATCCTCCGAGAAACTATATATTGAGTAAGAAACGATCCTCTACCTGGTTTTGGAAAGAACTCTTTCTGTTTTGCTTTTCCCTCCAGCACCTGTGCCCTTTTGTCAACTGTTCGTAGAGCTTGCTCCTTCTTAAAATAATGTGGATCAAAAATGTTTTTGATTGCTTCATGGACACAGGAAGGCTTCTCCAATAAAATCCTCTTTTTTGTTGTTGTCCTCTACAAAATCAAATCATGTCATGGGCAATATCCCAACCCTCTTGTCATCCTTCAGACTCTAGACAGGTGGCTCCTAATTCTTTTTGGGTCATGAACCCCTTTGGAAATTTGATGAAAGCTATGTAACTTCTCCTTTGAAAAAGGCACAAAAGCCAACTTTAGACTGTAATTGCAGGCAGTTAGTGAAGCCCATCAGTGGAACCCTAGAAAGTTTCAAGCTTTAGCGGGCGGTGTCTAGGCTGGCCAAGGTGGGGTGGGGAATAGGGAAGAAGAACTGGTTGGATTTAGAGGTCTCAAAGCAACTAGAAGCATTGTTTCAGAAAGATTATGGATTCTTTGCCTTTTAAGCACAATTTTATTTTATCCCAGTTAAAATGTTAACTCTTTTGGAAATGTGAAATGTTACTGCCTTAAAAAAAATCAATCTAGCAACAATGGTTAAAAATACATAAACTTTTTAGTCCAGCAATTACACTCCTGGGGATCTCTCTCATAGAAACAAAATTATCAGCATAGAAAGCATACGTACAAGGGTCTCTATGAAGGCATTATTTGTAGGAACAAAAACACTGGCAACAGAGTGAAAACCCATCAGTAAGGGAATAGTGAATTAAATTATGAAAATCCATACCAAAGAATATTATGTAGCCATTACAAAGAAGGAAATAGAGCTATACCAAATGCCTTGGAGACATGCTTATAAAGTGATGTTCAGGGAAAAACACAGATGCAGAAAAGTGTAGAGTTTACAAAACCCTCCATGTGTGCATGCATGTACATCTCTTTGTCTGTATCTCTCATCAGTATTATATGTATAGGGAGAAAAACATATAGTTTATTAACATTGGTTCTTGGGGCTTACATAGGGTGTAATCAAATAAAGGAAATAAAGGAGAAATAAAAGATTGCAATAATTAAAAAACATATAGTATGACATTAGTTCATTTATATCAGATTATATATATGGGTGGTAGTTATAAAAAGAAATGAAGTAATGATTATAAAACATATTTGCTTATATATATTAATATATTTAAAATATCACTGTTTTACTTCTTTCACTGGTCAGTAAACATTGTAACTTTACAGTTCTGGCTGATGGGAGTTGACTTGGCCAGTTTTGCCAGCCTAGGATTTTCCTGCTGGCTGCTTCTTCCTCTTCTTCTTCTTCTTTTTTTTAATATAGCCTTATAGTTTTATTATGTCATTATTTTCTTAAAATTTTTATTACAAATGCAATGAAACACCATGGGCTATGGATATAATGGTCTATTGCTGTGTCCAACACAGCAACTTTTAAAACTATTTACTTATTTTATGGCTATAAAAGAATATATACTCTGAGTAGAGAATTTAGCAAATACATAAAAGCATACAGAAGATTGTAAAAATTACCATACAATTTGTTAAACTTGGGATGTATTTCGTGACAAACATTTTTATATGCATACTGGACATATGTTAAATTAGACTTGTAGTCTATTTGTTATGTAATACACACATCTATTCAGGAATATGCACATGTATATATTTATTAGCACGGGAGCTTAATATATCAAGTATTATTTGACATGTTCTTTCTCATACTCTGTATCTATCGAGTGACATACCTCTAGGGATTATCAATTAGAGAAGCAGAGTACAAACAGTTTGATTTTTGAATCACAGGGAGATTAGAAAAGACATGGAATCATTTAGAAGCTTTTTTTTCTTCCTTGTGTCCCCAGTCTTTTTTTTAAATTTCAGAATATTATGGGGGTACAAATGTTTAGGTTACACATATTGTCTTTGCCCTATCTAAGTCAGAGCTTCAAGCATGTCCATCCCCCAGACAGTGTGCACTGCACCCATTAGGTATGAATATATCCATCTCCTCCTCCTCCCTCCCACCTGCCCAACACCCAATGAATGTTACTACTATATGTGCCCGTAAGTGTTGATAAGTTAATACCAATTTGATGGTGAATACATGTGGTGCTTGTTTTTCCATTCTTGTGAGACTTGACTTATGGGCTCCAGCTCTATCTAGGCTAATACAAGAGGTGCTAGATCAACATTGTTTTTTGTGACTGAGTAGAACTCCATGGTATACATATACCACATTTTATTAATCCACTCACGTATTGATGGGCACTTGGGTTGTTTCCACATCTTTGCAGTTGTGAATTGTGCTACTATAAACATTCGAGTGCAGATGTCTCTTTTACAGAATATTTTTTTTTCCTTTGGGTAGATGCCCAGTAGTGGGATTGCTGGATCAAATGGTAGTTCTACTTTTAGCTCTTTGAGGTATCTCCATATTACTTTCCACAGAGGTTGTACTAGTTTCCTGCTGGCTTCTTAGATGGCTTTTTGTGACTTATTGCTCTAAAGTATTTGGGTTTTTAGTAAATGTTTATTGGATATCTATTTTGTGTTACATGCTAGACTTCTCCAAGAATGAAGACGCGAGTGCGTGTGTGTACACGCATGTGCATGCACAAGTCAGAGATTGTCTGCGGCTGCATCTGAGCTTCCTTTCCTCAACCTGTAATTTATTCATCTGTTTATTTGGTTGTGAGTGTGTAAAATGGAGAGCATAAGTTGCTACTCTCATGTCAGTAAGGACCTAAGAATTTGGAATGAAGTCTTGATTTTCTCTTTTGCCTCCGTTAAACAGCCTACCCTTAGCTCTCCAAGTTTTCTAACGAGATGCCTGAAGACCTTGAGAGGATAATACTAAAAGAATTTTTAGAGGAAAAAGAGGTGTGAGGTGATTTCTGTAGATCAGTGTTTCTCAAAATTGTGTTTCTCTGCCTGCCTGCATGACAGCTACCTAACGAATATATTGAAAATGCTCATTCATGGGCCTGGCCCCTGACTCACTAAGAGGAAGGCCCAGAAATCTGCAAGGTTAGTTAGTTTCCCAGGTAATTCTTATGTACATGAATATTAATCAGTTCTATAAAATTTTATCCCAAATAATGAGCCCTCCTGACAGTTTTTTTCCCCTAGCATTTTACCAAGAATCTTCCAGATCCTTGAACTCCTTTCCCCACATGATTGTGGAAAGCTTGGAGATTTTGCCCTGTGGAAGTTGGTCCGTGGTCACTGGTTTCTCATAACCCAGGTCTGTGCGGTGGGTTCTGGGAGTTCTGTGCAGCCCTGGATGGGTTTTTAAGTCTTGTGCCATTGCTCGTGTTCCAAGTACGATGCATACAGATGAGGGAAGGAATGCTTTGATTCAATTTTAAGACATTGACATATTTGATTCAGCAGATGCTTTTTAGAAATTTTTCTAATATTGAAATGGCTTTAAATATTCATCTTTTCATTCATTAATGATGCCTACATTTTAGAGGAGGTTTTACGAAAAGGAAACTTTTTCAGATAACACTGTTGCTACCGAATATCCACCTCGTTCTGAAAGTAAAGAAACCAACGTAGGACAAGACTAGAATGGTTTAAAAAAAATCAGCAAGCTCATTCTCTAATTCAAATGTCTTTAACATCACCTGCCTAGTACATACATGTATTTATGTGCATACATATATGAGAAGGGTTACAATGCATTGTGTTGTTTGTAACTACAGAAATAATACTGGAATTTGTACCTATGATGCAAATTTTGGGGGGATTCTTAATTCTTTGAACTACTTTTGGCTATTTATAAATGCTCACAATAGAGATGAGAACAAAAAGTGTTTTTTACTTTCAGTGATATTTAAGACTTATTCTCTTTCACACATTTCTTCCCCAAGAAATTTAGATCAATTTTGAGATTTATCTAAAAATTTCAAAATAATGGAAACAAAGGCTAGTTCCTATGAAAAGCAGAATGATATGACTATTTTTCTGCATCCCGCATGTGATTGTACCCGTGTCGACAACAGCCATAGTCCTATTCTGATTAGACAGATCCTGCCTGAAAACCTTTTATCTCCACAGCAGGATGTTTCTAACCCAAGTCGATGCAAGAAACCCATGACGTCATCCCTCAATCAATAGTCATCGATTGACTAGGGTTGGTTTCAGAGCTATGTATGAGATACCAGGAGGGATGCAGAAGGAAAATTCAAGCTTTTTGTTTGAAGAAGAATCTGGTTCAGAAAATAGTTCAAATGTGCATGTTATGACATGGTTCTGTAACAAAAGGCCCTTTCAACCCCAATGGTAGGGAAACCAGCATTAAAGGAGAAATTGGGCAGGTGAGGTGTTGGCGGGCAGACACATGGGTTGTCAGGAGACAATGGAACCTGAACAAGACACGAGGAAGGCAGGCACACAATCTGTAACACTGTTTCCATCCAAGGGTGTCCGCGGGATGGTGTGGGAGGTCGGTCAGCCGAGTCTGTGCTCCCTGGGGTGGGAAGCTTTAGTAGAAACAGATGATGAGGTCCTCACTTAGGGTAAAGAAAATGCTATGGAAGAATCGTGGTCTACGGATTTTATGAAATGCAAACCTTGGAGAAATGAAAGAAGCCCAGCATGAAGGAGTGAGGAGGCTGGATCAGGGTGGAGCCCGTGAAAACAGAGAAGCAAAACTTCGAGTTCCTTTTGGAGAAAATTGAATATTAGCGATAAGTTGGAAAATAAAGCCACATAATAAAAATATTTGTGAAGCTGTTAAACCCATCATGGTGGGTTCAGTCTAAGGCATTTTAAATTAGAGAGGACACACCAGGGAGAAGTATGAAAGAGACCCAATAAATTGATTTTTAAATCTTCAATTTTCTATGGATTTATGATTTAAAGTTCCTTTCTATAGTAAAATACTAATGTCGTCTAATAGATCTTTGACATGGTAAGTATTCTACAGTTTAGCATAGCTTTATAAGGTTTCACTCCGTAGGTGGTGAATAATTGCTAGATGACTGAATTCCGGTGTTTATCTTGCAATGTGATCTGCAATTCTATAAGACATTTTTTTTTCCCTGAATAGGACACGAAGCTCTGCTACAATTATTGGTGAATAACTTTTTATGACTCATATTAGTAAGACTATTGTAAATCAACATTTAAAAGAACAGTATTTCATCAAAAAAGAAAAAAACTTCTTATATCAGGGATATTTTCCTCATGTCTGAAAAGTATCTCCTCCTTTTTGGAGGTTGACATTTACACAGAGCTGGAACTTTTCATCTCTGGGAAAGAAAAATGGAAATATACATCGAAAAACCCAACTAACCAAACAAATCACCTTGGTTGCTACCTACAGAGAAAAGCAGCTGGCTATATAATTTTTCTTGTGCATGTTTTTAGATCAATCCATCAATGAGAAATAAGTGATACTGGAAAAATAGAGAACCTGTTTGGATAATATTTGGTATAGTGGGTGTAGAGAAAGGGGTACATCAGATTGCTACCTAACAGAGCAAGGAAATCTATTCTTATTTTTTATTGGAAAACAAAACAAATAGCTATTAAAAAAAAAGACTTGGTTTTGAAAGGGTATGTTGGCTTGCCAAGGAACATTAAGCTTCTGAAATCTGTTCACATGTGAGGTGCTAAGTTAGTCACCTCCTAATTACTGAAAATTGGGCTTCACCAGTAATGACATTATTTTTCTGTTTTTAAAAATTTCCCTGGAGAATCTGTGATAGTACCATCAGTTGCCCTGCTAATCATTTATTTTGGTAGGCCATGAAATGATGTCTACCTTATGAGCTGGAAAAAAAAATCTTTTCTGAGACAGGGTCTCGCTCTGTTGCCCAGGCTGGAGTGCAATTGTGAGATCATAGCTCACTGCAACCTTGAACCCTTGGGCTCAAGTGATCCTCCTGCCTCAGCCTCCCAAAGTGCTAGGATTACAGGCATGAGCTACTGGCCTGGCTTGGAAACATCTTTTTTTTTTTGAGACAGAGTTTTGCTCTGTTGCCTGGGCTAGAGTGCTGTGGCGTCAGCCTAGCTCACAGAAACCTCAAAATCCTGGGCTCAAGCAATCCTCCTGCCTCAGCCTCCCAAGTAGCTGGGACTACAGGTATGAGCCACCAGGCATGACTAATTTTTCTATATATTTTTAGTTGTCTAGCCAATTTCTATTTTTAGTAGAGATGGGGTCTCGCTCTTGCTCAGGCTGGTCTCAGACTCCTGAGCTCAAACAATCCTCCCGCTTAGGGCTTCCAAAGTGCTAGGATTACAGGCGTTGAGTCACCATGCCCAGCGTGGAAACATCTTTTGATAGGAGGAATCCTTTGGCTGTGTTTCACTTCCCAGGTCCTCCGGTTCCCAGCTGCTACACAGGCTTCTGCCTTGTCCTGGGGAATGTCTATGGGACATAGAAGCCCATTGCCCTTCTCCTTACATTCCAGTCTGCCCCTCGTACCAAGCACCTGTTCTCCCCGGGATGGGACAACAGGCAGTGTCAGCTTTTTGTCCCTGCTGGTCTGTCAGCTGGCTAGACCCGCTGGCGTAGGTAGTGGTGTCTCGGCCTGGCGTTAGACTAGCGTTGTTCTTACAACCTCCACTCCTCTGGCATCTTACCTGCTACTTTCCACGGGGAAAGTACGATCTATAGAATCTCATAGGGGGATCTTCACTGGGTTCCAGAGGGAACTGCGGAAGCTTGGGCATTCAGAAGTCAGGAACCTTCTTTGCTGGCTTTGTGTGCCAGAGACCAGCTCTCCCCTGCTGCCCTGTGCTTCTAGTCCTTTCCTCTGCTCTTGGATCCTGACTCATGGTCATCTGATCAATGCCTTCCTTCTTCTCTTCATTGTACTTCATTGTACTTCATTTCTTTTTGGTGCATCACTGTCTTCCAGATCCTAGACTACAAAATAGCAGAGCACCCAGAAATACTGGAGGCATATTACCTGGTGTGCTCTGTTTCATGCCAGCTCTTTGGTCACCTAAAGCCATTTTGGGGCATTCCTTTCTTGTTTTGGGGGCCTTATTTCTGTTTGCAATAAGCATTTCATCCTTCCATTTCCAGATGTCCAAAGTTTTGATTTAAACAGATTCTTACCCACTTGATTTTTTTTTCTACAAGTGTTTTGCTCTCTCCTTTGCAAATGCTGGTCTCCTGCTTAAACTTGTTTACCTAGGAGTGGCTTTTCTTTCTCTGGAGACCTCCGTTCTTTGCAGAAGGTCGGCATTCTGCAACCCTGTGTAGATGGGGAGGGAAAGTTTGTTTATTTAGCCAGGAAAAGTCACTTTTGACTGGGGACATGTGGATGGGAACAGAATCCTTTCAGAGTACAGCATCAAACACTAAATTAAACCACCTCCTCCAGCTAAAGCTCAGGGTCCTCTGCAGCCAGGCGCGAGGGCCACACTAGGGCTGAAGCAGCACCTCATAGCAGAGTGGTGTCAAACCTGTCTTGGTGGCTGTGGTTCTCTCTGGTCCCCTCCGCCTGACTTTTTCCTTAACCTAGTGGCCAAAGTTCTTTCCCCATTAGAGATTCAACAGGGATAGTGGCGCTGCCAGGGGCCGCCTTCCAATAAGTAACAATTCACGACAGCAGTGAAAGCTTCATTTTTTTTTTAAACCTTTCATCAGGGAAGGAAATACTTTATTGTAAATGACTGTATTTCTTGAAGTCATTTCCCCGCGTCGCCTTCATTACTCCTTAGTCATTACGGCCTGCGTCACGTGATCTTTTCTCAAACATCAGCGTGGGGAACCAACGATGCAATTGCATTTCTCTGAATTAGAATACTGATGATTACGGGAGAAGAAAGACATTAAAGGAGACGCGTTCATGTTGATGTTGGAAGAAATGGGAAAAGATTCGCAGCCTCCGTGGCAGTTAAAGACAAGGTTGTTGGAAAACACGGAGCCTTCGGACCTCACTGCCTTAGGCGTGTCGCAGAATGAGTGCGGGCACAATGGTTTGACTTTTAAAATCTTGAGCATGCACATCCTGGACATATAATCAGTTTGGTTTGTTTTTCTTGTGGGGCTCGGAGAATAGAGCATCACTAATTCTCTTATTTTATCTCACATTAGGCAATCAATAGATGACTATTAGAAAAAACTGGAGTCTTTATGTAGAGAGCTCCCCCCTTTTGCCCCCACACATCTGGGCTTCCCTATAGTTTTGGGTAGTAAAAGCCAATGCTAGGATTGGGAAAATTTTGGAATTGCAGGTGGGAATAAATAATGAAAACCTAAGTCTGGGCAAGGGAATTCTTTTTTGCTTGGACTTATTTACTTGCTCTGACCCCGGGCCTTCTGCGGCCTTGAATACCCAGCATGTCTTCACTGGTTCCAGATGGCCGGTCCTGTCTTCTTGTTGGCCCCCAGATGCTGTTGGGAGTGAGACTTTCTCCTGTGTCTGTCCTTGTCATCCTACAGTCTCAGCTCTGCCACAGGCCTCCTGATCTGTGTACTGGATGGATAGGAGTCACTCCATGGAAAAATGAAGTGATTGAATGAAGGGGCTTCACTGGGACTACTTGTGGCTTCAGATTGTGACTTTTATAGGGTATCAAAGTTGATGTGTTGCAGTGTGTTCATAGCAAAGCCAGTTGGATTTTTAATATGCAGATAGGATGGTGTTACTGGCATGTGCTTTATTATAATTTCTGTGATTCTTCACAGCCATCTGGCTAGGTTATATATATTTTTTATTCTGGATGTCAAGTAGGAGATAGATAGAGCGTTTTTATTATTCTACCATTTTTTCCTGCCTTTTTTAATCTACACATTTCTTATAGCAGTTAGAGCTCACGGTTTCCAAATGCCTATTGTTATGAGAGCCTGTGTAAGAAAGCAGACCTTGTCTTTATCATCCCCATAGATTCTAGATGAATGAATGAGTGATTGGAAACAATAACAGACATTATTTAGTAGGAGTAAATGATCTTCCAGTCATTTGCTAAGGCTTTTTGATACAGTATCTCTTTTAATCTTCACAATAACTTTCTTAGGTAAGTATGATTGTTCTCATTTTGTAGATAAGGCAGCTCAGAGAGGTTGTGTCAACTGCCTGAGGTCACACAGCTATTCAGGGCTCTTGCTTGGATTTGACCTCAAGTCTTTCTGACTCCAACGCCCGAGATATTCCTTATTAGGTCAGGCTATCTGAGTGTAGTCATTATTGTGACATTTCTGAAAATCAGTATAGTCATTATTATGATATCTCTGCAATTTCTATACCATATTGTATCAGTGATATGACATTTTAGGTGTAAAATTCTCCAAGAATCTCTTCATTAGGTGAAACTTTCATATTTGGAACTTTTAAAATTGTAATTCCTGGTAAATGATTTGATTTTATTTATTTTTGGGCTTATTTTGGTGCTCAGGTTGATTCTCATCATTCCTGAAGGTTTTAAATATTTTTAATTATTTAAATTATGCAGTAACTTCTTCATTTGCATATTAATGATTTTTACTTGTTTATTATTTTAACAGCTCTGCTATTTTGTTTGCTTTATGCATCTTAGTTTCTACTGAATAAGTGTCCCCATGTTTTCTGAACTTACTGACTTTTAAATTCAAATTCTATATAGATTCCTATCACATGCATCTAATTTAACTTTTTATTTCTATGCTTATTACTACCGCTCATAGTATTACCATTTAAGTTATTATAAAACTAATGAAAGAATGGTAAGTTATCTACATTTCAAAAACCTTTTAAAAAGTTGGTCTGATCATAGAAAGCACCCAGATATGTTAGAAATTTGATTTATTACATAAAGATATTTTGTTAGATATTTTGTTATACTGGCTAAACACTTTAATACTGCAGTCCCGAACCCCTGGGCTGTGGCCCATTACCGTCTGTGGCCTATTAGGAAATGGTTGCACATCACCACCTGAGCTCCGTACTACACCCCACTACCACGACACCCCCTCATCCTCAGTCCCTGGAAAAATTGTCTTCCATGAAACCAGTCCCTGGTGCCAAAAAGGTTGGGGAATGCTGCTTTAATACATAGCGTGTTGGAGTGTTAGTTAGTTACTAATCCTAAATTATTCAGAAGTTACTTTTCATTGCCAAAGATGTTTCCCATCTCATCATTCATTGTCTTTCTCTTCTGAGACTCCTCAGCGATCTTGAGCTCTCGTTTATTTCACACCTGTTAGGGTGCTGCTTCTGGGCACTCCAAAGTGTCAGAGCAGTGTGAGTTATAGTTTCTGACTTTGCTCAGCGTCTCGTTGGCAAGCAGAGTTGCATAGGAGAAAAGCTGACATAGCTACTGGCCTGCTGGGAGTACCAGAGGTGCTTGCGGCCATGGGAGGGATGTTTCTATGTGTGTGTGCACATGCTCGTGCATGTGAGAGATCTTTATTCTGCACTCTGCTGGTGCCAAAGAGGTGTGAAGATAACACTCAGTGAAAAACACTTAAGGGATATTGATGAGTATAATTAAAAAGAAACCAAAGCCTTTTAGAAGAGGAAGCACCTTGGTGGAGGAATGAGGCTTCCACTGGTGGCAAGAGAGCTGGACAGCCCCAGGATATTCTGGGTGGAGCTGGGAATGCAGTAGACAGATGGATATGTTGACCTTCCCTGGACCCTACCGGAAGTCCAGAAGAGGGGAGGTGAGACTGCTTGCCGAGGACCTGACTGTCACATTAAGGAGATTGGATTTCATTATTAGGTGCAGAGATCTGCAAGTTCTCGGGCAGGGGGGTGATGTGCTGATTTGCTGAAAATGGCGTTGCAGGAAGATGAATCGGGCAGCAAATGGATTAGGTTGGGAGAGATTTGAGGTAGGGAGCCAAGTTAGGAAGTATTTGCTGTAGTGAGAGCTCATGGTAATGAAACCGTTAATCAAGGTAATGGAAAGCAAGGGCTAAAGGGCTGCGAAGGAGGCACATCTTGAAGAGCGATCTCATGCGAGTGGAAAAGGTGGCAGTGGCCCTGGAATGTCCGCTGGAGGAGCTTACAGTCAGTAGACCAGGGGGAAGCGGGGTGGGGCGCTCAGGCAATGTGTCTGAATGCTGTGTTCACATAGTGACTATACTGATTTGTACTGTGATCGTGAGGTGTGGGTTGTGGCCATGTGTGGGGGAGGTTGTCTAATGCAGATGGTGGCCACTTTCCTCCCCACCCTGGTCCTCCCTTGGCAGCACCCCTAGTGGAAGTCTAATGCGACTGATGCCTTTGAGACACGAGACCCGAGTAGCTGGAATTGTTGTCAGCCACAGAGAGGGCAGGGGCCCACTGAGTCTGTTGTCTCTACAGTCCCACAGTTGTATGATAATTGTTTGAATGAACAAAGGATTGAGTACGTTCAGGATTAGGAATTGCTTTGAAGAACGTGGCTATGGTTTAAGGGGAAATGACTTCCATCCAGATGGACAAACGTCCATCCAGATATTCAGGAGAATGTCAAATAGTAGTGACCAAAGCTTTCTAATGAAATGATATTCAATTACAGTATAGAAAGATTGAATTTTGAAAATAAAATGTTTGTGATTCAGGGATAAAAAAAACCCCCACCAGTTTTATAGATTATGCATAATGAATTGTTATCCAGTTTGAACATTTGTTTTTCAAAATGGCCAAGACATTGATTGCACACACATTACAAAATTTGTTCTGGGGTTTACAGTGAGAGAAAGAGACCAGAGAAAAATCTTAGCACAAAAATAGCTAGTATTGGGGGTCGGGGCTGCTCTTTGGACTTGTCCAGTTTTGCCATTAGTCTTGATATTGAGGGATATCAAAAATTTCCCTGTAAAACGTTCTGTTTTTAGGCACTTCATATGAGACATTTAAGAAGGTACTTCTGCAGTTTAGTAGCCCAGCTAGTAAAGCTAGCCATTATGTAGGCTAACCCCCTGAGAGCCTACGAATGTGAAGGAAAGAATGAGAGTTTTGGAGTGAGTTAAACTTAGGTTTCAATTTGTCCCCACCACTTAATACTATGTGGCCTTGGACAAGTTACTTAAACTCTCATTTTCTTCATTTTCAAATGTTGATTTTGATCTCGCTCAAAAGGTTATTGTGAGGTTGGTGATAATGTATCGAGCCAGCAGGGCCCGAGGACAATTCTTGGCACGTAAAAGGCACCCAGCCAATGACAACTGCAGTCGCTATTTTCAGGAGACTATAGATTTTCACTTCGCTGCCTATAAGGTGATACTAATCAGTGTTGAAAGTGACAGCTGTTACCCTTATATTGGGGAGTGGGATGGGGATGGTGAGCAAGAAAGCATTCTGGAAACAGTATCCCCAAACTTTATTAGTGTGCCTCACCTTCTGGGAAAAAGTGCTCCCCTAAAACTTCACACAGGAGAATCTTTCCAGCATGTCACACAACATTGGCGTGTTAACTGATTGTGTTTTGCTCTACATAAGAGGCATGCAGAAGTCTCAAGCCCTCCTAGGTTCATGATGAGTATGAGTGGCCCTAGAACCCCCTGTTAGTACTGCCTGAGTCATGAGCCAGAAGGAGCAGTTCTTGAACCTTGCTGGCAGAGATTAGTTGTGTAAAGAAATCTGGCCACAGAAGGGGGCTGGTGGGGGGAACGCTCCCTTTTTAATATTAAAAATGGAAGT
>VBSM01003148.1:15625084-15641187 GCA_008086735.1 Cheirogaleus medius | reverse complement strand
AAAAAAAAAAAAAAAGAAAGAAAAGACTCAAGGATGTTTTGATGTGTAGGGGTTATTAGCAACAGTTTGCAAACTATGGAACAGTCAGGTGGGGGATTCATTTCGTTTCTGCAGCATCTTCCTGTTTGTCTTGCTGATGGATTGGTGGGCTCGGTTACCATAGAGCCGCTCATTGCTATTCCTCGGAGTGAGGTGTTGCTGCGAATCCCCTCATGATGACACTGAACTAGAGAATCTTTACTTTTTAGGTCTTGCCCACGTGCAGGGACCTTTTTGCTTTTATGTGGCAGTTTTAATTTTCACAGAAAGGACAGCTGCTGTCCTGTGCCTTTTGTCTCAGTAGCAGGCTGGCCACACAGCTACCTTCACATGATGCAATTCTGATCTGCTGCCTTCCCAGGAAGGCAGCACTTGCTGCTGTCCCCGTGCCCGGGAACTGTAAATGTCATTTTTTATGATGTCCACCCTGCACACAGGCTCTGTCAGCCCCGGGCTCCTGTTCCAGGTACTAGGAGGTGCTGTACATTTTTCAAAGGGTAGTAACCGTTTCTTTTCAAGAACATTTTCCTTTTGCATTTCCCTGGCCTTTTGGTCTTTACTTCAAAGGTGAGGGGTTTCCCATGCCCTTAAAAGTTTCTCCAGCCCAAAATGGGTCTCTGCTGTGGTTGGCTTCCAGGAGAGGTGTTTGTAAGTGTATTGCCACTTCTGGCTACTGGTATGAGGTGACTTGGTATAACAGTACAGTTGATTTTTGAACAGCATGGATTTGAACTGTGTGGATCCACTTATATGTGGATTTTCTTCTGCCTCTGCCACCTCTTAGACAGCAAGACCCTCCTCCTCCTCCCCCTTCTCCTTCTCCTCTTCTTCAGCCTACTCAACGTGAAGACGATGAGGATGAAGACCTTTACGATGATCCAATCCCACTTAATGAATAGGAAATAGATTTTCTCTTTCTTATGATTTTCTCAGTAACAGTTTCTTTTCTCTAGCTTACTTTATTGGAAGAACACACTATATAATACATATAACATGCAAAAAATATGTTAATCGACCATTTATGTTATTGGTAAGACTTCCAGTCATTAGTAGGCTACTAGTAGTTAAGTTCTGGGGGAGTCAAACGTTATATGTGGATTTCCAACTGTGCAGGGGATTGGTCCCCTTAACCCTTGCATTGTTCAAGGGTCACCTGCATGACTGTTGGCTTCTCAGATTATGGCCAATGAAATGAATCATCTTTTAGTCTGGATTTGGAAGGCAAAAAGACATTGAATTAGTTACATTTGAATCATCTTCGTATCCATCAATTGCTGTGGTGATTTTAGGGACTTGGATTAATGTCTATGGTAGATGCAATTACTCTTTTTGGATCCCATAGATTAAATTCATTGAAAGGTCCCCCTGGAGATGCCTTAGCTGTACGTTGCCTCAAGCTTCTCATATATGGAATTCAGTCTCAAGTTCAAATACATTTTGTCTGATAAATTGACTACACATGGACGGACTAAAGAGTGCAATTAAGTATGACATCAAATAAATGACTCAGTGACAAGGTATATTCCTTTCAGGTCAGCGTAATTCAAAATGTGAGAAAACATGATTTAGCTGGCTGAACTGAAAGACAGTTTAAATTACTGGACGGGAAGAATCGCTTTGCATTCCGAGGTTCAGTAATTGATGTGTAGCATCTTATTGTGTTTGCTGTGAGATGATTCTGTTGTGAGCTGGCTGCAGTTGTTTATGTGGCTATTGTTTAGTTTGACATTGTGAGGGTCTGGTCTAACCTTTATGCATAATATGAGGTGCCATTGGGTGAGATGAGGATGGGTGGATAATATGTGGCTGAAGCCTATCAAACCATGATAAAACATTATATTCTATGCTTTGGAGAGCTATTATAATTAGGGTGGCAGTGCCCTAGATTAGGGAGTGGGCACCTTCAGCAATTGATTGCAGTGTTTCCCTCCCATTCTTCACCTCCTTTTAGAATGGTATGCCCACACCTTTGGCATGTGTCTGTAGGACCTTCTATTAGAGGAGGTACTGTTGTCCCATTGACGTTGGCTGTGGCCATCGGACTCATGACACCCAATGGACTTTGAGCAGACACGATGCCGGCAGAGGTCCTAAGTGTGCTTCCGTGGGTTGGCTTGGCTTCTGTCGCTCTTGCTGTCTACTGTGAGAAGAACGTGTCCTGGGTTGCTACTGTCTAGGAGGATGTGGAGACACGTGGAACACAAGTGGACTCACCCTGAAACCTGGAGCTTAAGTAGATTATGATACATGAGGAAGGAAAACGGATGTGTGTTATTGCAAGCCGTTGGCTTTTGGACAAGTTTCCTATGCAGCATAATTGTGGAAATAGCTCATACATGTGCATATTTAAAAAAAAATTCCCTGCCCTTGTAAGAATTTCATTTGGATTAACAAGCTCCTTTTACATTCAGATCCTTGTTTCCACTCTTCCAAGACATTGATGTCATTCATAGCTTAGTGGTATTTTTTGGCTGTGATACAGTGATGTCCTTTGCTGGCAAAACTGTCACGACCAGAGATTGCATGAATGTATCCTCTTAAATATTAATATAATTAGACACTCCTATTTAATCTTTTTTTTATTTAACATACATTAAAACTTTATGTAGACTTTTTTGATTTTTGTTTTAAAAATAAAATTTAAACAACTTTGAAAAATCCGATAAAAGGCTTTGTACTTGCAGACAACTGATTTTAGTGTAGTTCGTTTAGGGAGAAAATAAATTTAGGTAGCTCAGGGAAGGCAACTCAAGGTGAGGGCAGGAGAGTTAGTCTGGAGGCTGAGCAGCCAGGGACAGGGCTCTCAAAGTGCCCGGTGACTCTTTCAGCAAGGACTCTATTAAATCTGCTGATGGGAGATCATAGCTCCTGTTGCTCTAATGGGCCACTGGGGACCTTGCCACCCCTGAGCCCGGGGGCCTTTGTCATCATCACCTTTATCAGAAGAAAGGTTCTGCGTGCTTCCTCCTTCATCTAACTGATGCTTCCCAGGTGACATGCCTGTGTCCTAGCTGCAAGGGAGGCTGAGAAAGTGAGTTGATAACTTATTACTTGGTGGGAAGTGAGACTTTAAAATATGAAAAATTGACAAAACTTAGGAAGGATGTTTAAATGGTGCTAAATAGTCTTAAGGCATGAAAATTTTTTATATAAATCTATATATTTAAAATCTATAGATATTATAGATTTATATGAACATTTTTTTATATAAATGAGATGGAGTTTTGCTGTGTTGCCTAAGCTGGTATCTATTTTAAAACCAATGTTTAATTACTATTAATTAGTATAGTAATTTTTAAAAGGTGAAAATGAAGGTAATTTATACAATTACTTAAAAAAATGAGCATTAGAATAAAACAAATTTAAAAACCCAATAGAACCTCTGGTCGTATAGGCATGTATTTGTCAACTGGGCACCTTCTTTAAAGTATCTCAAAAAGGCAAATATCAAGTAAAATTTTTTCTTTTCCATCAAAATCTCATTGATTTAAATTTCATTTGACTAACTTGGTTTGTCAGTTTCATACTACGGCAGTGTTTATAACACTAAGGTAAAAAAAATTCTCAAACTTCAGAATCACCTGTTTATAGACAATTCTACTTACTTTGACATTCTTTTTCATCAAGCTGGTAGCATTGTTTGATTTCCTTTAGGGCTTGGCAGTCATAAATCTGCCTTCGAAAAAAAATCTCCTATATAAATTCTTCATTAAGTCACAGACCCAATTCCCTATTTAGGAAATAGGAATGAAGTCTAGAACATTTCATTTGCTGCAGAGGAAATTGTTAAATGAACCAGTGTGGAAATATCCCATACCTCTCTATACATTTTGTTTATTAAATTATAGCCCCCGTGTCCCTGTAGAGAAAAGCTGTCAAATGTCAGAGTGTGTGTTAGGGATGCTAATTTGTTGTAGGGAGCGGAGCTTGACTGATGGATGGCATGCAAAATAGAGTGCCCTGGTCTGTGGACCGAGTAGGGGGCCAGGAGACGGGGGGAGGGAGAGGGAGGGGCAGAATCCAGAGGGAGCTGAGCATTTCCGGTGGTCATCAGAAAACCAGAGTGGGAACATGTGATCTGAAACTGAGGGATTATATATTGGGTGTAGTAAACAACAACGAGTATGCTCTCTGGCCACAGATTAGTGAGATTGTCACACTGAGGGGTGAGACAGAAAAAAAATTGTCATTTTGCTGGATTTGGTGAGTCATTTTAATTTGCATAAATTCTCACACATAGCAGCAGTATTCCCTCTAAAGATGTCTTTGGCCTGAATATGTCTTAGTTCAGGTTGTTTTAACAAGATACCATAGATGGGTGGCTTAAACAACAGACATTTCTCAGAGTTTTGGAGGCTGGGAAGTCCAAGATGAAGATGCTGGCAGATCTGGTCTGGGGAGGGTTCTCCTCCTGGCTTGCAGGTGGCTGTCTTGTTGCTGGATCCTCACATGCTGGAGATATAGCCCGAACTGTGGTCTTTCTTGTAAGGGTGCTAATCTCATTCATGAGGGCTCTACCTTCATTAGGCTGCCGTCTCCAAATACCATCACATTGGGGATTAGGCTTCCATATATGAATTTTGGGAAGACACAAACATTCAGTCCATAGCAGCAAGTATTGTTGCATTCCAAAATAGGACCTTTTCAACTTTTTGTGTACCATGGACCCCTTTGGAAGTCTGATGATGTTTACTGGCTGCTTTGTAGAAAAAATGTTTTCAACTGCATTAAATACAGTGGATCACATGAAAGTAAATTATATTAAAATGTAGTTATCGGGGGGGGGGTAGGAAGTGTAGAGTTACATAATGTGTGCCGTGCACGCCACCTGGGGATTGGACTCGCTTGAAGTTCTGGCATGTGGTGGGGGGAGGGATGGTAGGGGCAATGTATGTAACCCTAACAATATTTGTACCCCCATTATATGATGAAATAAAAAAATGTAGTTATCAAAATATTAAAGCATGAATTTGTAATAGAATAATATGGCTTCTTAAGGTGCTAAATAATAATATCATAGCAATGACAAATATAAATGATACTTAAAGATATCTGTAACAAGTCTAGTGTGATATGAAAATATTGCTGATTTTTATCAAAGTTGAAGTTACAGGTTCTGCTTATGTTTCATCAGTAATTGCTAGGAATGCTAAATTTCCTTTTATCCCCATTTAAATTTACTGACTCCCTGAATTCTACCCACAGCCCATCCACCAATCTCCCAACCTGCTTCAAATAATTGACCAAATTTTAATTGAGCAGGTGTTCTTCCATGGAAGGAAAGTCCCTTGGATATAATGGTCTTAAATCAAAAGTCCATATAAGTGGGGTTCTATTGTCAGGCTTTCTGTTTTGTTCTGTTGATCAGTTTATATGTCCCTGCACCAGTACTTCATAATGGATTTATAATATTCTTCCCATCCAGAAAGGCCAGGAGTTCCCTCTCCCTTATCTTCCCATACTTCAGGAGTTTATGGCTTCTTTTTTTTTTATTCCATATAAATTGCCAAATCCTAAAAAAAATCTGTTGGCATTTTGGAGTTACATTGAATCCATGTAACAATTTGGGGAAGAATTGACATATTTATTGAATTTTATCATTCATGAAGATGGTATATCATTTCATTTATTTTGATTTTCACATGCTGCTAATTAAGACTAAAACATGTTTTAAATGAGCATCTTTGGAAATCCTTTCCTGAAAAAACAAACAAAAAAACCCCCTCAAGCCCCCAAAGTAAAGGTGTTTAAGTATGTTTTTAAACTAGGCAAATTGAGGAAATAGTGGTTTTGAGAAGATTTTGGCTGCCTCAAGAGACGAGTACTTACTATGTTTACATCTCCCAAGATCCACAAATCTTCTATTCATTTGTATTAAAGGCACCACTTTAGAAAATTGACCATTTATTTAAACTAGTGATAAACTAGATTCTGCCAATGCAAATTCTTAAAGCAATCATGGCCTTGACATTTACTGTAACTTCTTACTGAGAATATTTAGTTACGAAACATCTGAGCAGTCTAAATTTCAATGAACTAATTCATTTGTTCATTCAGCAAATATTTATTGAGTCCCTAATGTGTGCCAGGCACTTCTCTAGTGCTGGGTTGCAGCCAAGTGAAGAAAGTGATTCGAGAAGGGTGAGGTCATCTCTGTTAAATTGCTCCTGAGAACTCGATGCCTGAGAATTGCCCACCGGGTTTAGCAACGCAGAGTTCGCTGGTGGCTCTGCCAAGTGTGGTTTCCATGGTCTGGTGGGACAAATGTCTGCTTGGAATGTGATCACGTGTGAGTTAAGAGAAGTCAAAGCTGTGAACTTGGACAACTCTTTGAGGAGTTTTTACTATAAAGAGCAGCAGAAAAATGGGGTTCTAGGTGATATAGTATATTTATATGCTGATGGCAGTGGCCCTGTAGAGAGAGAACATTTAATGATGGAGAGGAGAGGGGTTAACTTTTGGAGCAGAGTTCTTGACCAGGTAAGGGGGATAAGACCCAGTGTACAGCCTTACCCACAAGCCAGGACAGCTCATCCTGTTGAGCCAGAGAGAAGGCAGAGCGTTGGTTAGTTTTTTGGTGGGAAAATGATGACGCTTTCTCCTGAGTTGTCTCACTTCCACAGTGAAATAAAAATTAAAGTTACCAACTGAAAATGAGTGAGGGCACAGACATAGAATGTTGAGGAGCCAGGATGGTGTAGAAGGGGTTTTTCTGAGAAGTGAGAAAGTGATGAGCTAGAGACAAGTTGTGGGGTAGGCAGACAGGGCTGAGGGCTTAGTTGAAATGATCATAAATTGAACTGAGACCAGAGAGCATGGCTGTGTATTTTTCTCTACCACATTGGGCCTTTTAGATGCAATGCAGAGTAGGCAGAGAGTTGGGTTTTTACCAGGTTGGGATTTTCCTAGGAGAGTCCAACAGAGGGAGAGAGGGGAAGGGTATTTGAGGATAATTGCAAGGAAGCGGGCATAGCGCTGGACCATGGAATCGAAGCTCCACGTGGCGGGAATGAAGACGTGGAGAGTGGGACCGTAGCTTTGGGTGGAGTCTGTGGATTGGGAGTCCTGGTGAGCTCAGAGGATTGTTAGAGTTGAAGTGTTAAAAGGAGTAGGTGGACGAATAAGAGGTGCTGGTCATAGACTGAGAGGCTTGCAAGAGACTTGGGAGGCAGCACAGCTGCTGGTGACGTGCTAGAGCAGAGCATTTGGGACAGGTGGCCAAGGGCTGAGGAGCCAGGATGTGGAAGGCATTGCCTAAGTGACACTGAGGTCACCAAGAGGGTGGAAGTAGAAGGTGAAGGAGTGAGCCAGGGGTTAAACGAAGGGATGTGGCTGGCGTGAGAACTGCAGAAAGGGTGTAGCCGGTGTGTAATCCACAGCCTGCACCCCAAAAGAGTGGGGATGACAGAGGAACAAAGGTCTGGAAGCACCAGTGGGCAATAATGGGGACACCACCCCAGCTTGCCATCATGTGAGGGGCTACAAGAGAACAGCCACTTACGGTTTGGTTAGAATGAAACTCATATGTGAACGTTTTAGGAAAAAACTGAATGCTAGCATGCAGAAGCAATGATCTTGTTTATAGATTCACCAATAATGGTCCTATAGACAGAATATATACAATTACAGCAACATGGCATAACACCTTTAAAAAAGTACATTAATTTTTTATCCATTTAAAAAACATTAGCCAATGCCTTAGGAATGCAGTATCAGGCATGAATTTTTAAGTTGAAATAATGATGCTTTGGATAGTAAGTCAGTAACATCTTTCTGCAGGGAGGGGTGTGCTAACAATTCTCCATAGTTGAATGAAATAAAAGGAAGTTCTTGTAAATATAAAGCAGATGCTTGTATTCATTATCCTGCTGCTTCATTTAGCTTTTGGAAAAAGTATGTCTTCACATTGACAGTCTCATTGATTTCATTTTAAATTTTCAAGTAAGTTTTGGTTGGGATATAACATATAAATTAATACTCAAGAGGAAACAAGGTTTTAAGTCATTTACATAAACATATGAAATGAAATGATGAAACTTTATTAATTATTATTTAATTGGTGCTAGTTTATTTCAAGAGCCTATTAAGTGTGTGTGTATGTACACACATGCCTATGTGTTTTGACATATTAATATTAAAATAACTAGAGGACCACAGAATTTATTTTTGAAGGGGATTTTGGGTATCATTTGGGTATCAAACTTCCTTAGCCATCATTTAGGGCTATTTAAAAACATCGCGAGGGCAGCCAACCTTGAGCGATGATTGGCTAGGCTGATTGTTAATACTAGTACACGTTAAGTCACCTCGGTTAGGATCTAACCCAAATGTACTTTGGGAATTTCGAACGGAAGAGAACAGTTGGTGCATTACTTTCAGCTTAATTATTTTGCTTAGGTCAATGAGATATGTGACATTTCCATTTGCCATTAGCCCTATTTTAAAATGTGTATTTTTTTTGGAGTAGGCTAATCTGGTTATTATAACAGCTGATCCAACCTTTGAACTGTGGGGTTGCTCTGCATGAATTCTATATATGGTATGATATTATGTGGTTATACTGTACTCATTTGGAAACAGCACATATAGGCACTGCATATGTGTTAGAACTTGGCAGGAGGACATCGAGTTACGATGTATCACTGCCTCTGATGGGTGTCTCTCAGTTAGCACCCGACCTGTTTGATGTAGTTGAGTCCATTTCCCCCTGTAGAGCAGGGTCCGTTCTCCGTGGTGGCTTGCAATGCCACCAGGACCAGAATATATCAATGCCCTTAACCTGAAAGGATGTATATTTAATTTATTTATTGCACAAATAATTTTATGACAGCAATAATGGAAATAAAAATCTGAAATTACCCAAAGGCCCATTTTCTAAGGATCTAATTTATCAGCATTTTTCTCTCTACTGGTCTCTTATATATAGATGCATGCTTTTTTTAAAAAAAACCCTAATTTTGGTCATAACTTACTCATACCTTTTTAATCAGTGCTGCTCTCCACCCTGAATATTGTATGCTGAGTATAGATGTGTACTTGTAGATTGTGGAATGTGTTTGGGAAGTAGTATTTATTTGATTTGATTTGATGTTTTTGTCAACTAAAACAGAAAAGAGTTTTTTCACTATTCATGGCCATTTCTGACTGACCAAAATAAGTAGCAGGATTCAAGGGGGAATGTAGCTGGTATAGTCTGATATTTAATTAGCAGCTTAGATTGAGATTTCATGGAAATAAAGTTTCCATGTTCCGGTATTTTATGTGGGATAAACTTATTAGAATGTTACAGACCCTGATTTAAAAAAAATATTTTGAGAACAAAATTTTTCACGGGTGGAAGAAGGAGGCTTCCTTCCTCGACCACCTAGCCTATGAGGATGGAGTTGCTGGGATCCATTTGAGATTGAAATGTGGGGCATTTTCTTTAGAGCATAAAACCAAGGCTAATTCTGCCTGGTAAGGAAAGACCGCAGTGGAAAGTGCTCAGGAATGAATGGGAGATTTCCCGGGGCTCCTTCTAGAATAAAAGAGTGACCCCAGCTTATAGGATGCCTCCAATTCTTCACTTTTCTAGCTTAAAAAAAAGTTGAATACAAAGTTTTATAGGCTAAAGACTTCTCATTGTCAAAACCTGATGAAACAAACATATGCTTCTGTGTCAGATTGAAAATTTTTACTAGTTTGCCTTCTCTCTAGAAATAACAGTTTTAGTTCAATATTTTATTTTGTTCTACATGAAAAACATAAATAACATTTCATTCCACTATATTAGTTTTGTCCCTTGGACCCTGTCAAATAAACTGACAACTGCATTGTTCAGATAGCTTGGAAACAAATAATTTTGTTATTAAGTTGAAATCACATCATGATAGTTTGATTTAAAATCAATGTAGCTTACACAAGTTTTATATTAGATTTTTACTATGTGAAGTTCTTTGTGTACCTGTTTTTAATCTTTACTTTTTAGAAGTTCAAAGAGGGTTTTTTTTAAACTACATTTTCTGTTGGTTTTTGGGTGTTTGCCTGAAAAACTTCATTATTAAAAAGTACTTTTTTTCCCTCTCTTTCTAGGTTTTGATTAAAAGCTAATTATTGGGTGAACTGCTTAATATTTTTCCCTTTTGATAAACTATATGGATTTATAAAATAGCTAAATTATGATCAGTTACTTTTTCTTTAAGAAAGTAATTGCTATAAAAGAATTTTAAATACCAGCTCTCTGGAGCATTTAAAATAGGACTTGATTAACCAAAGTAGAGTCGGTGATATTTCTTAGTGTCTGATATGTTTAGGCATTTTTCCGTGTTGTGTGTATCATGTGTGGTATTTTTCTGGAGCCTCTCATACCAGAGGTAATTGTATATGTCTCATTAATTAGTGGCTGGGCTTTTTAGTTGGCCTGGCCAATATATTAATGAGACTACGTTCTGGATTCTGTCCCTGGAGAGACCAATTACTCTAATTTCTCTCTGCCCTGTACACGAGTAGACTGCACTAGTTATCACTGGATGCCTGTGAATACCTATGAACGGATATTTTGGGCACAACTCTTTGCAATTTGAGAATAACTGGTAAGTTCATTGCTATCAAGAACTGGAATGATACAGGAAAGAGAAGTTTTTCCCAGGTTCACTGTAATGGTTAGCCAAACAAAGGTTAATCAGAAAACTCCCTTTACTTCATTGATGACTTTTGAAAATAATTATAAAATAAATCAAAGTTAAGCCACACTTGAAGTTTAGTGCATGCTTTTGCGTTAGAATAGAAACATCCTGACTTTAATCGCCTATTTAGTGATTATTATAAGCTGTCTCCATATAATTGTTCTCACCATCTTTCATGGTTAATTCTCTAGATAATTTTATAGACTAATTACAAAGTCTTAGTGTTTGACGAGACCTATAGTGAATGAGCTAATTTGATTCTCACCTTCCAGTGAAGCAAGACATGCTTCTTAGGGAAGCTTTCCAGCTCCAAGTTTGGGATCCAGGTTCCTTCCCCAGATTGCTGCATTCCCCACCCCTGTTCGTGTGTGTGTGTGTGTGTGTGCAGGGCCTCTCCCCACCCCAGGATATCAGCTGCCAGCCTTAGCATTTTCTTTATTTACTGAAATTAGATTATAGGTAGAACATTCTAGTGAATGTTCTGAGGTCTTACTATGATGCACTTTAATATACTAAGTTTATTATTGTTCTGCTCAAATCTATGTAAAACTTGGCATTCTTACGAGGTTATTGTCCTGATCTCAGATTTTCTCTGTTACCTCTTTGAATGGGCATTTCTAAACAAAACTATGGTTGAAAAGTAAAATATTAAAATGGCTGGAAAAAACAAAAGAGGGAGAAAAATTTTTTTTAGGGAGGAAGGAATAGTGAGAATTTTTTAATGCCTACGGTATGCTAAGTTATTAAAAGGTATCAAAAGGGTATAAATGGGATGCTTGTCTGTTCTTGTTTTGGGGGGTTTTAGGAATTTTGCAGAATGGAGAAAACATCTTTCAACAGAAATATGGAATCAGTGGGTGCACACAGCTAAATCACAGTTATCTTGTTTTCAATCTTTGTATGGAATTATCCCCACTTCTGGAAATTGTTCTAAGTAACATTTTGATGATATCATAGCTCACTGTCTGTTTAATACGTGTGGTTATTACCAGAAGCTCAACTAGTGACACCACAGAATATTCTGGAAAGCAGAATTCTTGCTCAAGTTTAACTGTTCTACTACAAAGAAAAGGTAGGACACCCTTTCTGAAATTGATACATTGTATTAATTCATGTGAGCAGGGTTGCCTGTAGTTGGACTTCCATGCAGGACTCTGGCAGGCACTCCTCTATGAGGATTTGTTAAAAAATATTTAAACAACATTTGACGATGTTTTCTGAGTTTCTTTAAGTACGTGCATTCCCAAACCATATGCAAATGATTTTTGAATATCCACTGTTAAAGATTATCTGAACCACTTTTCTGTTAGTGTGAGTAATTGAGCTTTAATCACAAACAGCTGTGTTAAGTTTGAGCCCGGCAGATGAAAGTGATACTGAGAGGAAAGTAATCTGGAAGGCTGTAAAACCCATTTAGATTTTTAACAATCTAAATGTAAAATGGAGACGAGCCTATCAGTTAGGACTCTTTTTGTTGCAAGTGCCAGCAATCTCAACCCTAACTGGCATTAGGATTGTTAACTTAGGTCCCCGAGGAGTCCAAGGTGAAACTGGAGTTGGGACAAGTCTGCCAAGAGGGGCTCAGAGGATGTCACCAGGACTGTTTCTCTCCATCACTCAATGCTGTGTCTTCTGTGACAGCTCCATTTTTCAGGCAAGCTTACCTCGTGGTCACAAGGTAGCTGCCACATCTTCATCCTACATCCTGGTAGGTGTCAGTCCAGTGGAAGAGAGTCTCCCAGCAACAGTGTCACTGGGTCTCTCTGGCCCTGATTGGTTCAGCTGTGGACATAATATCCAATCACTGAGCTAGGAGAACACACTACTCTAGCCAGTTCCAAGTCACGCTATCCACTGTTGGTGAGAGTTGGGGACAACTGAGTTTTCAAAAGAAAATCAAAGCGCTGTAACCCAAAGTAGGAGTGACATTCGACTGGGGGCTCACGGGCTGACAAATGCTGACCACAATATATATGAAATTTTTGTTCTCCACCTTGTAATCATTTTATAATTTTGTGTTGATTGTGAAATGCAATAGAAGTCTTCATAATAGTAGAAAGAAAGTGAGAAAAATAATTTTCCTGTGTTTGTGATACCAACATTAAAATGTCCTTTCCTTTTTTGTTTTTTTGCCTGTATCAGTGTTTGAAGCTGGGCACACCGGTCCTCCAGCAGGATGTATGTATCCTCAAATCAGTATGTCTGCTTTTGAACTTCATGTGTTCTCTCTCTAGCCACATGAAGTGTGAGCAGGTACCTATGTAGTTAGACAGTGAATTAAGTCACCTGTGTGTTAAGGTGGCATTTTAGTGAGATGGCTTTGAATGAATAGTTTGTTGGATGAGACTCTTTGATACTTCAATGGAATGTTTGGAGCATAGTACTTTGAAAAAATATTGAATTCTTCCCTTCTAGAAGGGAGAAGTAATAAAATATGCTTAGTTACTAAGATGGTTCGAAGAGTATTGATACTCATATAGAAAATAAATCCCTCTGTTGCTAGCAAAAGGAGCTGGGGCAGCAGTCAACCTGCTAAGCCTGTAACTGATACTGTTTCTAGAGTTCAGGGTGGTGGTGGCAGGGGGCAGATCTTTGCCACCACACTGCCCTGGAGGTATGAGACAGTCTCTCTGTTCTAGTGGCCCCAGATGACACTTTACCAAGTGTAAGGGCACCGGTTATTGATGGTCACCTCCATGCTGTCTGTGATATCCATGCCACACACACCATAGATACATAACTTTGACACACAGGCTCTATGTGTGCTATAGGTGTTTGTGCACCTACCTGATTCCCTTTCTTCTTTCTTCTCTAGCTACTTTTCTTTCGGCCTTTCTTCCACTTTCTCAAGCACTTAATTTTTCTTTCTTATCCTGGTTCTCTTTTTTTTCTGAGCTTTGTGACCACCAGAACTGGACCAAGGTATGGCTTAGCCTGTTCACGGATGACACTGGATTTTATAGACATTACCAGCTGCAACGCAGTACATTACTGTGTATCCTGCAAACACCTGAAATGTTTGTTAACAAGTTAAATAATTTAAATGGAATTCTTCTAATAAATGCACTATGGAATGTCTGTAGTAACTCATCTCCTGGTGAATTTTTTTAAAAGCAATGAGACTCTTTTAAAGAATATATTTGCATTTTTAAATTTTAAATTATACTGTGTTAGATTGTTTGCTTAAAACACAGCACTATTTACATTTATTTTTATTCTGTTAACCAGAATAAAGAAGATCTATGAGATAAGCATTTTATGATGTAATTTTATTACATTCATTAAAAGATCTAAAATAATTATGGCATATTTTGTTGAGGTAATGATGTTAGATCTCTTTTGAAAATTATATGAGTAAAACAAGTATATTACTGGTAAGAAATAAAAGTGTTATAGACAAGGCTGAAGTCTTCTTTGACCACCATCTTCCTTTTCTCTTGCATTTTCTCAAAGAATCATATCATTCTTTCCATTGGTTATATCAGTGTGTATCCTTTCAGGTTTTTCTTTTTTTTACATTTATATCCATAAATAAATACTCATCGAAAATATAATCTTGTGTTTTTTTTAATAAAGGGTGTCATAGTCTATATATCATTCTATAGGTTGCTTTTTTTTTTTTTTTTACCTAATAATGTTTTAGAGTGCTATGGAGATTAAGCTAGAGAAATGGCATTGATTTAATTTTTACTTATTTATTTAATTTTAATTTATGCATAAGATTCCATAATATGACTACATGCTGGCTTATGTACATATTGAACATTTAGATTGCAGTTTTTCACTGTGCTCTTTATTACGCATACCTCCTCGTGCACATGTGGGAGGGTTCTGGGGCTAGATTTGGAAACGTCATACCCACATTGCTTTTCAGAGTTGCTGCAACTCTTACTTTTATCAGCAGTTGATTAGATTAGTGGATTCCCCACACCTTTCCAGCCTTTTGATATCATCAAGTATCTCATTATTGTTTGTGGTTACCTTTCCTTGTTAATTTGACCGAGAAATATCATGAATAAAGTCAACTCACAAGTCAAATAATGTTTCATATTCCTTATATATTCTTGGGATATTATTGATCTGTCTTCATTTAGAAAACTAAAAGGATTTGGTATTCTGATTAGAGTATTTAATCCTGGATGAGCCTTTCCTGGGGACTAGGATACAGGATAAAGGGTCTCAAACCAGGGAAGTAGTGGGAAAGCTGGGATATGCATGGTTGGATGAACTTGAATCTGATCTTGGGTCTGTCTTTTAGCTGGGGGATTGCCTAGCTGATTACATATGTTTTTCATGTTTATTTCTTTAATTTCTTTTGCACAATTTCCAGAAGTTTCAGGAGCCCAGAGCATTTAAACTTAGAAAACAGATTTTTTTAGAAAAACATTTATGTTTCATACCATGTTTTAAGATTAATTTTTAAATGTGATATATTGCCTCAGAATATTTAATTCTGAACATTATTTCCCCTGTTTGTTGCCAAGCAAATCCTAGAGATGAACAAGGAGATTTGGCTTGAGTTACAGATAAGCCCAGGGATGTGTTTAGTATTCCTTGCATGGCACTACTGAATTAGGAAATGGTACTTCATAACCTGACAATGTATTAGGTCAAACCATGCTTGGCAGAGAACTTTCAAAGGTACCTTTTCTTACATTTGCCTTTTAAGTTTAAATGCTAGTTGGAGCGAGCAAACACTGCTGATTTCACAATTTTTTTCACCCCTGGTGCGGGGCCTTTTGGCTGATTAAATCTCAGGCAGAAGAATTGGAGTACCAATTGGATTTGGTGGAATTAGCCTTTTATCTTGCCAAGGCACCTCCTCCTCCTCCTCTTCCTCTTGCTGTGGGCTCCCGGGCCAGCTTGCCTGTCTGCAGCGGCTCTCCTCTCTCCTGCAGCCTTTTGTGTAAGCTGTTATCAATTTCAGTGGATATGGTTTGTTACCTCTATTTGTACTATAACTAGAAATTTGATAAGGTTATGTGCCTGTCAAATGATTTAGATGTCAGGGGCAGAAGAAGCAAAGCAGTTTTGACAAGTCAAAACATCAGTGCAAGGAGTGGGGGACAAGGATGACCTCCGGATAGAAGAAAGCAAAATCTCATGCAGCCTCTCTCTCTTTCTCTTTTAACTTTAGGTCAGTACTTTAACCTCTTTAATTTGTCCCTTCTTAAGTGAAGGTGACACGGTGACTTCCAGCTTCTAGCGAAAGGGCAGCGAAATGGAGACCTGCCTTTGGAGGGTAGATGCTGGCATTTAGGGGAGATTTGACTTTGGGTGTTCTGATAAAAACATCTGGGTTGGAAACTTTATCTTCGACTGAAGCTGGGATTAGGGTCTTAAAAGACAAGGTTTGGGCCGGGCGCGGTGGCTCACGCCTGTAATCCTAGCACTCTGGGA
>VBSM01003148.1:15590472-15624984 GCA_008086735.1 Cheirogaleus medius | reverse complement strand
AGGATAATGGTCTCCAGTTCCATCCAAATTGTTGCAAAAGGCATTAATTCATGCCTTTTTATGGCTGAGTAGTACTCCATGGCATACATATGCCATACTTTATTAATGCACTTGTTGCATTACCATTAATCGATGGGCACTTGTTTTGATTCCAGACCTTTGCAATTGTGAATTTTGCAGCACTTTTTTCCTCGTGGGTTTTGCAGACCAGGCAGGGATTTGATGAATATTGCTTATTGGCTTGTCATATTGTCCATTGGATAAGGGGACAGTGGGGTCTCTGATTAATTATGTTTAACTTTCTTAGACCCCTTCTTTTCTTTTCGTTTTTTTCTTGATTGATTAAATAACACCTCTGAGCTTTCCTAGTATCGAAATCTCTGTACAGCCCATGTATATATCTATATGAATATATAGATTGGCTTTGGCAGCTACCACAGCAAAAAATTCCTCATTTTGCTGATGTTGGGTTGGGCAGCAGTTACCCCACGAAAGGTTCTCATGACCAAGAGGTGCCACTGAAGCTGGAAGCAGACTTCTAGTCTTTTGCCACTTGGTTTTGTAAAGTTATGTAAGGACTGCAGGTATTCAAGTGTAACTCATCTTGACATGGGTTTCATTACACTCTGAAAGCACAATTCAAAGAAATAACAAATTTATATTCAGGGTAGTTTTGTTTGAGTTTATTTAAAGAAACGAAACACACACAATCCCTATAATAGCTCTTGCTACTGATGTATTGATGGTGCTGACAAAGAGAAAACTCAGACCAGATGGTTTCCAAACAGTGGAACCACCTGGCTCTTTGGCAATGCCAACATATCCCTGTTTCTCAAATAGCTGCACTCTCATGAACTGTGCAATGTACGAGTGATATATTCATGGGCTCAGGAGGAACAACATTCCAAAATTAGGATTATTAAGAGAAGTCGAAGCACTTATTTGCATCAACTTCAAACCGGCCCCTTTTCCTACTTCTGGTACTTTTCGGGTTCTGGTTTATTATTTTTGTTTCTTCTTTCTCTTTGCAACTGTACAATCCAGTTCTTTTTTATTTCTACACTACAAAGGAAAAATATGATTTCCTCTTGAGATGTCTGTTCTGGAGGAAAAAGAAAGGCCCTACATGCTTTTGGGAAACTGACTCAGAAATTGACTGACTTGGACCCTGTTAGTGTCTTCAGACCAAGTGGGCCATTCAGGTCAGCAAGGGAAGACCATCAAGTGCCCGTAGCACCCTGAAATTACACTGAATCAGGAAACTGGAAACTTCACAGATACACAATCAAGACAATACATTAACTGATGTGGAGACTTATGCAATAGTTTTTCTAATTATAAGGTTAACAGTTAAACTTTTGAATTACTTAGCATCTAATTTTTCCTGTTGAATATCAAAGTTAATTTAAAAATAAAGCTATTGAGTTAGCTTGCAAGCTTTTCTAAGTTGGTGGTTTAATACTACCATTTTAAAGTTTTGTTTTGAAGCAGTTACCTTAATTATTTACTCATGTGATGCACACCTACCAAACATCTAATTGGTAGTGTGTCTAACCATTAAAGATCCATTACTGGCTAATGCATTCAACATGTAAGGATGATTAAAAAATCATTTAAGATCTTGTTAACTTTGTTGTTTAAAAATCTAGTCTTTTCAAAGAAATAATGGTATATTTTCATTAAGATTACATTTCAGTCTATCTAAGTGACGCTCTTTGAAGTTCACAAAATGTTTGAATTGCTGTCTTGTAGTGTGATGGCTGAAAAGAACAAAGACTTCAGGAACAGCAGACCTGAGTTCGAATCTTGACTGTACTATTCACCAGGTGGCAATGCTAGCCTTGGGTTGTGACCACTAAACCACTGAGTCTCAGTTTCTTGTTATTAGCTGAGATTCTTGGCTGCAAGTGATAGAAAATCCGACGACACTCATTAACTCAAAGTGATCATTTAATTTTGAGGATATTAGGGTATAAAATCCAAGGGCAGAAATATGCATGCTTGGGCTTCAGGAAGCCCAGGCCAGAAAGTGCCACCAGGCCAGGACTTTTTTTTGATAGATGAGCTGCATCTGTCCTTCTGGGTCTGGTGATAGCAGGCATTGCTGTTGATAGTTTCCCAGTTTTATATCTTAGAGTTTTAAAACTTTAGGAGAAGGGAAAGACTCATTCCACCATTTGGATCCCAGTTCTCAAATCCCTCAGGCATCTTGACTTGGGCTAATTTAGGCCAGTCCATGGTGGTTAGAGAAATAGGTCAAATAAGAAAATGGCGCCTCTTGAGAAAGCCTAAATGGTTGGAAAAACGCACCATTACTGGAAGGAGGGAGGTTTAGGGTAGACCAAATAATGGTTTTTCCACTACATTTCTATGTAAAAAATGGTAAAATATCTCATTTACAAAGTGATTTTGAAGATTAAGCAAAACAGTCCTTCAAGCACCTAGTACAATGTCTGATACCTTGTAGGTCTTCAATAAATCATAGCTGCTATTTCATAGCAGAGAGGCAACACTTCAGCATTTCTTAAAACTGACATTGTAATTAATGTGAAGCTCTCACTGTTAGCTAAGAAGCCATAATTCTTCATATAGTTCTTTCAGCACTTCTAATATATTTATTTTTAATAGTTCCTTCCCAATGGAAGACCTGAATTAATATTATATTTCTAGTTGTAACATAGATTTTTTTTAACAACCTATAAAAATTTCTAGGAGATTTATATTTTAAATGAAATTCTGTATTAATGAAATAATCTTTTAAATTTTTTGATGAAAATGACATGCTGGGATCCATGGGTTTTTCTGTGTGGCAAAAGCTATCAATCATAGATGCAATCTTAGTGTCATTTATGTAGATATTAAGTATAATGCATATATGTTTATTTGGTATTCTTTCTTCTTCTCTTTTGATATGTTACCATTTTTTTTCTTTTTTCAGTTTGTAGAAGTGGAAGAAGTATGTTTTGTTATGGAAAAACAATTGGTGTTTGCCTGATGGATAATGCCATTGCAGGTGTAGGAGGGTTTTTAGGCATAATTTTAGTGACATTATCAATCTGTTAGGGACAGGCCTATGTAGGAAAATCGAGGAATTATCTGTCACTTTTATTAGCTGTGATACTTTGATATTAAGGACAGGTCATTTTCACTTGTATGACTATTTTGTATTAGTTCAGCTCTTGTTTCTTGATATATGCTTGGTTTTTGGTTTATCTTTATTTCTTTTCTTCAGTGCAGTTTGGATTTAGCTTTTCTTTTCTAAACGACTAATTTCCTCATTAGTTATTTCCTAACTGGAAATTACCCATTTCCTAATACTTTATAACTCAGAATATGCACACAGGAATGTTCCTTGTTGCGATTTCTTATTCTCGCCTTAATTTTTAACCTTGCATGGTACCTCCTGGTTCAAAATAATTTCGAAAATATTCTATTCTGTGTGTGAATAAAACTATTTATACCTAAAAACCATAGTCATGTAATTAGATATGACTGTCTCTAAAAGATTATTAGTTGAGAGAACATGTGTCCAGAAATCACAATTCATAAATTATCTGGATTAGTAAAGGCTATTTATGAAATTCTTGGTGAAAATATGAATTATATATATATATATTGGGCCCCAGTTTTCTTTATTAATGTAGATATGATTTTTTTTTGCCTTGAATCAGTATTTTCACCAATACTACCATTTTGGCAATGGTATTTTCCTCCTAACACAATCCTTACTGATAGAAAATTTAAACAATTGCTGCCTTCAGAAGAAATGCCTAAAAACACATTTTAATAAAATTTAGGTTGTGTTAAACTTTACTTTGGGTAATTATTTTTGTCTCATTTGTGGCACTATAGGATCCATTACAGATAACACATTAGCTAAAGTGTTAAGTTACGCCAATCTTCTGACATCCTCTAATAAGGAATATTCCATTGGTTCCACTTTCATTTCTGCTTATTTCCAGAAAGTTGTTTATATCTCATTTGCGTTCAGTTTGATATTTTTCGCTTTGGCATTTTGTTCAGCATCAGATGAATTGAAAGATCACGTGTGGGGTGATGCCAGAGTGGGTGGACGTCAGAAACTTCTGCCTCTTAGCAGCTCTGCAACTTCTTCCAAACTTCCTTCATCTGTAAAATGGGCCTTAAACTGTGCACCTGCTAAGATTTAGCTGAAGATAATATATGTAAAGCACATTGTAATTGTTGTTTCCTTTATTTATTTATATTATGTTTTGATCCCAAAAGGACCGAAGGAGCTCCCAAATGCAGATGGCACAGTGCCTGGCCACGTGGTAGGAGGATGCTTGGTTACCGTGAGTGAGTAAGCACATGCCACAGTCATGGGAGCCCTGGGCACTTATTACATATCACCTACGGGGCTCCCCATCATGCCTCTGCTCATCTTATATGCACAGCACTCAGTACAGTGCCTGGAACACAGTAGACACTTAATGGATGTCAGGCATTGGTATTATCATCTCATTTAATTCTCACAGAGTGCCGTCAATATTGCACTACAATTATGCTTATCTTGTACATGGGAAAACTGAGGCTCAGAGAGATCAAGTAACTTGCCTAAGTCCACACAGCTAGTAAGAGGAGGAACCAGAGCCCAAGACAAGTTTGTCTAATTCCTGAGTCTGCATTATTAACCACTAAGCTACACTTGAGTGTCTTAGGGGAGATTTTTAATTATCTTAGCTGATTGAGAAATTAATTAAAATGTAATTTATTAGATATATTTAAGGTATTTATTTAGAGTAAAATATAGACTTCATTTTTTTTAAAGTAAAGGAACCCTAAATCTGATAAAGATGGATTGTGAATATACACGGAAAACGGACAGATCTGTAAATATCACTAAGAACCTCCGTGAATGTAGTGAAAGGCTAATTGAAGGCTTAGCAATCTATGAAAATTATTTTTAATGCTTTTTAATTATGTTTAAAAAGGTAATTATAATTTTAATTTTATTTAATTAACCGTAGATTTGCAAATTATGAGATTAATTTATAAAAAAGCAAATTTACTTTTGAGCTCATTTCCTTTGACTTAACATTTGTTAAAATTAACTTCATCTTAAAACAACAAAAAAAAAGCTCTTCATCAGATTTTCCCTTATAGGGTTTAATTCCCAACTATCGTTGTGACATTAACTAATTTTCTGCATTTTAGACCTTAAAAATATAAAGCTAGATAATAATCAATCATGAAATAGTTATTAAGCTTTTAATATATACTTAGCACCAAGCAAAATGCATTGAGATAGAAGTGTGTGGTCCACCTTCTTCAGGACATTAAAATCTACTGAACTATACAAGATGGTACATAATTCAGCACTAAATTTTGCAGATCAAACTAAGAATTTTGCATATAGTTTTAAAATACTGTGACCCTCACAATCTCCCCTTGAAGAAATGTGAAGTATCCATCATGTCATGAAAGGCAATGAAATTGGTCATGGATTTCATTGTATCAGAAATGTATGAAATAAAGAGCAGAATAACATGAATCAGTAATAAATGATCCTGTAGATTTTAGGCTTCCGTTAAACATATTTTGACAAGCTGCTCTAAGGCTAAATGCAATTTTCTTTCTTCTTACACTTCTGCCCCTGGATACTTCTTAACTGCTGTGGTCTTTTGTGATCCACGCCATGAGTCTCTGTGGATTTGTGCTATTCCTCCTTAATCCATGTTTGGAGTCCCTTGTTTTTTTTTTTTGAGACAGAGTCTCACTCTGTTGCCCGGGCTAGAGTGACGTGGCATCAGCCTAGCTCACAGCAACCTCAAACTCCTGGGCTCAAGCAATCCTTCTGCCTCAGCCTCCCTAGTAGCTGGGACTACAGGCATGCACCACCATGCCCGGCTAATTTTTTCTATATATTTTTAGTTGACTACTTAATTTCTTTTCTATTTTTAGTAGAGACGGGGTCTTGCTCTTGCTCAGGCTGATTTTGAACTCCTTACCTTGATCCATCCTCCCGCCTCGGCCTCCCAGAGTGCTAGGATCATAGGCGTGAGCCACCGCGCCTGGCCTGGAGTCCCTTTTGCAACACTCTTTCACATTCTCTCCCTTTCTATTTTTCCTGCCTTTTGGCTTTAAGCTTGTGTTTGCTGATGTAATTAAATGGCTTCTTGAAGATGAAGAAACTCAGAGTGATTGATTTAACTTTCTACAAATGAATGTCCACTGGCTAGCTCACTTGCCATTTATGAAAAACTCGAGTCTTGCCTTTATTTTTTTAATTTTAATTTTTTGTTTTTGAGACAGAGTCTAGCTCTGTTGCCCAGACTAGAGTGCCATGGCGTCAGCCTAGCTCACAGCAACCTCCAACTCCCGGGCTCGAGCAATCCTCCTGCCTCAGCCTCCTGAGTAGCAGGGACTACAGGCGCTGGCCACCATGCTTGGCTAACATTTTCTATTTTTAGTTGCTCGGCTAATTTTTTTTCTATTTTTTTTAGTAGAAACGGGGTCTTGCTGTTGCTCAGGCTGGTCTTGAATTCCTGACCTCAAGCGATCCTCCGACCTCGGCCTCCCGGAGTGCTAGGATTACCAGTGTAAACCACCATGCCTGGCCTCCCAAGTCTTGCATTTAGCTTCCTGAAAATATCAATTGAATTCTTGGTTATCATATTCTTTTTCTATTCTCCTACTCTTAGTTTTTGTTTAACCTCTGACTACCTCAGCTTCTGCATCTGGGACTTTAAAACTGTCTGTGAAAATGTTTTCTTTGTGAGATATTTGATCAGTACAGAAGAATATACAACTTGTGCACGTTGTATAGCGTGATAATAAAAAAATCACCTGTGAATCTGTCATCCAGCGTAAGAACTAAAACATCACCAGTAGCGGGGAACCATATCCTTTCATGAGCAGATCTCATCCCAACTCCCCTGAATGTTGTTATTAAGCCCCCTTCCTCCCATGCATTTCTGCATATATGTGCACTTTATGCTTTTTACCTCCCTTCAACATACAGTTTCTGAGATTCATGCATATGGATCCATGAAGCCATAGTTCACTCATTTTCACTCCTGTGTAATATTACATTGTATGAGTATGCAACAGTTTATTCATTCTCCTGTGGATGGATATTTAGGTTACTTCCCTTTTTACTTTTTTGGAAATAGAAACTGTTATTATGAACATATTTTTCTAGGTCCCCAGATGCTCACAGATGAGAGTTTCTTTGGAGACAAGCATGATGGGGTGTTGAGTTGCTGGGCTGGGGGATGTGCCCATCTTTGACTTCACTGCTAAGTGTTATTTAATCTAATTTTAGTTTATCATTCAACAGTGTACCAGTCTCCCAGCCTAATTGGCTTCCTTCATCAGAGATGGCTTTCTTCCTAACAATGGCCTTTCTCTTTAGCAGTTTCCATTGTCTTCATTCATTGATATTGTTGTAATAGTAAAAATATATTACCTGTGGCATTTGGGGGAGAGAACATATATCTCAGTGTTAGCAAGCAATTCCATTTGCAACTCTGCTCATCATTTTGCTTTTCAAAAGTCTTCCTTTTCAATTACTGTGAGCCTTTTTCTTAAGCCACGCCAAGCCCTCCTTCCATGTGAACCTGTGAGTGCAACTTGCTCGTGACTTCAAACACAACTGTCACCGAGCAATGCATACTTTGGCAGAAATGAGCACACTTAAGCAACAAAGGTCATTTTGATATTAACATTTAGTGAGAAGAATAAAACTAATATTTGCTGAAGGGTCATATCCTTGCTTGGTGTTTTCACATGCTATTTATTTTAACCCTCCAAACATTCATTTCATGTGTAGCATGTTACATCTTTTTCTTGTTCCATTTTATAACTGAGGATCAAGAGTGTTAGAGGAATTGAACAAATTAAGATCACAGAAAAAAATCGGGGTTGAAATTCAGGTCTTTAGATTCATGCTTTAGGGTTCTAATCTACAGTACAGAACGATAAATATATGTGGACACGTACATATATGTACATTTGCATGCACATACATGTACACAAGCATACGCATATGCACACACATGCAAACACACACCTACACGGAATGCCAATGCATATTACGTAGCATCTAATATTTGAAATTAATACATTTTAAAGTTACTTTTAAAGACAAATACATTAAATCGAATTGCCTATTGTGTGAATTTCCTACATTTTACTTGAAGAGTGTATTTCAAAGTTGCTTTTATTCAGTGTGGAAGGGAAGAGACTGCAGGGAAATAAGACTGCATTGCTTCCCAGCCATAGCACATTCTCCTTCTGAGTTCAGGTTGGAGTCTTCATTTTATTCTCTCTCCTCTGTGCCTCCTGCCCTGTTCTGACAAGAGTGCACAGCTGACCTTGCAGGGGCTCCTGGGGAGGTCAGGGCTCTGCAGCTGGGCCTGAGAACTGTTGCTGTCCTCTGTGGTCCCAGGACAGTGGCCAACTGGGGAAGGAGGAGAACATTGCCTGCCCCTCCCTGGAATCTTCGCTTCTATCCTGCCTGCCCCCCAGAGGGTTTGCGGGATGGGAGCCAGACAGAGCCTGTTAAAACACAAGTCAGGACATGCCGCTCTCTGCTTACAGCCCTGGTTTTGTGGTTTTGTGTCTCACGTGGAGGAAAAGCCAACATTCTCGGGGTCTACAAAGGTCCTGTGATCACTCTCTGCCTTCCTCTTCCTCAACCCCCTCCCCCCCCGTCATTGGTCCAGCCATGCCGGTCCTTGTTGTCCTTCCCAAACGGCTTTAGGGCTTTGCTCTGTCTGTTCCCTCTGCCTGGAAAGCTCCCCCTGAAGGTATCTGTGCAGCTCCCTCTCTTCTCTCCTTGAGGCCTTACTGACATGTCACCTCCTCCATGGGGCCTTCCCTGACCACTCTATCTAAAATGGCAGCATTCCTGACACTTCACATCCTACTGTCTTGCTTATTTTGTCTTAGCACTTTCTACTAAGGTACCATTTATTTGACTTAGGTAGATCTCATGTCTTTTCTGTCTCTCACACTGTAATTAATGTAAGCTCCACAAGGGCGGGGATCTTTGACTGTTTTCTTTGCTGCATTCTTCCCACACTTGGACCAGCTTTTGGCACATAGTAGGTGCTCATTAAATATTTGCTTAATGAACAAAGCCCATTTTCCACCTAAAGCAATGCTTTTTCTGCTGTTATTATAAACTATTAAATCTTGTATCACACATGGGAAGCCTCAGAGCATAGAAGTAAAAGAGGAGAAATTCACGTTAGTATTTCCTGGGAACCTTGTACATGTGTCTACATTTTAGGCATGCTGAGGGTTGGTCGTGTGCATCAGAAAGGGAGAGATTTATTAGCTCATGTAGCTGAGAAACTTGGTGTTGCTGGCTTTAGGAAGATTAAGATCCGCATGTTCAAATGATGTTGTCAGGACTCTATCTTGATCTCTCATGTTGCCTGTCTCTGTGTTGGCTTTTTTATTGGGTGGTGGCCAGATGGTGACCAGAAGCTTCACTTTTACAGCCAGCTAAACTAGCCAGCCCATTACCACAGAACACGTCTTTCCCAAGAGTTCCTGCCAGAATCCCAGAGCTGAGACTCCTGGACACATGATGGATTATGTGTCCCTCCCGAGATCGATTACTGGGTCCAAGGGTGTGTTGTGCTCAGGGGCTGGATGAGGTCTTGCGAGAGCCAAGGGGACACATGAGATTGGAGAGAGGAGTCCTCCTACTTTGCTCTGTCCTCTGATCTCTTTTTATATCCACTCGCCTCTCAGAATCAGACTATACATGACTGATGAATGATTGGATACATTTAAAATTAGTCCTAAGTAGATTAGATGTAAGTGGGTGGGCGTATGGAAAAAAGAGAGCTCTGACAAATGGCTTGAAGGCTCCTATGTGTAGTAAAGAAATACCAGTGTGTTGGTTGAGGTGGTGCTGAGAGGGTAAGGGGCTTGGTTGTGCATCGTGCCATTAAAAATGCATAAGCATCTTCTAAAACTCTGAGGCCACTTAAAGAGATGATTATGTACTTTTCAGTACTAGTCATGTAACCAGGCAAGCCAAAATCTGATGATTCTTATGTGCCTTGTGGAAAGGATTGTTGAACAGCAATCAGCTCAAAACCTATGATTCTAGAATTTAATGGTTTTTCTTTTTTACTTCTTTGGAAATTTCTGATTAAACAAAAGGACAAAAAACCCACCAAACCAGTAACAAAAAGAATATGGATTATACCTTCTCTGAAACTGGGGTTAGAGGTGTTAGAGCTTGGCTTGTCTACTTCTCTTCTTATTAATATATCTTCGTGCCCATTGCTGTTACAACCTAGTCATCTTTTTAACTTTATTGTTATACTACTCTGCACCCTAATGCTTACTACCAGCAAAGCTAAATGGCTTCTCTGCTTAGTTAGGCATAAAATGCTGAGAACGTGTCTATCTTCATACATGCTGGGAGACAGGGTTAGAAGGCTAATCTCACTTAGTGTTTTCTGTGGAAGAAAAATATTGCAGTTTGTTTGACCTTTGATTTACGGGAATAGTTAAGGAAAGGGTTTTAGTACTTTTATAAATTTAAATGAAAATATGGGGAGAAAATTAGATATTCTTGGGCTAAAAGTGATGAGAGCATCTAGATCTTTCTATTTGTTGTCATCAGAGATGTTTCTTTTTTTTTTTTTTTTTCTTTCAAGCTTTTCTGGTAAAAGACAAATCTCCCAGTAGCCTCAAGGATAATGATGCTTGAGAGAATTGGGTATTTAAATACAGATGCGACTCAACAAAAACAGTCATTCCATGCTCAACTAAGTGAACTTTTCAGACGTATGCAGAAAGCGACACTTACAGAATCATGTTTTTATAAGCTACCTAAATTAATTAAATTAATTTTAATTATTAATTTGAGTGTTAATTGGAGGCTTGCAGTCTTGAATCCAAAAATGGGGATTCTATGAATTCAAGATATGTTTCCACATTTCTTGATGTTCAGGTTAAAAAAAAATTGAGAATAGTCAAAGCGATGTTACCATCTCCATCCTTGACAAGCAGAATATTTAACTGGTGTGACAGTTTGTCATTATGATAATAATAGAAGATAGGATTAAGCATTAGCTGTTCCAGTCCTTTGAGGAAGCAATAAAATTGAGCTCCATTGAGCTGTAATTAGAAAAGAAGTATATTTAAATACTGAAAAAAAAATCTTAGGAGCTCAACACACAGTATGCCGAGGCCATACATGAGAAGGTTTGTAATCTCTAGGTGTGGCCTATTTTATAAATATTTTCATAAGCACTTATATACTTGTCATTTGGCAACACAGTGTCGTATAATGATATCCATATGCTTTGCCTTTGGAAACAGAATGAAAACTTCTTGGACAGGGCTAGCTTTTGACTTTCTCTCCCTCTTCTATAGAATAGTTCGGGATCAAAATGATGCCTTTTCATGGACAAGAAGGGCGTGGGAGCAGAACGTTTAGCTGTCTTTTCCCACATTTTTTTTTCCTTGAGTAGTGGTAATACTATTAACGATGATAACACTGATAACTGTTGCAGAGTACTTGCCTGTTCCCAGCAGCCAGGTTCGTGCATTAAGTCACTTGATGCTATCCCTACAACCTATTATATTGTCGTTGTTGTTATTGCCATTGTCCAGATGAGACTACTGAGGCACAGAGTGGTTCAGCAACTTCCTTAAAGTCGCACAGATATTCATAGTAAGTGGAATTGCAGGAACACAAACCAGGTAGCCTGGCTGTGCCCTACTGGCTCTTGCTACGCTCTCCTGCTGAGAGGCGTGTCTGTGGGCATCGCTTCCAATTCTAGAAGCTTCACTGGCCCTGGCTAACCCCGAGTGGCATTTGCGATCCCTCTGTTAACTTTTTTCTTTTCTTTTCTCCCTTCTTGTTAGGTCAAGTACAAAAGAGATTTCGAAGAAAGCAAAGGGAGGGGCTTTAGCATCGTCACGGACACTCCTGAGCTGCAGAGACTGAAGAGAACTCAGGAGCAGATCAGTAACGTAGGTGCTCGTGTATTCAGTAGCATGACAGCCCCGCCGTGCATTTCTGGGTGAGAGAGTGACGCTGGGTGACTGGGAAGTGTGCGTGTTGCTGTGGTTTGCAAGGCACGCCGTGTACTCAGAAAATATGCCAACTTCATCTGGTTAACCCCTTCACAGATAGCTACAGCCCAACGCTTAGCTATTCTAATATAGTATCTTCTTCTTCCATTTTGAATAGTTCTCCCCTTTGAATTTTTCTAAAATAGGAGTTTTGTGATTAAATTTAAAAACTTGATGGTTATTTTGCTTGCTGTGGTTATGCTTAAAGAATCTACATGAAAGGTTTTGGAATCTTCAAAAATCTCATATTTGCTAATTATGTGTATATAAGATTTCATACTTTAAATATTTGGTGAACTTATGTATTACATCTTGTTTTGGAAATAAACATGTATGCATGGAGTTGCTTGGGACATGAAAGCTGCATCTTGTTCAGCTTATATAATATTTTGCTGGAAAGAGAAAGTAGAGACTGGCAGAAGTTCACAACCTATCAGGGATTGGGAAATGTTAGTTTGGTACTTATTAAAGGTGGATAAACAGCTCTTTTTAATTCTTGTAATTGACACCTGCGATTATGGTTGTTCCAAAGGATTATACGAAGTGTGCTAATATACATTTTTTCCACATAAAAATTAGTTCAATGTTAGGCATCCCAGAGGAATTATAAATGAAAATCAACAACTGTGTAGGTGATATGAAAGTATGTAAAAGCCATGCAAAACTACTACCATTTTTCATGAGAATTGTATTTTGTGTGTCACCTGTATAGTCACTAAAATGTGTATATTTAGGTGTTATAAAGTGAGGGAACCTTAATTTCCAGGAAGTGTTTAAGTAGCAGATGGTTTTAAATTCATTGGTATTGGCCATCAACATGAAATGTATGCATACATGTGTTTATATGTACATATACACACACATAAACAATTTGCAGATAGAATTATGTAATTTGAAAAAATTTTATTTGTCAAAAGTTCAAAAACAGAACTATTTGATGTGTAAAATTTTATTTACAAAGTGGGAGAAATACATGATCTATTTTTTTTGCCATATTCCCTAAGGTTTACCCATTGTTTGCTCTTTAAGTGGACATTTTATATTAGTGAGAACTTTTTCTTCTTTGAAGAAAGAGTTGAATTTTAAGGCTTCATGACATTTACCTCTTATCCTACCCTCTCCCAACAATCCGCCCGTCCATCATGAGTATTGAAGATCATTCCTTTCATTTTTCTTCCTCTTTATTCTTTCCTTAAATCAAACACCTATTTTTGCTTTTGAAAATGCAAATCAGAGGTATCTTCAACTGGCAGTTACATTCAGTGATATTTCTTTCTTTGGATTATTTTCGGAAAGTGTTTTTTTACGAAAATAAAAATAATGCTGTGAAAAAGTTATATCATAAATCTTTGACTATCATAGAATTTTATTTCAAAAAGAATTAAACATTTCTACTTAAGACATCCACGTGGCAGCTAACATAAGGATTGCAGTCAATTCAAAGGTAAGCCTTTTAATATATATTCAAATTAAGTCAATATTCATATTTAATTAGAAAAGAACTGATTATGTCACCAACCTTTATCATTAGCAGGAATATACATTTTATTCAATACCAGAGGTCGTTTGCAGATCCATTCTTAATTATGCAAAAAACTCTTATAACACAGGTACGTATTAATCTATATTTATCATATATAGTGTGATATCGATACATCAGTATAAAAATATGATGTAGATCTAGCCTGTTATTTAGAAAATACTGATTTTTAAAAGCATATAATTTAGACATCTTTTTAAAAAAAAACTTTTGTGGTATCTTGATATTAACAGACATAGCAGTCTTATAAGTAGCTCTTTTAGCCACGATGAGGCATATTAATGCTTGGATTGCAGTAAAAAAATATATATATAGACTTCATAATATTACTATTAGGGACCTACTCCTGAAGAAGGGAGGCTGTTAAGCATTCTGAGGTCTGGAGAATTTATTATTCATTTATAAGACTACAACTTTATGAACTTTTTCCCTTACCTCACTGGGTTTTCCATATTACTCAAGGATCTTTTTCTATAAGAAACTTGGGTTGATCCAAAAAGTGGTACTTTGGCTAGCCCAGTTTTCCATATTACTTTAATCTAAACCCACTGAACAATACTGGCTACAACCCAGGCAGATATTTCTGACAGTGGCCTGGATTGTGTCTGTTTCGAGAGGAACAAGGTGTGAAAGTGTCTAGACTGGAAAAAGCCCAGAATCTTCCTGCTGGAGATGTTGGGAAATTATAATCCTGAAAATTATAGATCCTGAAAATTTTATAAGGGATATGAGATGTGTGAGTCTTGCATTAGAGCGCCAAGTTTGTTACCGGTTGATATAGGTAGGTTCACTAAGATCAGGGGTCTTTGCGTTCCGCATTTTTCCCCTTTGTGTCATTTTCTTACTTGTTTTTGGTTTATTTTAGCTGTAAATATTGTGTGGCTCTTTATAAGCTGCCTTTAATCCCTTTTGGATTAAAGAAAGTATGAAGACATAAAACAGTGGATTTAATGACAACTCCTAGGTGTTTTGGGTAATATGTTATGGATGAATGGGCATTTTTGATTGCTTGTGTCTGTGTCAATGTTATGAATTTTTTTTCAGCCACTCTCATGTTCATTTGTCCAGGATTTGAAATCACTTGGAAATGCCCACTCACTCTGCATATGTTACTGAGATGTGGGATAAAATACAACTATAAATTTCAAATTGTGTGTAATGAAAGAGTTGAGAGTGGTTAGCCTGCCTTCTTTCTTTTGGTAGCTGTAATGACAACATATTGAACATGAGAGATTTATGAAATACTGCAATTTAAAATTCTTCTGCTATGTTACCCACTTAGTATAGCTGCAAAAAGAACACGAAAAGAGGCAGGATTTCAGAATTGACGGAATGATTAGGAAGAAACAGAACTTGCCTTCTAAAATGAAGTTCTTTATTTTTTTTCTCATGAAATTTCAGAAGATGTCTTCATTTCACTGAATATATTAATATTCCGATGGAGTTTGGTTGCTTATGAAATTGAGAGTGTTGGGCTTGGGAACAGTGTTTATGGGAAGTCAGGAAATCCAGCTAAATCGTTTAATCGAAGATAATACTTAGAAGTCCAGGTTTTGCTAAAAGTGTATCTCTTCAGCAGAATGCAGCCATTGTGTTCAGTGCTTAAAGCCCTGCCTTACAGATTTTCACAATTAAGCCACTTCATTGCTATCTACCCTCCCCCTGCTCCCAAATTTTAGGGTCATAAATTCAGAAACGGCAGAAATGTCCTTGTACATCTCCACATTTTCTTTAATAGTATTTTAGGAAAATGTTCTTAAGGAACAGCGTACAAATATAAATTGAAGAATACAGTGCGCTTGGACATTTAAAAAATCTTTTATCTATGGTTATTATAGCCCTGGCTCTGTGAGTAATTCTAAAAGCGCTTTCTAATTTCAGGTGGTAGCCACCTTCAAGTTTATAAGTAATGCATTCGGGGTACCTGCAGCAGGATCTCAGGCCTCTGAGGGACTCGGGCTAGCCTTGAGGAGATTATTGATGTGTTTCATTCTGCCTGTTTACACACAAATATCAGCTGCACTTTCAATTAGCTCAGACAGTCTGGGGATAAATCGTGAAATAAAATGGTAATGTCGAACCCCGAGAGACTTCTCCAGACTTTGTGCCATAGATAAAAACTAGATGTTTATTTTCTAATTTATTTCAGGGGGAAGAGAAATATCATATGAAGGGGAAAGAAAAAAACTAACCGGATGACAAAAATCATATATTTTACACACAGACTGAAATAGTAAGTGTACCATTATTTGATTTGTCAGGATTTGTGCCTGTCCTTGACACATAGAAGGAATAGTTTTGCGTGTGTGTGTGTGTGTGTGTGTGTGTATGTCTGTGTATGTTGGCTTCAGTGGGAATCTCTAAAACCCTGTTTTCCTAAATCACTGGTCGGCAGACAATAGTGTTTTCACCTGCCCTGTGTTCTCTCCCTTACCCTGTAAGCATCTTCAATTTCAGTTATCTATCCTGTTTCCCAAATACCCTTTTTTGTTCCACTTTCGATTTTAGCATATCCATTCATAAGAAATGCTTTCTTGCTTTATGAGAAAAGCTAAGATGGACACCTTTTTTTCCAACATGATAGAAAAAAATATCTCTCCATAATTTGATATTAAAATGTAATTATTTTTAGCTCTTTGGGCACAGCTACATAATTTTTCATTGACTTCTTAGAATGTAAAATAAATTATATGCCCATTAATAAGCACACGTGGAGACTGCTGATTTAGTTGCCTGAGATTTTGCGAGTTAGCTTCAACAGTATTAGATTATTGGAACTAAACATTGCCCTAATAATTGAATAGCGGTGCCTATGGACTATTAAAAGATTTGATTCAAAGTTGGGTTGAGTGTAAGGGTAAGCATGAGAGTAGGGGCAATTATCTAGGGATTTGGTCTCTGTTTGTAATTTAAATAAATCATTTTGACAGAGACTGACTGTAACCATGTTCAGGCTGCTGACAGTGTGAAATTGAGTTGTATGGTGGACAGAAGACAAGCAATCGAGAGAAATCCCCAAAGGTGAAATTTGTTATGTAATTGGGTCAACTCATGCATGAGAAATGCATACTAATTGTAAACTGGTGGCAAAATTATCGCGTATGAGGCAATTAGGTCTTTTATGAATCCGAACCACTGACATAGAAGGATTTTTCCCCCTTTTTATATTCAGCAAACATAAAAGTTCTTTTTTTGAAGGTGAGAAAGTAAAAATTAGAAATCCACGCAACGTTGAAATAGATTATTTGTTAATTTTGTTCTTTATACAAGAAGCATAAATTTTATAACTAATGAAAGATTTATATGAAACCTGATTTTGAGCAGTAAAGTCTAGTGCACAAAGGAGTTTTGAAAGGAGAATGAGATGTTATTTTTGTTATATCTCATAATGGGATTTATTAACATAGATGGTTAGTTATGAGGTCAATAGTTTGGATTTAAGCCTTCCAGGATTGGTATTTTTGCAGAGTGAATCTATATGTTGCTTTAGTGGACTAAACCTTATCTCCAGTTCATCTCACCCAGTAAGTCTGATGCATTCTTGAGAAATTGTGGGGTAGTAGCATTATCTTTAAAGGCAAAGATCAAAAAAAAAAAAAAGAGGAAGTGATAGGGCAATAACATATTTTTCTTATAATACCTAACACATGTCTGAATACTTCATTCATTTTGAAACACTTTGACATACCCCATTTAATGAGATCCTCTGAACAACTCCTCGGGAAAAGTATTTCTATAAGGAATACTTATACTTTCATGAGAAAAATGTACGGAAAATTACCTCTCCGTCCTTTCTTGTTTCCAAATCCATGGTTTCCCTTACACCTGGTTTTGCTTTATTTTTCCATGTAGGGCAGAACTTCAAAGGCTGATCTCTTCTTTTTATCCTCAATTTTTTAGCCACAGTCACTTAAAGAAACAAATACATCCCAGACCAGTAATTACTTGTGCATGACAAGTACAAGAGTTTGGGTTGTAAAATGGCATTGTTTAGAGGGGAGGTTTGGGAAGAGCCCCCGTAATAGATGAATTCACACATATGACTTCTTTTTGGAAACAGAGATGAAGGATCCAGCAAACAATTTCTGAAGATTCTTCTTTTGTGAAATCCTTTTTTCCCCCACATTCCTTCCTTTTCAATTCCGCTGTGCTCAGGCCCCTTATCCTGCCGAGTTACTGCATTAGCCCCCTAATTGGCCTTATCTTCTTCCAGGCTCTTTCTGCTCCTTGCATTGAATCTTAAACACTATCACCAGATGAGTCTTTCTAAAATATCTCTTTCATTAAGACCCTAATTATGACCCACTAAAAAACGTTCCTTGGACCTCCACTTCGAGTGGGATAAAGTCTAATCTCCTAAACCCCTTAATTCTGACTCTAAGGACCCTCCACAATCTGCTCCTAAATTATTATTTTTCACCTTATCTTTCACTGCTCTTCAACACTGTTCTTCCATTTCTCTTAGGCCTGCCTACTTACTCTGTTCTGGGCTTTTGCATGAGTCATTCCTTTTGTTTAGGACAATTTCATAATATCTGTAAATGACATCCCAGCCCCTTTATCCCAAATACACACTCAGACCCAGCTACAGCGATCTTCCTCGTCTCCAAATTATTATAGTGCTTTATGCTATCTCGTGTATCGTAGTCTACATTTTGGTTTTCATTAGCATTTCTTGTGTCTGTGTGTCTTACTTCTTTAACTTCCTGAAAGTGAAGATCATCCATGTCTTTTTCAATTTATTTTTTGTATCCGCAAGAATGCCCAGCATGATACTTTGTATTTTGCCTTTTCTGTCCCTTCATTTAGGCCCTCCCTACCCCTTGCTTGGGTTGCAGGAATAGTCTCTTGACTTCTTTCACTTGCCTCTGCCCCCTCCCAGGTTATTATTCTGTGTGGTTTCTTTTTTTTTTAAAAAAAATTTGAATTTATTTAAAAAATATTTATAAATTGACACACAATAATTGCACATATTCATGGAGTACATAGTGATGTTTTGATACATACAGTGAGTAGTGATCAGATCAGGGTAATTAGCATATCCATCGTCTCCCACATTTGTCATCTCTTTGTGTTGGGAACATTCAGCATCGTCCTTCCAGCTATTTGAAACTATGTGATGTATCACTGTTAACTACAGTCATCTTATAGTACTATAGAGCAATAGGACTTATTCCTCCTGTCTAATTGTAATTTTGTATCCTTTAACAAATCTGTCCCTATCCACCCTTCCCAGCCTCTAATATCTTCTGTTTGACTTTTTACTTCTATGAGATCAACATTTTTTTTTTAAGTTCCACCTATGAGTGAAATCATGTGATATTTAACTTTCTGTTCCTGGTTTCTTTCACTTAACATAATGTCCTCCAGTTCCATCCATGTTGCCATGAACCACAGAATTTCATTCTTTTTTATGACTGAATAGTATTCCATGGTGGGTACATACCACATTTCCTTTATCCATCCTCTGTTGTTGGATACCCATGTTGATTCCATATCTTGGCTCTTCTGAGTAGTGCCGTAGTAAACGTGGGGTGCAGATGACTCTTTGGCTTACTGGTTTCTTTTCCTTTGGCTAAATCTTAGTAGTGGGGTAGCTGGATCATTATAGGGGTTCCTCAAAAAACTACAAGTAGATCCCCGTGGTTTCTTGCAAGGTCTTCCTAAAATGCACTTCTGATCATGCCACACCCTCTTTTAAAATCTGTCAATGGCTCCCTACTGCCTTTAGGATAAAATGCAAAACCTTTTGCATGGAGTGTGAGGCTGTCCCTGGTTTAGTACTGGCTGAGACCTCCAGCCTGGGTGACCCTCTTACATCCTGAGTTCCATCCACTTCACACTTCCAGCAAGGCCCTTTGTACCTCTCCCCATCTGCCTTGGCTCAGAGGTTACCTCCTCTTCCCACACCTTGTCCCCTCCCTTGCTGCTCTGGGAATCTTCTTCTATAGATGCATTGTGAGTTTTCTAACCTCCAGACTGAACTCTACAAAGATATAGGCTGTGTCTTTTTCTTCATAGCTCCAGGGCCAAATTTGATAAACAAATGAATTGACTGTTTTTGCCAACAAACCTTTTCACTTTTGACTTTGATGAGTGAATCCCCCTAGCCTTGTGTGGTTTTCGCCTCATAGTGGAAATCATTACAAGGAGTTCTAATCTCTTTCAAGGTCTGTGTCTTGAGATCGTATCAATTTTCTTCTTGAAAACTCCCAGATTTTTTCTCTAGCACAAAGTATTAAATAGTTACCAAATAAATATATATTCACTAAATAGCAGAATTATTTCAAGGGGTTATTTTCTCCATTTCCTCAGAGTTTTTGTTTGTTTCTATTTTTTGAAAAAGTTTTGCCTTTCCATCAACTTTGCAATAAAATCTTCCCTAGAATGTGTGTCAATAGTAGAATAAGGAACTGATTTTCCTTTCAACACAAGATTGCTAGTGCCTAGGACAGTGTTCGGTACATGGTTGGTGCTCAGAAAGGAGTGTTGAATAAGTGAATGAGGCAATGATATTTAAAATATTGACTAATTTTGTACAATATTTTCCTTGAAACCCCTCTTTGCAAGAGAGTCCTTGGTTTTTAAAGTTGCTTTCAGTTTTGCCACTCATTTTGTTTGTGCTGCTTGATAAATACCTATTTTCACTTTCTGCTAGTTAAATATTCAGTGACTTCTATAGTTTTATTGAGGGATTGCAGCAACATTAACCTAATAAACCAGGACTATTTGCTTTCTGATATGGCTTCTAAGTATTTCATTACATTAGAAATGCAAGGGCTGCCCCTGTTTAAAAATATTGTATGTCGTGGCTAGGGGATTCTTTTTGGTGTTTAACGCTAAGTATCTAAAAAATAAAATAAGGCTTGTTTTAGTCTTCTTGGGCTGCCATCACAAAATACCACTGGGTGGCTTAACAAGAGAAATTTATTTTCTCGCAGTTCTGGAGGCTGGAAAGTCTCAGATCGAGGTATGGCAGGGCTGGTTTGGCCTCTCTCCCTGGCTTGCAGACGGCCGCCTTCTTGCTGTGTTCTCACATGGATTTTCTTTAGTGTGTGCAGCTGGACAGAGAGAGAAAGAGAGAGGCAGATGTGAATAAAAAGGAGGGCAGAAGGGTGACAATAGAAAAAAAATTCCTATGCCACATAGAAAATCTAATACAGACTAGCTCTTTTGAAAATGTCTCAATTTTCAGATTTAAAACTTAAAAAGTATCTGAATTTTCTTCCAGATTTGATTATACCTTTTGAGAGCATCCTGAACATAAAGAAAAACCAGAACTCTTATATATATTTGTAGAGTCCCAGATGTGACTATCATTAATAATTAAGCAATTTAATTATAATTTCAGTGGGAGTTTTGGAAGTAGGTTTAAAACTTTTTTTTTGTTAGTTCATAAGAGTAATAGTCAAATGTTATTTTAGCTTATTAGAAGTTATGAATTAAGGGAGACATCGTACAGAGATTTAATTCAAAATCCATTGGTAAGCCAAGCCAAGTTGATACAATTAAAGAAAGTTTCATGATTTGGAAGTTAGAAACAAGAATGTCTCTCACTTTCTCTCTCTCTCTTTTTTTTAGTATATGCAGCTATGTTCTCTAATTTGCTTTTCATGTTCATAGAAGAATTATGTCATGAAAATTGCACTTTATTTTTTTCCTCCTACTTTCTTCTGTAGCTTTCCTTTCATTCACGGTTGTCAGGACTGCTTTGTAGCTTTCTTCTCTTCTCTATAGAATCATATGGAAAGCTGTTTGTAAAAGGAGACCTCTTTCTGTTTGAAGGACCTATAGCTTTTGTGAAGTGTCCCCGGACTCTACTTGGTTCCAAGGACAAGAAACAGGAAGTTAGGCTCATTTTTTTTGCTCATATTTTTGATTGATTTTTTTTTTCCTTTTGTGGAAAAATTAACTGTAAAAAAGTCAACTTTTAACTAGTTTGAATTAAGCTTTGTGTCATTGCACCCTTAGAATTACCAAAGAATGTGTCTGGGTTAAGCAAGCTAGGAAAAAAGAGTATGGATTTAGAAAAAAGAATAAAAGATAAAGGAAAAGAAAAACTTTATAAATTATTCTATTCTTCTTAATACTTGTTATTTTTGATAGAGTGCATTGATTTTTTCCCAAACAAAGTGACTTAAATATTTATTTTTGTTGTGTAATTGTGATGAAGCCTTTGAGGGCAAGTGACATCTCTTGTTGATGTTTCAGTCCTTTAGAACACGATGCCTTGACTATAAAGCATAAGATATACGTAGAAGTTGTCTTCATAGGTACCTTACATAGGCACATGTGTTTGTTCACTAAACCTTAGCTATGGACATCATGTTGCCCTGTAGATTTCAGAAAAAGAGAGAGACTGCTTTTCTGGATGTGTTTCATGTTCCTACTAGGATGCGTGAGTGCCTCAGTGAAACATAAAGGTGTGTAGGAGACAGAAAAGGCAGGAGGGAAGGAGGAAGACAATGAGGTTAGGGATACCCAACCTCTGCTTGTGAGTGCACAGGGAGAGAGACTATTTCTGAAATGTAGGTTGAGACAAGATTGTGGATGGAGCAGTCATTATTTTCAAATGTGCATATTTTGGGTATCTATAAATCCAAAATAAACGTTCTCTAGAAGAAAGCACCTTTGAGAACTTAATCATCAACTTAACATTTTTTAAGTGTTTAGTATGTGCCAGGCACTTTGCTAGGAGCTGGGAGAGATAATGAGGGAAAAAATAGATATGACCCCTGACCTCCTGGAGCCTGCAGTCAACCTCCGACCAGATAATTGCTGTAGCAACTACCTACTATCTACATATGTTAGATAATATATCTAATTATCTAAGTGAGATAAATGCTTCATAGAGGGAAACACTGTGTTAATAGCAGAGGAATAACTAACCCAGGTTTGGGAAGTTAAAAAGAAATACTGAACTCTTGCCATAACTATTTTTAAAAAGTTTTTAAAGAACTTTACAGAATTGTTGACTTGAATAGTGATTCATACTCTTTGCTTAATAATAGGAGCTTTAACTTTCGTTTTTAAGTTTGCCTGCTTCTTTATGTCCGTTTCTCTATTCCCTGTTTGCCTGTCAGCGTGGGTTTCCGGAAAATACCACTCAAAGTTAAATCAAACCCCTTAAACTGCTTAACGGGCAGTTAAATAAAGAAATAAAGAAAGGTTATATGAAGAACTAAAGGTCCTTAATAAAACAAAACAAAACACACAACAAAACCAAACCATAGTATTATATATAAAAAACCTAACATGTTCAATTATGGAAGAGTATTGCTTAGCTTTGTAATATTGGGATGATTAAAAAGATCAATATCTTAAATATTTGCACATATTTAAAAATTCATATATGTTTTCACTATTTTGGTTTTCAGTGCTTAAGCAGATTAAAGATTTTGAAAGCAAAACTATGGCCATTGTTCCTTCATCTCTTTTCCTATGTCCAGCCTGTGAAGTGATACTTTCGGATTTTAAGTTTTTCATGATGGAGCCCAATATTGAGAAAACACTTTGCCTTTCACAAACAGACCCGTGTCCGCAATAGCTGCCTATGCACATGCGATGTGTATGTTTTCCATGTATATGTAGAGTGTGCACATGTGTTTGAGTAACGAGCCAGTGAAAGGAAAAGGGAAACATTGTTGAGTGCCGTTGGGTTTCCGCCTTTGGTGTTCTTGGCCCAGTCTGCGCTGACAACAAACCACTGGGACGTCCCCTTGGTGCTGTGGGGTCTTTTCCTGCCAAATATTGTTCTCTTGCAAGATTAAATAGCTGAATCCGTGTGGCCCAAATCTTCATCCTGCTGAGAATATTAAGACTCCTGCAGGTTGCGATACAGATTAGCTGGTGAGAGCTCTGTTGGAGAAATAAAGTGAGTTTCTCTAAATGAATTTAACAACTACTGTGAACCTTTTTGTGTCCTCCAGCGTGAGTGTGTGTACGCTGTCAGTTAACCATTTATTTGCCTCATTTTTCTTCAAAAGTTGTTCCGGCTCACCCCTATGCATTGATTGTAAATACTTCCATAACTTTATTTCACATTCAGCTTTTGCCAGATAAGGCATTTGATTCATTAAATTACTAAGTAGTGGGAAGGGCAAGTCATTATTTATTTGATTTATTGAAGGGAGAAAATCATATTTTTTGTAGTTATAAAATGAAGGACTCTAGTGTCATGGATAGAATTAAATAAGCCCCACACCACTGGGTTATTTAGAGTAAACTGATTAGCACGTTGCATTCTGATCCTGAGCTTTATGTGATTGGTTGGAAAGGCGTGAAATAGTTAGCAAAAGGCAAGACAGATGCTGAAATTATTTAAATTGCTTCTATTCCATTATGATTTCTGTTTTTAGGGTTAGATGAAAACCATTAAAGGTCCTAAATTCTGTAAAGATTATGGCGCATCTTCCTAAATGAAATAAATTTGAAAATCAGCAAGAACAACACTGAACTCTAAAAGCATAGAACACACAGATAATCTGAAAATAGTAGTTTGTTAGATTGTCTGACTGCAGACTTCTATATCCATTTGTTGGAATCTTCTTCTGTTTTGGGGGCCTCTTTACCTCGCTTTTGTATGGAGCACGTGCTCTGTCTGCCTAGGAAGCAGTCTGTCCATCTGATTCCTACATTATTTTCTGTTTGTCTCCTGACACTTCATGTGTGTGATTGTGTGTGTGTGTGTGTGTGTGTGTTTGTGTGTCACTTCACGGTAACAATGTCTGTGACTGTGATTTGTGTTGCGAATCACAACATAATTGTAATAAATGACTATTAAGTTCCTCAGTGCTCTTTTTGCTTTTGTAGATTGCTCTATAGATTATTATGGTGACTATTACAATCATATCTTTAAAAGTTTAATATCTAGTTAAATTAGTATTCTGTACTTACTGCCACAAATACACCAAACAAACTGGGAAGGAAATGTCCTACAAGAAGGCATGAGAAGAGGGAAACAGTGTTATGTGACAGTTTTCCACATGCCCTCATAAACTAGCCCGTGCTTCGCTGTTCCCCGATCCAATGAAGATAACGAGGATGTCAGACAAAGTAACACCTGATCTTAGTCTGTGTTGTTGAAATGCTTTGAAAGTTAGCTTACAACTCTCCCAACGCTGCCAGTGAAAGACTTGGGGCTAGCACTGAGGGGTTCCCACCTTTTGTCTAGGTTGCCTTTCATTTTAGACACATGGTATTTGGTTTTTTGCTTTTATTTTTCCAGGATCAGGGACATGCCCATTATTTATTTTTTTATTTTTTCATTAAAAAAATTATTTTTAATTATTATGGGTACATAATAGTTATATTTATAGGGTACATGTGATGTTTTGATACAGGCATACAATGTGCATTAATCAAACCATCACTTCAGGCATTTATCATTTCTTTGTGTTAGGAGCATTTCAATTCCACGCTTTTAGTTATTTTAAAGTATACACGAATTTGTTGTCGATTATAGTCACTTTGTAGTGCTGTCAAATATTGTTCATTCTGTCTAACTATGGATGCACGACTCTGAATTACATTAGTGGACACTGTCAAAATTTGTGGTCATTTAGGAATAGACTTTCCAGGTACATTCAAAAAAGGACTCCTAAGTATTAAGCTATAAACCCTGTCAAATATCATCAATGACTCAAAAAAAATTCATCGGTTCAAGCGGGCAAAAAAATAAATGTTACCCTTAGTTAAATGCTGCCAGAATTTCCATGCCTAGGATCCTTGATTTTAGTCTTTTGATATTAAGAATATACCCCCTTTTAAAATTGTGAACTATCTCACACATACAAAATAGTTTATAGAAATGTATGTCCAGCTCAAAGAATGAGCACCTATGTGCTTAACGCCCAGCTCAAGAAATGGAGCATATGGAAAACCTTTAACGACCCTTGTGTTGCCCTTAGGTCACCCCCCTGACGAGCTGCCAGCAACACAAGGGCCACAGCTTCTTGAAAACACAGATTTTTCAGAGGTGAGCTGATGAAAAGATGATACAAAAGTCCAATTCCCACGTGTGGAAACAGTGTATGGATTTTGGAGAAAACACGACTGGCTTCTTGCACCATTAGAGACCACACAGTCTGCAAGGGCCGCCTGTCACCTCCCTTGTCACGTAGCTGTTCAGGACTCAAGCATGAGCATGTTAATTGTTGTGTCATTTGCACCCTTGTTTGTACATAGATGACACCCCCGCCCCCAAATAGAGGAAAGGGTTAGGAACGAACTTTCAAACTTTCAAATCCCCAGCTGGGATTTGGTGGCGGTCACAGATGGTTTACAGAGGAAGGTGCCGGGAGAGGAGTTTGTAAGAATGACCAATGTAGAGGCAAGTGAGGAAGTGGTGAGTGAAGGGGAGTGCTGGGTGGCAAAAGACTTCCCATATAGGGGAACCGCACACACCAGGAGTCAAGAATGAGACTGCGTGGTGTGTTTGATGGGACACAAAAATTAATTTGATCCTGCAGATTTTGAATAGTAACTAGAATATATTTTCTACTTGACCGTAGATTTTAGGATCTTTTTTTGTTTGTTTGTTTGAATGTTAGGAGTGGATTATCTAGTCCTATGGTCAACTTGGCCCTGATGTGGGTTAGATTTCACTGTCTTTGTCTCCATGGGACCTTGAGGCTCTTACATCTGGCTGTTGTGCCTGGGAGGATTCTAGCACTAGTATTTGTGGGTGTCTGCTTTTGGAGAATAAAAGGAAAAAAGAAATCACGATTTCTTGCATCTCTGTGTAAGCAATGCCAATTAAAAAAAGAACTTAGGCAGTTTTATTGCATTGATTTAAAATTGAATGACGAACGTTGCACAAAGGTGTCTGTATGGTATGTAAATAGGCAGTGGTGTGCTCACGCCCCAACTGTGATACAAGCCTGGGGTAGCCAGTCTCAGACGCAATATCAGGTTGGCAGGTCTGAGAGAGTGCAAACCCGTATAAATATGTATGTCGTTAGCATTGCATGCAAATGCTACATTGGTTCTCATACAAATATGGAGAGAAAATATCAATTAGCTAAAATGTCTACAATGTGGGGTGTTCTGATGAACCTATTATTATGTTTAAATACAGGTTAAGCCTAAACCTTCATCGTGTTTATTGATTTATGTTTCTGAAAGTTAGATGACAAACCATAGTGCCGCTAACTTTGACTCAAAAACTTGACTGCCTCTTGCAGTTAAACAGGCCAGAGATCAGAGATCAGAAAAGATCATTATAGAGGATATAGATGGTCCAAAAGATGCCCCTGGGTTCCTGTTGTCCTCAGGATACCATCTGGAAATATCACTTTTGGGGCATCTTATGGGGATGCCTGTTTGAGATTATTTACCTTTTATTCCTAAAGTCAGAATGTAGAGGAACAAAATCCTAGTAATTGAATAGTTTTGGACGACTTAGTTTTATGTGTGTAAGGAATTGGGGACTTGATCCCAGTTGAAAGCGAAGGAAGTTAGCTTTGCATTGTAGCAAGACACGTGGGAAAGAAACAAGAAATAACTTCCTGCGGCATGTGGATTATACGATAAATTCGTAAGGCTCTTTCAACGTTTGAAGTGACCTATTTCAGCAGAGCATTATGTCTCAGTCACTGTGCCTCTTTCCTCCTGCATCTCAAATGGGAATGATAATATTTGATGCTTATTTTAAGTTGGGAGGATCAATGAAGGCACGATGGAAAAACTCTTTGCGTGACTCAGAAGAAAGGCCCTGTTAAATAAAAATATGAAATAGAGCTCTCTCTATGGAGACAGGTACAACAGGGGGTGATTGGCTTTCCTTCTGGGCCTTTAACAATTTTATTAAAATATAATTGAGAAACATGGGAAAAGCAGTTTCATCTGGTTTGGGAGAATCGGGGAAATGCATGTGCCCTGGTGTAGGGGAGGAGAAAGCTGAGCGTATGTCACTGGGCTGAGTTTGGCAGGTGCGCTTTTCAATCCTTCCAGATCACACATCGAAAGCAAAGTGGTGGTAATTATTCCTGAAGCTCCCAGAATGTTATGCTTTGAAATGGAGATTGATATCGGGCAAAAAAAAAAAAAAAAAAAAAAAGTAGGATGTTTTATGAAAGGTCCAGTTTTCTTCTTACTTGCAGTTTTGTTCTGTTGAAGAATATTCGAGATGAGCTCCTGTTTATGGTGCTGAAAAAGAAGCAACCTAACCTTATTCCTAAGGTGGGAGAACGTTCAAGTCTACGGAACGATGTTAGATTCCAAGGTCATTTTGAAGGACAGGATAGGCAATAATTAGAGCGGGCAGAATTTAAACCATAATTAGCAGTAATCCTAAAGAAAATTAAAACACAGAAAACACTGCATTATTTATTTGGATTCAATGGGAACTTGCCAAGGAAGAGGCAGCTGGCTTTCTGCTTTTTGGAATGTTTGTAGACTAGAGGAGAAGCCGTCCGTCAGATTCAAGCTCTCACTTAATTCTTGCTCTTAGGCCAGATCAAACTGTAAAAGAAAGTAGGGAACCGACATAAAAGTAACTATGTGTTTCCAGAAAGAAAAGACATGGCTGTAGTGACAAGGAGACTGAGCTGGGATCCTGCTTATACCAATTTCATTATCCTCCCCCACCATTCTTTAGGTTCTAGTCTCGAGACTGTTGGGCATAAAGAGCTGATTTTTGAGGCAGACAAGACCTGGGTTCTAAAACCATCATCTCTTTTATTGCCTTTTTTTTTTTTAACCCTGCTAACTAAAGTAATAAAGCAGTTCTGCTTCATTCATTTCCTTGTGTCTTAAGTTTCCTCATCTGTAAAATGGAAATGAAAATACTTCACTTGCAGGGTTTTTATGAGAATAAAATATCAGCTCTTAGAATATAAGTAAAAGGCTTGGCATAGTGCTTAATAATGGATAGTTTTGTTATTTTTATGTAATAAACTGAGAATTGAGGAAATATCTGGGCATGAAGAGGCTTTAAAGAGTCATTTCATTTTGTATTTGTAGAAGGAGCAGCGGTATTTCCAGTCTTCAAATTTATTACCATTTGCAATCATTTATTTCATTTCATTTATTTGGATTTCCTAGAAGCGACATTATTTTGATTACCATCTCTCACAATTTTGTATAGAATATATTCATTAAACAATGTTTCAAAATTTTTCAGGGAGCTAGGGTCCACTGTAAAATTTCCATGGAAGAGAGTAGAAGTTGGTCCTTTTAGGGATACTGACCTAATAATTCTCACATAGTCATGTTGAAAAAAAATTCTTATTATTAATGCAGATTATTATATATTATTAATTCGCAAATGAATTGTTTCCCAATTTGGGCTAAGGACTCTAAGATTTTTAGACAGTTCCCTAATGATATTCTGCTTTCTTGCAAGCATAGTGATAAACATCAGGCTTATTTAAGATGGGATGGAGAAAAACCTATACTTCCGTTGGAATTCTGTATTTTCATTGAAAAGGGTAACAAATAACATTTTAATTCTGTTTCTTTTTCATTAGAAGGCACAGATTCCAGGTTCAGTCTTAGATCGCATAGTATCCCTATGAAGGAGGAGATCTGCCAGGGTCTGTGCAATTTCCAGGCGATGTAGATCTTTCAGGGCACACGACCCAGGTGGACTTGCTCTTGGGGGTGTCCTGAGTTCTGCTATCTGCGTTCTTCCATGAAGCACTTAGCAACGTTGATAAGAAGATGTTGATAATCGTGTGTAGAGTTACTTGATATTAACATCACTTATAGGCTTATACTCACCATTTGTCATGTTTAGCTCAGTCTTGGGCAGATTCAAAATTCCTGTTATTTTTCATGCAGAAACGAATCTGTTTTGTGATCTTTGTTACGAATACCCTTGTTGTATATTACACAAAAATCCACATTTGGGAGGAGATGGTAGATGCTTCCTCAGGACGACTTTCATAACACCCAGCACACCGTGCCAAAGGACTGATTGAGTTTTCTCCCCTTCCAACCAGCTACGACTGTGGCTTCCTGAGATCAGAGAATGTGGCCAGTAGTATTTTTAACCCCAGCATCAGACATAGTGCCTGACATGTATTAGCATTCAATAAGTGTTTAAATGAATATGTGAAATTGTGTGGCACTTTGTTTCACTGTTGCACAGCATGTAAGTTTATTAATATTTCCAGGTTCATTGCTACTCAAAGCTCTTAGGAGGCTTTAACCTGTCTTGCCATGCTCCTAGATCTCTTCTCCCTCCATTTTGCTCCTGACAGAGATATGTTGTGATGTCTTGAAGATTTATCTGTTAATGAAATATTAGGTGCATTGTTTGTGCTACAGTTGTACCTTGTGTGCATCAGGAGGTTAACTGCTGCCATAAATAATCTTCAGTTTGAAGCACAATAAAGGTTTATTTCTGTCTCACATCACAGGCCAATGCAGGTTGGTAGCAGAGTGGGGGGGGGGTGAAAGGGCTCGACTCCACGCAGTCATCCAGGGATCCAGGCCCCTTCTGTTTAGTGTCTTTGCTAAGCAATTGGACCAGAAATCAGTTTTGTGGGTTCACTTCACTGCAGGGGGGCTGGAAGTGTGGAGTAGCGGTGTGCTGAGGAAGATAACAGAAAGCACCAGTTGGTGCACAATACTTAGTCCCTGCTATGCACCCTCTTATCAAAAAGTACAATCTTTTACGCTAGGCAGAAATGGCACCAAATGCTTTGTGTGTCCTTCCAGCCTCTGAGATGCCATGTTCTCATAAGAGCTGAATTTGAGTTTCAGGGAGAAAAAGGTCTCTCTGGAATAGAAGTGATACTTTGGGTTGAGAGCTCTTCTTCTTTCCTTTCTGTTTTGACCGCAGAGCTATCTTTTAAGTCTGACTCAGTCACGGATGAAACTATTGTCCAGTCAGAAGTGGGCAGCAGGACCTTGCAATAATATTGTAAATAGGGCACCAAAAGTTCAAGTGTAAAATACAGACTTGCTTTTTTTAAATTTTGAAGTTAATGAAAACATATTTAAAAGTCAATCGTAAAAAGTACAAATGTCAAGATAATGAAACTGTGAATGTACCCAGCTGACCATATACTGGACTGAGAAACGTTGAATGATCACAAGGAAGTAACTTGCTAAGCACTCATCACCCCTAGCTAAGAACGGTGGCTTGTCCCCATTTGAGAACTAGAACTGAGTCTAGGACAAGATCGAACTGCCAGTTGTGTTGTATCAAGATCTACTAAAGTGTGGGGCTTTATTACATTTTCTTCTGTAACTTTTTAAAGTTTAAACTTCCCTGACACTCCTGAGAATAAGTCAGACATATAATGGTGTACAGGTAAGGTTTGAGTGTGATGTTTTATGAAAATTACTTTGGAGTCATATCCTTTGTGGAAAAGCTAGTTCCTGATGTCATTTGGTGATTCAAAAAATTGACACTTCCTTTCAGGATCATGGGTAACAGTTTATAAATTTACTCTAAAAAAGAGCTTAATTAGTTTTCAGGCCAGGAGAGAACCATGTAAATAGTGAAATATAAGTAATCTAAAGGCTTGAAATAGTTTGTGGAAATCCCCAGTTTATGCCTATAGAATGGCAAACACATTGAGAGAATCTGGCTCCTACCAATGGATGGTGGCTTTTTTTTTTTTTGTCATGCAAACTTGTACATGTATTTTATGATGTGTTAATGCAGTTAGTATCTAATGTTCCTAATTTATGCAATTGGATATTTCATAAATGGGTTTGCTGCATGCAAGCATTTGTACACATTAATATTTATGCAAGTATTTAAATCAATGCAAGGGCATCTGTCTGAATATGTGATAAAAATATGCATATGCATGAACATTTGTACCAGGGGATAAGTCCCCAAAGTTAGTGATTGCTGAGGTTACAGTTTTCAACTTTTGTCCTTTTGACAATATTTCCTTGACTAGAAAAGACATGCAGAGACATAGCACCACCGTTAATACTGACAAATAAAATGGTTTTATTTAACTGCATGCATTAGGTGTGAATGACAAGTCTACGGAAGCTCTTTTAATCAGTGACGGGATTTTTAGAAAACATTATTTTAGGATGTATAGTAGTTTCCACAAAGAGCACTTATTCTCATATATTGGAAAATGCTGTTAGTAACGAAATAATTTTTGTGCTCTTTTGATTTTTCTTGATTTATAAACTTATTTGTATACTGGTAAATTTCCAATCCCCTATGTTGACAGTTCAAGGTAGGCCCAGAATAAACACAGCTTTCTTCTGAAATATCAGTTTTGCAGTTTAAAGATATGCTAGAGATTTCTCTCTTTCTTTTTCTTATTTTTTTTTATCCCATTGCCAAGAAATTTAACATCTACCAGCTGTTTGGAAGGGATTGAGAATTTTGGTGTGTCTTTGTCATACTTAAACAACATCTTCCCAGTGAAATTTTGGTTAGTTTATTTTGAGCCGAAATGGCAGAATTTTCATTTTTTTTTCTTATGAGAAAGGAAAGGTTGAGAAAATTATGAATGACTGAGCTGTGAATTGGAAAGGAATTTCTTGCTCAGAGTTGTACTGTCTTTTCTCAAAGTGCAAATGGTTCTTATTTTCCATGATTGACTGGGATGAAGTTGTAGGTTTTTGTTTCTGTGTTTTACACGTGGAGGGTAAGGCCGTGACTGTCCAGGCAACAGACACGGATTGGTTAAAATGTTCCAGATCTCCAGTGGGCATACGCTATTGCCTGCTTTGAATGTTTTCCAGTTCTCGTCAGTCTAGGAAAACCCTGTGGTATAGAATCAGGGTCCTGGATTTGTAAAGGAGATTTTGTCTCTCTCATTGCTATTTACTTGGTTCTCTTCTAAGCAGAAGCCATCCATTTAGGCTCAAAGCAGAAGGGGGTAGCAAGTATGAAAGTTCTGCAGTAAGAAGGAATTTGGCACATCATAGACATGGAGAGAAGTCTGGACTGAGCAAAGGGGGAAATAGTATAGGATGGAGCAGGAACAGCTAGTCAGGGCCACAAGGAAGAGTTGAGATTTTACTGTAGCTGTGATGGAAGCCACTGAAAGTCTTGAATGGAGGTGTGACACACAATTTGATTTACATTTTCAAAAAGATTACTGTAGCCAATGTCTGGAAAAAATGGATTACAAGGGGCAAGAATAAACACAGAGAACGATTATGGGAGACAGTTGAAACGTGGTGGTTCGGACTAAGCTGGTGGCCATAGGAATGGAGAAGAGAGAAATTCAAGTTTTGCTTTGGAGGTAGAGCCAATAAAACATGCAGAAGGTTGAAATGTTTATAACCCTGGAGCAGAGAAAGCAATGATGTCTTGTAGAGTTTTGTTTCTAGCAAATGAGTGAATGGTGTGGCCATTTAATTTAGATGAGGAAGACCAGAGAAGGAGCAGGTGAGAAGGAGACATTCCATTTTGGTTGGACATGGGACATCCAAGTGGAGATGGACCTAAAGCTGTTCTCTCTACAGGTGTGAAACTCAGAGGAGAGGGCAGGGAAGAAGGTATAAATTTGAGCATCATCACCACCTGGCTGGTATTTCAAACCCTGGAATGAGATGAGATCCCCTAGGGAGAAATTTTAAATAGAGAGGAGAAGGGGGCCATGCCCAAGCCTGAAGTTGTCCAACCTTTAAAGTTCCTGTAGAAGAGGAGGAACGAGAAGAGGTGGTTCTTGTGAGATGACAGGAAATTAAAGTGAATTTGGAAACAGAAACCAAGGGAGGAGGTGATGAATTAGAAATAGTGAATAGTGGTAACTTGTGCAAGAAGCATTGGTGTGAAGGGCAAAGAGAAGTAGAACTGAAGTTAGAGGTATTTTAAGGTCAGAAGATTTTTGTTGTTGCATTTACCATGTTTTGGGTTGTTTGTTTTTTTAATATGGGAGCTATTAAAGTATGTTTGAATTAGCATTGATGGAATAGATCCAGGACAGTAGGAGAAACTGGTGGTACAGAAGAGGGTTTACAACAGGAATAAAGTTCTAAGGAGGGTAGATGGGAGGGGATGGAATTCAAAGCACAAAGATCGAGTTGGCCTTTGGTAGGATCTGGGAATATTTTCTCCCACTGGATGAGGAGGGAAAGCAGAAAGTCTGTCTACAGTTACAGGTAGGGGGAGGAGAGGGATTGCTTCTACTTCCTATTTTCCCTGTTTGTGGGCTCTGTGTTTCCACTGCCTTTCTCCAAACTCCTTTTTTCTCAGTGCTTAAGAATTGGTTCTCCATCACTCTAGCCTCAACTCAGTTACCCTTCCCGTAGATATACATGTTCTCTTGTGGATATCCACAAGTGACAGCATAGCCTGGCCCAGAGTGAGTCTGTGACCTCAGCGTGGGACTGTTCAGTGTGGCAGCCACTGGTCACACACGGCCCCTGAGCACTTGAGATGTGGCTAGTGTAAGTGAGGAACTGAACATTTAATTTTACTTCATTCAAATGTAAAAATTGATACTGAATTCAGTTACTGGAAAAATTTTACTATGTTTGGGACAACTTAGACATAGGAATCTATTTTTTCAACTGTATCAAGTATTTCTGATAACATTTAGTGTCTGGATTGAGATGTACCATAAATATAAATTGAACACTGATTTCAGAGACTTAGCTAAAAAAATATGTAAACAATCTCATTAATAATTTTATATGAATGTTGGAGTGATAATTTGGATCTGTTGAGTTAAACATACATTACTAAATTCATTTCATTAGATTAAAAAACTTTTTTTAATATTTTATTTTATTTTATTTATTTTTTTATTTCAGCATATTGTGGGGGTACAAATGTTTAGGTTATATATATTACTCTTTCTTCCCCTTCCCCCCTGGAGTCAGAGCTTCAAGCGTGTCCATCCCCCAGACTGCACATCTCACTCATTATGTGTGTATGTACCCATCCTCTCCTCCCCCCTCCCATTTGCCCGATGCCTGATAAATGTTATTCCTATATGTCCACTTAGGTGTTGATCAGT
>VBSM01003148.1:15488772-15590372 GCA_008086735.1 Cheirogaleus medius | reverse complement strand
ACTTTAAGGTATCTCCATATTGCTATCCACAGAGGTTGAACTAGTTTGCAGTCCTCAAAAATTTTGTTTTTAAAAGTAGCTACTAGCAACATTAAATGTAATATGTGGCTCACATCATATTTCTGCTGGGCAACACTCTCTTAGAGGATGAAAGGTTCATATTTTATTTATATACCTGGTCATGTTTATCTAAGAGTAAGTCATATCTCACCGTAAGGAGCAGAGACAGTTTAGGAAACATTGCCTCAGAGAGTTTATTTTACTTGCTTTATAGTCTCAGGGCTGCAAAACTGGGGTTTGAACCCTGGCCCTCTGGCTGCCTGCAAGCCGGGCCCCAGACCCTATACTACATGCCACGCGGAAGTCATTCTGTGCATTCTTTTATTCTGTGTTTACACTAGCAAAGGATATTTACACGGACACTTAAAAGACAGTTTTTGGTTTTTAACTCAAATAGTTGAATTTATGACTCTCGGAGCACGGTTTTAATGTACTGTTACTGACTTTGCGATGATTAAATAGAGGATGCACAGTTTATAGTTAGGACCCTTCCTGTCCCTGAGCTCGCGGACGAGCAGCCAGCTCTTTCAGGTTTCACATTTACTACTAACGGTGACCACCGCTTGCTCCGTGGAACGGATCTGCTGGCACCAAATGCAGCTCTGAACTTCTTCCATATCTGATGACACTGTCCTTCTGTCTTAAGATTGTTAAGCTTTCATGAAGAATCCTTGTGAAGAAAAGATCTATTTATTTTCATAGGAATAATGTAGAATTAATATAAATTTTTTTTTTTTTTTGAGACAGAGTCTTACTTTGTTGCCCAGGCTAGGGTGAGTGCCGTGGCATCAGCCTAGCTCACAGCAACCTCAAACTCCTGGGCTCAAGCAATCCTTCTGCCTCAGCCTCCCGAGTAGCTGGGACTACAGGCATGCGCCACCATGCCCGGCTAATTTTTTCTATATATTTTTTAGTTGGCCAATTAATTTCTTTCTATTTTTTAGTAGAGACGGGGTCTCGCTCTTGGTCAGGCTGGTTTTGAACTCCTGACCTTGAGCTATCCACCGCCTCGGCCTCCCAGAGTGCTAGGATTACAGGCGTGAGCCACCGCGCCCGGCCGAATTAATATAAATTTTAAAGGGCTAAAGTTTACAATCTGCCACGATGTTCTGTGGGCATCGGAAGGTCAACGCACCCCAGACTTGAAGTCATTATCCATTCCTCTTATTCATCCTCATTTCCCTGTCTTATTTGTGTCATCACCAGACATCCAGGTGCCAGAGCAGACACCTCAGTCATGCTTAACCCCTGAGGTCCCACCACCCCTAGTGCAGTCACCGGTCACGTTGAATCTGCTCTCCAGGTCTCTCCAATCTCTCATCCTTTCTTTCTACCACCACCTAGTTCAGACCCTCGGCATTTCTAACTTTTCTTCTTGCTTCCATTCAGTGGTGATCATTTGCTTCCCGCTCATCTGTGATCTCTTTCGGGAGAGCATCATTTGTGTCTTTCATCTGTGCATTTTTAGGTCTTAGCTGAGAGCATGTGCTTAGTTGACAGGAATATTCATAGGTTGTTTCTCTTTTATTTAGAAATTGAAACCGATCTGTGTTTACTCTCCATTTGCATTCTTTTCCCCTGAATGCCTTTAGCAAAGCTTATTCAGCATTATTCTCCAAACGCGTGCACAGTCGGCAGCAAGGCTACCGGCCCTTGCCGAATGCAAGATCACACACAGTGCCCGTGTACCCGCCTGGCTCACGTGAATCCAACTCAAATCCCTCCCTGGCTACTCCAGCTAATGAGGGACAGATTTCTTTCTTGGAGCTTAAGTCCTATAGTAATATGCCCCTGAGGAATAGAATGTGATAGAAATCCCTGGAATATGATCTCTCATACTCAATAACCTTGGGACAAACTGTGGATCATTTTCATATAGGTATATAGGCAGAGCATCTGGCACAAGGCTTATGAGCCAAAGCTTACAATGGGAAACTAAAAAAAAGGAAAAAATAGGAACTGTAAAAGAAGCAGAATTTCATATAATCAAATCACAGGTTTGCTCAAGCCCCCTTAGAAAAATTAGTCATATTTCATAAAGGATAGCAAAAGAATCCCACTAATATAAACATGCCTAGAGCGCCATGTTGCCATGTTAGCTCAGCATCTACTTCTCGTCTGTCTTCAAACAGGATATAATTTCAGAAATGAGTCTGCATCCATCCTGCTCCTGGTGAAAGGGGGACAGTTATTTCTGTCTGTAATGTAGCAAAAGATGCCAGTAGCTACTCAGGCAATTTTTTTTTTTGTGCATCTGATGAAGAGATATTGGTATTTTTATATGGCGTATAGGATTTCATAAGAGGCATAATGGAGAGTTTGGTTAAACAAAATGTTCTTTTCTGCTCTTTCTCAATTTACTGGTGGCGAGTCGCCGAATGGTGGGTCCTTATGTTACGGACACCTGTTTACGAATGACCCGTACCTATGGACAGCTGGCCTGCTTTTTCCAGAGTCCTTACTGAATAAGAGTATTGTAAAAAGCTGAGAGCTTTTGAAGCATAATTGGACTTTTAGCCAGAGGAAACAAAGAAACTGGAAAAAATATCATCAGTTAGGTGAAGCTCTCTGTGCCTTGATTTTTGACATCAGACAATAGCCAATGTGGCTGGCCCCTAGCCCAAAATTGGACACTCTTGATAACTTCTCTTCTGCCTTTTAAAAAATTTATTTTTTTAATTGTTCTCTCTGGAATTCCAATAATGGGTTCAACAAACATCTCCTTTCTAAATGTGAGGGTTAAGGAGTTGCCCGTTAAGTCATGCAATAATTAGTTTGCATCGGATCGCTTTCCTTAGAATAAGGTAGGTCAGGCCAGCCACTCTGAAAGGAGGTGAATTTGTTTGGTGGAACAAGGAAGCTTGTGGTTTGGAGGGTGGACCTTTGGGAAAGGAGATGGTTAGAGCAGAACCGGTCGAGAGAGAGAAGATGCAGAGTTTGGGCAGCTCTACACTGAGGACGAGTTGGGATGCTAGGGGGTAGGAGGGGAAAGATGAACCTGCTTCTTCAAAATGCTCCTAGGAGCCATCCTAATGTCTATACAAGTTGTACATCCACACAGTGGAATATTCTGCAGCCTGTAGAATGAATATTCTTCATTCTACAAAGAAACTAAGTAGATGTATGGGTAAAAAGAAAGTGCAGTGTAGAATGCATAGTATGTTCCCATTTTTGCATATCATTTGAAAGGTTACGTATGCAAACACGTGTGTGTATGTTGGAGTGTGTGCAGAGAGTATTTATTTCTGGAAAAAATATACTTAACAGTGATATTGGCTGTCTCTAGGGAAGATACCTGGGGACTTGGGTCTGAGGTAGCATTTTTTTTTTCTGAGGGTATATTTTGAATTTTTATGAACATTATTTTTAAATTAAAAAAAGGAATGGGTTAAAAGTTTTCTAGGATTACTTGTACTCCTAAGAAAGGTGGGGGGAGGGATTGGGAGGCTGAAGAGGGAGGGGGAAGGCAGGGAGGGGACAGATAATCTCTTTGTCCTTCTTTCTTGTAAGTTACTAAACTCAGGGCTCTTGTACCCTGGGACTCCTGTAGTTTTATTGCCTCAGTTGGATTATGGTGAAGTAAGCTCTTCGGGGCTGACCTGGGACTGAACCACCATCTGTAATCTCTTTCTATGGAGGGAACTCCACAGCGGTCCACAGCGCATACTCTAAGCCAAACCGCCTCCACCCTCTCCCTCAATTTCACGTCTGTCACCTTTTAGAAAGACTTATCCCAGGAGGTTCTATCCATCCTCATTCTCACTCATTTCATCAGAAATGACAAAAACACTATGCGCAGTTAATGTGCTTGGCTACCTTCTGGGTTTTGTTTTTTCAACAAGATATCCTCTGTTTTACACTTTCTTTTCCAAATAACTTATAAGGTTTGTTTTTTCTTTCTCACGTGCCTCTAGAGAGCTGGAGATATTATACCTGTTGCATCGGTAAGTTGAGGTATGGACACCAAGCAGACAGGTTATCACAGGTAGAACTTCTGTGCTCTCAGAGGACACTGTAGAAAGGGCTTGACTATCTAGCACAGGGCTTCTCAATCCTGGCATCCCTGGCATCGTGGGCCAGACAATGCTTTGCTGTTGGCTGCTGTCCTGTGCATCACAGGAGGTTTAACACCATCCCTGGCCCCTACTCACTCAATAACAATAGGAACCCCTCATCACAGCACTCAAAAATGTCTCCAGATATTGCCAAATATCCCCTGGACCAAAATGGCCCTAATTGACCATCACTAATTTAGAGTGATTTTGGATTTGCTATTCAGTGTCCAAAAAATTGGTCTGTGTTGAGAGGGAACTCATCAAATCCTGGTGACCTAGAAGTGGACCCAGTAAAGCTTCTGAAAGCTTCCATAGTGTCTTTGTGCAAAATTATAATAGAAAAGGTGCTCTGAGGCTTTAGAAAAGGGCTAGATAATCAAGTGTAGGCTGGGTTTCCCATCCAAGTACTAACCAGGCTCAAACCTGCTTAGATTCAGAGATCAGACGAGATCGGGTGCGTTCTGGGTGGTAGGGCTGTAGACTGTAGAGTGGATTTCATCTTCTATGTGTCCCCTCCTTTTATTCTTGCTGGGTTCCTGTATGTATGTGAGGCGCTCTAAGGCCTGGAACCAAGTCCAAGGTCTACCTATGTTGCTAGAGAACAGGTTCTTGGAGCCAGTACCCATGTGAAAGGATGACATGCAGACTTGACTGCCTTTAACATTAGATCAGCTGTGCTGTAGTCACTTCCAAATAGCATATCAAGAAAACATTTTTTATTCATATGGATAAGAGACAGATTTTACTTCTCAGAATGCATTCATTGAACAGATGTTTATTGTGTGCCTACTATGTGCTGGGAGGAAAAAAGCCTTCTCCTGCCTTCCCTTCCCACTATTTCTGCATGAAGTATTCTATTTCTGTATGTTTGTCATCATTTCATTTTATAGTATTCAGAATCTGCCTTAAGAGCACAACATCTTCTCCCCCTCCTCCACCTAATTTACTTGATTTCTGAAGGACCAATTATAATGAAAAGGAAGAGGAGTAATCAAAGGGATGGCTGGAATTTTCAGAAGGTTCCTTAGCTATGTGTTGGTGCTCTGTGAGTGCACACACATGCCGGGCTGCATGCTGGGCTCTCCCCAACTCTGACTGTATTTATAAGTTATCCTGCATTGCGCTAGCACATCATCTGCCAAGGCAGTTTGTAGAATCTCCTTCCCTGGAGGTCTTCAGAAATAGAACAAAATGCCCATCTGTCCATAATGGTTTTGATGCAGTCCTGCTGATTAGAAGGAATAGACTAGATTTTTCTGTCGTTGCAGTCTTGAGAGCTCCGAAATGGATGAGCTTGCTTTTTGGAGGGGGAGTGTGGGAGGTAAAGTGACACTCTATGAATTTATTGCAGTATCACTGTACACAACCTGGTTAAATAGAATAAAATATATCTTTCTCGTGCTTTTAATGTTTCCGAAGCACTTAGTGCATGCGGAGCCTAACGACAACCATGTGAGGGAGGCGGGGCACGGAGGATTCAGGGAGGGACAGAATCATTTAATTCCGGGCAGAGCCAGGGCCTGGCCAGTGCAGAGCGGAGGTGCGGCTCCTGCCTGCCTGCTCGCCAGGTGCATGCTGTATGTCGCTGATCCTGTTGCTTCTCTGTGTTTGTGGCTTTTGCTCTGTCATACGATGTTGAGATATTTGATTTGGAGCCGTAAAATTTTGGAGCCATAACAAGTTTGGGAACCTATGTAGGAGACCATTACCTGCTCTATTTTCCCTTCCAAAAAAGTGTATTTTCACATATAATTTTAATAGGTTTATTGCCAATCTTACACACACATATGTTCATATGTATTTATATGTGTATTTGTTTGTGTATATATGTGTATGTTTCTGTATATATGAATATAGAAGTATTTGGATGTATATATACAGATATATAGGTATAGCTATGTGTACATATGTGTGCTTGTTTATGTATGTGTCTGCATGTGTGCATATGTGCATGTACACGTATATCTGCACATGCATGTACATGTATGTGCACATGTATGTGTATACATGCACACATGTATACGGACACTGTGTGCATATATGTATACATGCACATGTCTATATGTATATGTGCACATGCATGTGTGTTTATGTATATGTATGCATGTGTACATGCATGCATGTGCATGCATGTTTGTATGCATGTATGTATGTGTGTGTGTATGTTCACATATTGGTGAGAGTGCAGCAGGGAACAGAGTAACCCACTTATTAACACATAAAGAGACGATTTACAGAGCTGTGGGCCTGGTAAAGGGAATAGGCAAGGGACAGTGGGGTGCCCAGATTCAAGAAGTCAAGACCACCCTTTGGGCTGAAGCCCATGGAGAACTGGAATTGAGGAGGGGGCTACGAGAGGGAGTTAGAGTTGGCAGGATGAAGCTACTACCATAGATAGGATACTAAGGAAGGGAGGGTGTGGGGAAGAAATGCCCCTAACTCCCTCATCTCCTCCCTCTCATCTCCTGTCCCTGACTCTATTGGCCAAACTCGATTAGAAGAGGCTGCAGGAAGCTGAGGAGATGCAGCACTCCAGGCTTCTCCTCCTGGGACACAGCAGGGCAGAGGAGGGAAAGGGTGGAGCTGACTTGGAGGCAAATGGAGAATAACAACCAGACGTGTGTGTGTGTTAATTGTCCTTATTTTTCTGATTTCACCTTAGACCTGCAAAATTTGGCACGGATCAGTAGTACTCTGTATTCACATAACAGTTTACATAAAATGTCAACATCTGTTTCCTGAATTAGGGGAAGGCATAAATCTACTTTCTTAATGATTATCTCAGACTGTTCATGAATGTAATGTTTTGAATACCCATTCCTACTGGGATGTCATTACTTCTAGACATTTTCAGGGGACAGAGCTAGGAAATACATATTTTTTGAAAGAGGAAAATGTGGTATTTTTAAAATAGCAACCTTGTTAGTTCCAAATATATCAAATATAGAATGCTAAAATACTAGAAAGGGTTATTTTCTGTTTTCATGCCACTTAATTTTTTATACAACTAGATTCATTTATTTTGATTTGAATTTTGAGTTTGATTTTGAATTTTAGAGGTTGCTTTTGTTTTGTCTCCTTGAGTTATTTATCTTTTTAATTTTTTAAAACGTTTACATGATCTTCCAAAATCAAAACTATGAAATGAAGTATGTTGGGAGAGCTCTCACTTTTCTTTACATCCCTTCCTTCTTGTTTTAACCCTTTTTAGGTAAATAATTGGGTTTTCCCCCTTTTTATTAGTTTTGGTTTGTCCTTCCTTAATTTCTTTTGAATATGCAAGTAAATTGTGTTTATACAGCATATATTCTTCCCTTTCTTAACCGGATAGTAACATACAGCACACATTCTTCTATACTTTGCTTTTTTTCCCTTTATTGCTATATGCTAGAGATCACTCCTTAGCAGTATATAGAGATATGCCTCATATCTTTGACAGCTCCAGTGTGGGGCTGTACTACAATTTCTTTAAACAGTCCCTTGTTGATGGGCATTTGGGTTATTTTCAGTCCTTTGCTATTATTAGTGTTGTAATGAATAGTCTTGTATATGTATATATCATCGCATATATATATATATATTTTTACTAATACCCTCAGGAGTTGGTTTTTATAAGAGGAACTGTTGGGTTAAAAAGTAAATGCCCGTGTAATATTGCTAGATATTGCCAAGTTCCCTACCACTGGGGTTGAATTTTTGTGTTCCCAACAGTAATATGTGACACGGCCCATTTATTCAGTCTTACCAACAGAGTATATTGTCAAACTTTTAGAGTTTTTGCTAATTTGAAAGGTACAATATGGATCTCTTGTTTCAATTTGTATTTCTCTTACCGTTAGCAGGGTTGAGCATCCTTTCTTACACTGAGGACCATTTGCATTCCTTTTTCTATGAACTGTTCATCTTTTGCCCATATTGGGTTATTGATCTTTTCTTAGTTTCTAGAAGTTTCTTATGTATTAGGGTTGCTAGCCCTTCATGACATGTTGCATTCCCCACCCCCCACTATATTTCTTTTGCTTACAGTGGTTGTTTTCTTTTTCTGTGAAAATTTTAGGTTATTACTCATTTTTATGCAGTCAGATTTATTTTTATATGCTTTTTGTTTTCCCTGTAGGTTCTGGATTTTGAGTTATAAATGGTTTCCCACTCCCAGGTTATAAAGTAAATTCCCTTGTGTTTCTTCCAGGGTTTCATATTTTACATTTGGATCACATTTGGAATTTATCTTGTTGTGAAATATGAGAAATGGACCCAATGTTATGTTTTTCCTATGTTGTGCTAGTGTTATTTATGAAGGAACTGTCTTTTTTCCCATTGTCTTGGATGACCTTTGTCATATGCTCTTGGGTCTATCTCTGGACTGTTTATCCCATTTTATCTATTAATGTCCCAGGAGCACAGAGTTCTAATAATAGAGGCTTTAGAATATGTGTTAGAGTATTTTTAAACAAAAGTCGCGGGAACATGAGTCCTGCGACTATAGAAACGTAAAGTTTGAAATGGTAGAAATTTACAGATACCCTATGAATGGGCTACTCTTATTCCATTTTGTAAAGAAACTAAATGGGGCTGAGAGAGGTTATACAAACTCGTGCGAGATCACCCAACTAGTCAGCAGGAGGCCTGGAGCCTATGTTCTCAACCAATACTTTACATGATTTTCTGAAAAAAAAAATGATTTTCTCTGAAATCATGGGTGACTAGTCTACCAGCAAGGACCTAGACCCAGGTCAAATGCCTTCTCTTGCCATAAAATATTTTCTTAGTTTCGAATATTTAAGATAATAATTTAGCTTGTTTTTAATTATGATAATATTGCATTTTCAAACATTTAGAAACTTTATGAAATGAGCAATAGTAATACCAAAGAAAAAAACTCCAGAAATCTACTACTGACCTTCAGAAATGTGTTACTTTGGTTAATTCTTTCCAGAATTTTTCTATGTATAATCTTTTGCTTTTTTATGACCATGTTAAGTGGGAATGATTTTGAGAGAATGATAATAATGTTAAGCATTTATTAAGTGCATACTTAAGTGCACTGATTCAAGTGCTCTAAATATATTATCTTGTTTAATTGCCACCAAACCTGTCTAGAGATGCAGTTTTTATTATTTCAATATTACTGGCGAGGAATGCTTGGCTCTGAGAAATTAAATAACTTGCCTAAGCTCACAGAGTTGGTAAACAAGGAATCTTGGAATCCAACTCCCTTGTGTATTCCAGCTGCTGTGCTTTAATAGCTATTCTCATTTTTGTCCCGCATATATCATTTTGGATCTTGTTATTTTATTAATATTTTAACAGAAATGTTCATCCTTATTTCCTCAATGACCATAATAAATTTCATTTATAATATCGCCTTTATTTTAACACAATTAAATTCCTTATACCAGATTTGAATATGAGGAATTTAAAAAGATTTTTGCCTTCAGATGTTATATGATCCTAGCATCTTCTCAAAGAAGTACCTTGACAATGAAATAAAATAGAATAATGATGGAGAAGGCCCATGTGAGACAGAAAACACATGTTCATTTTATAGAAGCGGGTGCTGCTGAGTATTTTACATCATGCTCAAGTAAATTTACTTTTTGATGTGGACCGAACATTCCCCCGCAAATTTGTTTGTATCAAAAGTTGCATAACTTTCTTCATTTTTCCTTACCTTTCCCAGATCCACATTGTCCGAAATTCCAAGTTAAAAATGAGATGCATAATGCCTAGTGATGTGTGGTCAAAGTTTGAGCTAGTTTGAAGCTTTGTGTGCAGTCAGAAGTCAATAAAATAGACATTTCCTGAACTACCTCACGTTGCAGCCTAGCTCAGCAATGCACATTACACCATACGCTTCATTTGTGACATCAATCGATATATCAATAAAGAAGATGAAAACTTGGGAGGCTGAGGGCGGGATCACTTGAACCCAGGAGTTCGAGCCTGCAGTGAGCTATAATTGCAACAGAGTGGTATGCTGTCTCTAATTAAAAAGAGAGAGAGAGAAAGAAAGATGAAACATTCATTCATTGCCATTATGGATTTGTCCCCTCAGAGAAATAGTGCAGAGGACATTTTGAAAAAAGAAAAGCATTAAATGTATCAGGCCAGTGTGAAAGTACAGTATCAGTGACAGTTATAGAGGACAGTGTTTTGCAAAATTTTAAGTGCGATTTTGTGTATGTCTGTATGCTGGGAGAGGAAAAGTGGCAGACTTTGGATTTACAAGCTAATTTTCAACTTTGCAAAAATGTTAATACTCTTACCAGCTTTGTGCTAAGCACATGTGACATGATAGGCTAGCGTGTGTACAGATCTGTCATTAGGAGGGTTATAATTTAGTACACAGAATGTGTCTTTTTTCACTATACCATCCTTTTTAGTAAGTGAAAGTCTGAGCTCATTCCCTAGAATATTTTGTATTTACTATAAATTACATACACATACTCAGTCAAGTTTTCTTTCTTGAATTTTAGAACTTAAAAAAGCCAATAAATGTTCTAAAAATTTAAAGACTTTCCTATATGTCAATGCACTGCATATTTGAAAAGGAATCTTTTCAAGTACAAAACAGCTTGTCGTCTTGAGGAACTTCAGTTGGGCACACATTTCATACCTAAACAAAGCTAGAAGCTTTTAATCAATAGAGAGCATTTGAAAGTTAAATCATTTTCTTCAGAGCCACCCAAGAAAGATTTTATAATAGAACTTTAGATATTCCTGCATTTTTAATTATTTAATTTTCAAATGAAGGGTTTGCATCTATTTCCACTTCCCCACCCCATTTGTAGATTCCCAGGTATAGTTAATATTTCAAGGTTGTATAGAATCAGATGCTGGGAACTCCATAAGCCACACTTCTCATCTGTAGTTCTAGAATTCTGACATTTAGCAATCTTCCCTCATCAAGCATCTAGTTAAGAAGTTAGAAGACTGATTAATCAACTTATGATTCATTGTGTTTTACTTCTCACCTAGGAAATAAAAGACTGTTTCCGTAATGAGGACTGACTTTGTTGATAAGATTGTATCATAGAAAGACAGTCTTTTGTGTTGTACTGTGCTCTATAACTAAATGATAAGGTTATGATAACATTCGGAAATGAATTTTAGCAATTATGTTTTAAGTAGAATGTTCACTTACTATCTGGATATAAATACATTCTGTTAGCTTGTAGACCTGATTTAAAATATCAATCTTTAAAATTCCAAAGTCTGGTGCCTTGCATATATAAATGTCTAAAACTTATTTGTTGGTGAAATGTTATTGTAATGATGGGTTCATCTATTTCTGTTCCTTAGGTCCCTGGTCTGGACTATGATAAAGAACTTTTACTAAGAAAATATATAAAAAATAAATCTTGAGAACTAGTACGCTCAATGTATATTGAATTTGATATTAAAATTGTCTTATTTAAAATTTCCATTTCTTTTATATTTACTCTGTCATCAATTTCTTTTAAATTTGAACATCTGTCTGGATGAGCAGTTACCTCTAGTTCAGAAACTGATTAGGTTATCATTAAATTCAAAACCCATAAGAGGACATTATGTTAATAAATCTGGAAAATATAAGTGAAATGGATTTTTAAAGGTAATATATAAACTACCAAAACTGACTCAAGAGGAATTAGAAAAAACCTGAGCAAAGGGATAATGAAGGAAAGCATTGAACAATATTATTTAATGATTAGCTTTATAAAAGGATCCTGTCACTGATAAATATTATATTAGGAATGTTTTGTTCTAAGAAATGACTAAAGAAAAAAGGGATTTATAGGAAGGGTACAGGGTAATGTCATAGAAAACCATCCCAACAAGTAAGCCTGGACTTAATGGGAACTATGAAGTTATTAGAAAGCAAATATCTTCCTCTGTGTCTTTTAGGGTTTCTATGGTTCTTTGTCTCTGCTTTTCTCTGAATACAGGTTTTCTTTTTAGCCTGCTTATCTGCATATGGTTGAAAAATAGCCACCCACCTGAAGCACCCTGGCCTTTAGCTCCAGCATTCACCACTAGCTGATTACTTACAGCTAAATGTCTCCTAGTTCAAACTCACAAAACACATCCTTATTGGTCACCGAGTGACTAATGTGCTTCTCCTTCTCAAGTGCGGTGTCTGCTCTTGGTCTGATTATCTGCGGCTGGACAGTCAGGGCATGTGATGCATGGTCTGCTCAGAAGATGCTGGACCTGAGTGTAGTTTGGACCAGGCAGGTAAATTTATTGACATGTCTGCTATAGTTTTGTCAATGAGTCTATCCTATTTTCCAGAATGGCCATTTCAAAGGTACATAAATTGGCACAGAGCACAAAAAGGTTAACAGCCTCAAAAAGGAAACTCCAGTTCTTGAACACAAATGGCTTGAGTTCATGGACATAAACATTGCCACATACATATTATCACATAAATAAATGCTGTAAGATCATATTCATTCAAAGAACAATCTGCCACAAGCAAGTAGTATTTAGCCCAAGAATGCAAGGGTAGTTCAATATTAGGAAATCTATTCATATGATAAAATTAGTATGCTATTGATATTGATCAAAAAGTCAAATTAGCTCTGATGCTGGAAAATCATTTGACAGAATTCAACAGTTCCTGACGCAATATTTCAAACACTTGATTTTTGTGCTTTTTTGCTACTTCCAGTAAACTGTAAACATTTATCATTCTTATCACCAGACAAGAATATATAAAAGATTTTAAAAGCCCCTTAATGCAGACAATAAACTTTTGTGTATTCCAACTTCCTAATTCACATAATGGCCTCTCAATAAAAATTTTATTGAGGCATGATTATTAAGAAAACAGAATAGAGAGCGTTTTTCTTTGTCTCACAGGAGACCTCATTTCAGGAGTGTACCTTTTCCTATGCACGTGGAGGATCAGCAGTGTCTTTTGGGAATGAATAAGTGCTTTTCTTTAGGAGATGCCTTGGAAAATCGTTGTTTACTTGCTCTAAGAATTGCCCATGGCTCTCTGAACTCTGACCCCTTTCTCTATGCTGAGTCAATGTTTTAATCATGACCTCTGTGTTTATCTCCACCTGAAGGACTCTTGGACTCAACATTTCCCCTTCTATTCAAAACAACTCGCAATACCTCCAAACAACCTTTCTCCTTTCTTTCTTCATGACTTATCTGTTGCTCAGTCTACATCTTTAATGTCTCTCAGATCTTAACCTTTAACCACTTTCATGACCTTGGTTTAGGTCTTTATCTCTTGTCTAGACCATTTTGCAGAGTCTTCTGATTACCTTGTTCCTCCTATTTCACCATATCCTGCTTATATTACAACTAGACTCATCTTTCTATATTGGATTTGTATGTCACTCCTCTGCTTAAAACATTGGGACTTAAGATTTCTGATTGAATTATATATGCAATTGGTGGTTTGACATTTGAAGCTGTCCCCATTCTGCCTTTCCTATGGCCTTATTCCTACACCATCCCCAGGCCATGCTGAACTTGTTTCACATGGTCACCATAGTATGGCTCTTCTCCTGTCCTCGTATGTGATGTGTCTTCCAACCTCTCATTTCTCACTTCTGAGAAACGGTCTCATCTTCATAATGTGCAGAGAAAAGCAATGTTCATGAAGCTTCAGTCTTCCTGATGGTCGGGGTTTTCTCTGTCTTCTGAACCTTCACAGCACTCTGTAATTCTCTGATGACTTTATTCTAGTCTCAAATTGTTTTGTCTCTACTCAGATGATAAGAGCCTTGAGTATGAAAGGCTAGATTTTATTCAGTTTTATATTTCTTGCAATACCTAACGTAATGATTTCTACATAGTAGTACAAATACCGATATTTTGACTCAAATATTGAGCATAATATATACACAAGCAGAATACATTTGTATTCCAAACATACCAATGCCATTGATTTGCTCTTATTGTAAGCCACAGTGTGTAAGTATTCCTTTGGGAGACAGTAAATACTACTCAAAACATAAAAAGGAACTAATGTAAAATGTAGTTGTGTTGGTCATCTAGTTTATTTTTAAAAATTAATTTTTATTTTTTCACATTTACATTCATATTTGCAGAAAAACTAAAGTACTATTAGTGTGAAAAATGATAAAAGTTATTATAACCTTAAGAGGGAGAACATTAATTAAATTAGAGGGTAAAGAAAGGTAGTGTTTAAGATAATTTCTTTTCCCATTTGTGATGACATGAAAACTTATTTTTCTTATATTGAGTCAAACTGCCAAGAAATTTTTGCAACAGATTGAATGCTATGATAAATATCTGCTTTTTAGAGCTTTGGACGGTGCCGTTGCTTGAAAAGCAAGCTTGAACTTCTCATGAGATCACTGTGGAGATAAATGCTTAAAAGCTTTTCAAAGCCATACTCTTGGCTCTATCAGAATTTAATTTCCCGCTGATTATGTTTATATCGATTTTGGAACACATAGCCATGAATACACTGAGCATAGCTACATCACTGATGATTTCTCATGCCTTGGGAATAGATCCCTATTTTATGTGCATATGGAATCCACTTATAGTTTCTTATATATATGCACTTGAGTTAAATGCTCTAGTTTTAAAACTAGACTACGAGAATGTCTTTGTACTTGTTTAACGGCTGTGGCTTTAAAACAGTTAAAAATATTTTGATGTATATGGGAATAGGTTTTATAAATGTCCTATACTTTATTAGCCATTCAATCATTCCGGGTCAGGATTTGAACTGTAGTCATGATACAAATGTCAGGGTGGCCGTCCGCCCTCGGTTCTTGGTGTGCTCTTGGTGGAAAAATGACCAGACACACCGAAATGTCAAGTCCAGAGTGTTATCCTGGTCCTCTGGCTCCCTGCTTGGAAGAATCACCAGCAGGACCAATATGATGGAGTAACCCCAGGCAGGAAGCGGTTTCACTCGAGCAGCTCTTTACTGTAGAACAAAATGGGTCTGTCTCCACGAGTGGAAAGAGACAGACCCACTCTGTAAGTGAGTTTCTCTGAATTCTCAGATTGTTTCTTTTTATTAGCCCAGTCTGGGGCAGGGCTCTTGGGAGGTATGGAATATTACCAAATGATCAACAGGTGTCCTTACCTGCGGGGGGGTGAATCACAATGCAGATTCAAGCCAATGGCATAATAGTTACCCTTTAGGTTACTCTAAGTCACTTTCTAAATCTTATCATACTTGGGCTGGGGAGCTCCCAGATTGAGAAGGCATTCCCTCCTTCCCCAGGTGTAGCAGTTGCTCAGGGTACGATTAAGTCTGGAGCAACACCACATTGGAGTGCCCACCCTTATCCTTCTTCCCAGGTGGAGCAATTACTTGAGACAGCACCAGAGCAGGGCATCCTTGTCCCTCGAAGAGTCAGAGATCCTAACTATCTACCTAACACAAAGGGAGTTTTAAAAAGTGGATTTCAGCCATAGACTATCACAGTGTTGGATACACACACAGGTATATATGGTCAGTTGATACATCAACATATAGAAGATCTTGGTTCAACGTCTGTCGATGCTACTTTTGAGCTTCAGTTTGGGGGTCCCAATGGTATTTGCCTTCCAGAGAGTTTATGAGTATTCCATGAGATAAGATATGTAAACGACATACCTGCTATTTAACATGGGCTACTTTTATTCCCCTTTGGCCAAAACCAACAAACAAACACACAACAAAAAACACCAAACAAAAAAAGGGGAGGGTTTGACAAAATAATTTGTGAATAGGTGATGTTTTCATCTTTGAATTCCTTGTACCATGCTGATTAGTAGATAAGTGGATATATTTGGTAATCCTACAATCTTAGGACCAGAAAGACTGGTTTGATTTTTTAGAGTGGGGATTTTGATCCCAGGTCTTGGGACTGCTCTTTGTGTGGCTCTCTGTCCACCGCTCACACCAAATGTGGCATTTCCCATTCTTGGCACTTTGCAAACGATGTCTCTGTGACTATGGTTAACTTGGTGAGGATCTAGCTGGCTTCAAATTTCTTCTGTCCTTAGTCACCCTTATTTGGTCAGTTGTGTTTTTGCCGGGCCAGAAAATGGAATAAAGTTCTGCTATCGAGTCATTGTGGAATATAACCTCATGACAGTTCGTGTATGTGTTTCATTTTTTGAGTATAATATAAAAGAACTTGAGCAGAAGCCCTATTATTAAATAGTTCATGAGTCAGCTATAATCTTTGTCAAATCATAGCTCAAAATGTAATCACTGGTCTAATTTCTGAAATACAAACATCATAAAAGCCTATATTTTTGATGATGTTTTGAAAAACATTTAGTCCTAATAGTATAAACATTTTAACCTTTGAATATTTAAACAAAGATAGTTTATTTAAAATAGGACATTCACCATTGCTGCATTTTGGAAAAATGAAACAACTGTTAATAAAATGCTGAGTCTAATAAATAGATAAATCAAATAAAGAACTAGTTGAAGCATAAAATTGTGTATAATTTTTTTATTATAAAGTCTTCTGCAACTCTATCCCAGAAGATTAGATTTTATTATACAAATAATGTACTCTTTTATAGAAATTTTTGTATTTTGAATTGACCACATTTAATTGGCAATCAGATGATCTTTTAAAAAAATCTTATAAGGTTTGTCAATAAAATGTAAAGCTATTATAAGTTTTAAAAATCCGTTCGTATGAATACTTTGTTTAAAATAGGATAATACAACTTAGCTATTTACACTGGTTAAATTAATATGTTAGCTTTCCCTAACTCCTGACATTATTTGTACAAGAGAAAGTAATATAAATACTATAAAGAATTGTCAAAGGGAATAATATATATAGTGGTTTTAAATCTTAAAACGAACCAAGTACAGCCTTGATCCGAAGATTATATAGTGATATTTCTGTAGAAAAAAATGTTTCGTAGAATTATAATAATGCTTATCTAGCATCAAAGCTTGATTAAAGTTGTGAATAAAGATGTCCTTTCTACTTCACTGTGTGTCAGAAAAAAATACCTCCTTTCCAGCAAACCTTCCATTTAGATAAAAATTTTGATATAAAAATGACCCTTTGTATGATTGCACCTTTCAAAGTTCACTTTTTTCAGACAGTTTTTCACAAAAAACCTTGAAACAGCTTCTCTGTGCTTCAAAAATGGTTAGATTTACAAGAACTAGACAGAGAACATATATTTTAAAATGTATCCATATTGTTAAATGAAGTCACCATTTTCAGCTCAAAGTGCATATAATCAATATTTCTTTTATATAGATATTGCTCAAATATTTTGGGGTGAATTTCTCCCAATATTCAAGCCTGAATTGGGTGAATTCTTCAGTTTCTTTGTAAATTATCTTCATTATATTATACACTCTGTGTATAGTATAAAAGTCACCACTGTAATACCATTTTCAATGAGCATTTACTATATTTTAAGTTTTTATGCATTGGATCTCATTTAAAGAAAACACTAGATCTTTTTGGGTGTCAAGACAGCTATGTAGAAAGGGCAGGCTCTACTTAAATATGATAAAATCTACCTCTCATTTCTCATTTTATTTGCTTCATTTTTGTGTGCAATATCTCACATGCATCTTAAGTGTTATTAAAAGTACCACAAGCTTCTTAAGATTTCACACATAAATGAAATCATGATGTATTTGAATTTCTGTGCATGGCTTATTTTGCTTAGAACAATGTCATCCAGGTTCATCCATGTTGTCACAAATGACAGAATTTTCTTCCTTTTTAAGGCTGAATAATATTCCACCATGTATATAAGCCATGAAGTTTTGAGTTGTTAATTGTGCAGCATAATTAACTGAAGCAAGAGTACCTAATGAGCAGTAAGAAATATAATTAGTATGTATTAAACTAGCATCGCCTAAATAACTAGCATCTAGAAACATAATTCAGTACTACAATTGGTCAACTAAGCACTCTTTCAAAGGCAGATTCTTTTTATTATTATTATTTTTTTCCAAGTTTATTTCAAGTTTATTTACTTAGCACACATTTATTTCTGTGTGCTGGGCACTATTAGAAGCCAAACTCAGAGAGTAGAAGAATGGTTATCAAGGGTTGGAGCGGAGGGAAATGGGGAGATGTTGGTCAAAGGGTACAAACTTTCAGTTACAAGATGAATAAGTTCTGGAGATCTAACGTACATCATGGTGACTATAGTTAATGATAATATATTGTACACTTGAAATTTTCTAAGAAAGTAGATCTTAAGTATTCTCACCAACATACACAAAACAGAGATAAGAACATGAGGGGATGGATAAGTTAATCACCTACATTGTGGTAATCATTAGATAATGTATATGCATGTCAAAGCAACATGTTGCATACCTTAAATATATACAATTTTTTTTTGTCAACTGTACCTCAATAAAGGTGAGAAAAACATTGCCTTAAAAAAAAAAAAAAGTGCCACAAGCACAAACTCTATGATCCCAGTCAATAGTGAGCCATAGAAAAAATACTGCATAAGTTAAGTTTGAAATCTCATCATGGAGAATGATTTCATCAACCTACGGCAAGGAACAGACTAGCACTAGAGCAGAACTGCGTACTTTGCAATGCCTGTTTTAAAGTTTAGAAGACTAGTCTCTTAGGTTGATTGGCATTTCTCAGCCCATTTAACATTGGGTATAGGCTTTGTTTTTACCGTGCTGTGTGGTGTTAGCTTCCATCAGTTCACCAGAGAGGATTGGGCTCATCTCTTCCCAACTCTACGATTATTCTATAGAGCAGGGCTTTTTATTTATTTATTTGATTTAGTTAAAAATATTTTTTATTTAATTAAAATTAATATATTTAATTAAAATTAATATATTTAATTAAAATTAAAAAAAAATTCTTAAACCCTGAGAGAGATGATTGTTAAACATGTACCAGCTCACTACTGCTTATGAGTGTACCATTAATGAATGAAAAGCAGGAAAGTTTCTCAAATAAGCTGCCTGCCACATCAAGGATCCTTATAATGCTGTCATTATTGCCTGCTTTTAGCATTGCTGCTATCTCCCCACGGAGTCTTGTTTGCACTGATCACAAGGACCAGATTGTCTCCATACCACAAGGAGGACTCTCCCTTTTAATAACCATCAGTCATGACAATTCCTTTGAAGCTGAAAATTGAAGGAAATGCTAGAAAATCGTAACATCACTACCAGAAAGAAATAAAAGTCATTCAGTGTTCCGCTGCTGTCTGGTCTAGTAGGTTTTACGCAAATTGAAATAGTAAGACCTCGGTTTGAATCTCTTATTGTGAGAATTGGGCGAGTTATTGCTCTAAGCCTCAGTGTCCTCATCTGTAAAATGGACGTTGTGAGGATGAAATGGGATTTTATATGCAAAGCTCACAGCAGAGTGCTTGGTGTGCAGTGATCATTCTTTGGTGTTCTCACACAGGACCTGGCAGGAGTCCGTAGAGATTTCAAGAACTTCCAAGAGTTCTCGACTGCCTCCCTACGTTTTTTATATGGAGTTCATCTTTCTCCAAAATTTTTAGCAGAGCTTGCATGAGGGATAACACAAATTTAAGACCTTGGACATCATTTTATGTCCTGGTATTTTTAGATTCAAAGCACTTCATAGTATTTGGATATTATTCAAGATTCCAGCAGTTTCCAAGTATTCATTTTGCTGGACAGAAGCTGAGTCTAGTGTGGAACAGAAACCAGAAATACTGTGTTTTCCCTCCTTGTTCAAGATCTTTTGTGTTGAATACTTGAAAATTTAAGCTTTTTTTAAAAAAATAGAAACATCTCATTTCAGTGAAATGCTTAGATTCTTTAAATGATGCCTCAATCTTCTTATTAATCTCATGTACTTTATGATGACATTGCTTCACAACATGGTTTAAAAAGGATTTACCTAGCCAAGTTCATGAACAAATTGCTTGTGAGCTAAAAATGGGGGTATCAGTGGAAGATATTTCACTATTTGGACTTTTTTGCTATTTAGATAGAGATTTAAAGAGTTAATGTTTATTATTCACTCATATAATTATCTATGTATTAGATAGAAAATTAAAGAGTGAATATTTATCCTGAAAACTTCTGGGACTTTAAATATGTCATTTCCTTAATGAAACAAGATAGCATTTTTAAAATACATCTTTGGTGAACTTAATTAAAACATAATTTAAATAATTAGTTCATTATTTATAATAAAAATTTAAACCTTTAATAAAATACATTTCCATACAGAAGACTGATTTAGGTAGGTCTGGAAACTAAAATAGATTGCAGATTTTATTGCTTGTTTATTAGGATTTTGAAATTACCATCTTAACTTTAATTTTAAATATATTTTTTCATACATAAGGTATATGTGATCAAGTTGAAATATAGCTAAGGAGTTCTTGTCTTATATCACTACTGCAGAACTGCACGGTCCAATATGGTAGCCACCATCCGCATCTGACCACTGAGCACTTAAAATGTGGCTAGTCTCAATTGAGATGTACTGTAAATGTGAGGTTAAAATATACTGGGTTTCAAAGACCTAGTATGAACAAAATATATAAAATATCTCAGTACAGTACATGGTACAAAGTTGATACTCATAGATGTTTGATGAATGAATGTATGATTGAAATAGGAGAGATGGGCAGGGATTTTTGCTGGTTTGTTCATCAGTTGCCTGAAGAGATTAAAATAGCGCATGGCCCATGGAATGCACAAAAGAAATATTTGTTAAATGAATGAATAAACACACACAAGTATATACACCTCTACCTGCCCCCACATAAATAATAACAAAGATAAAGTCCTCAGAGAGAAATTTCCACCAATATATGTTAAACTAGTTCTCACTATTCAGAGGGTACCAATTATTTTAAAGCATCTACTAACTTCATAGCTGTTTTAATGATATATTTACTTTAATTATGATTTCACTTTGATACTGTCCTATATTTTGAGGTACACATAAAAAAAAACTCTATGGAAATAATTGGAATAAGGCTCAGGAATTAGTGTTTCAAAAGTTCCAAACTTGTGAGCATCGGTTGTATTATTTTCCCTGGCTTAAAAATGGGATGAAGTCATGACTTTTGGATAGAAGAAATCCTTCGTGAGCATAGGTGTTAGTAACTTGATGCTTAAGGTTCAAGTAGAAATATTGACATCACTTATTTAGGAAAGAGTAGAAAAAAGATGCATTTCAACTATAGCATTGTAATTGTAGAAATATAAAAGTGTGAAATTTATATTATAAACACATTGAACATAAATTTCTGAGTCTCCATACTACAAAAGGATTTCCCTTAAATGTTTTTTCTTCAGTAAATCTGGAAATACTTTCTTTGCTAAGAATTTTCATAAAGTCCAGAAACGCAAGAGTATTTCAATTGGCTAATGATAACATGAAGGGGTGAAAATTAAGTTCCAGGGATATAAAGAGAATAGAGTAGCTGTAAAGTTTCTGCTTCCACAGTTAATTGACTAGGACCTGTGTTATTGGTAAAGGGTACGTGGTTCAAACCAACTTAAGCTTGTTGTGTTAGCTTAAGTGATTTCCATACATTTGCTTCATGAAACTCTCCCCTGATGTCAGCAACAATGCACTTTTGGTCCCTGCACTCTCTGGGTCTCTGCAAAGGCTCTTTGGATACCTTCTCTGTACCCCATCACTTTGCCTAATTTCAGCTTAAACATCCTTTTCCGGAGGAGATCTGCCCATTCCTTGGTTACTGCTAAATCTTCTTGCTATGACTTCATAAACTCTCCTACTTCCTTTTAGAAACATTATCACACTTTCTCCAAAAAGTGCCAAATTGTCTAGTTTGCAAGTGTTTATAGAAGTTATTGTTCTAATGGCTGGTCTTAATACACTCTATAAACCCCCAAAGCCTTCCCTTTGTTTTCCTGGATATAAGGACATCCTCATTATTTCTACATTTTAATGTATGATTTTTTTTTTCCCTTCCTGGAAACATGACAAAAACAGCTTTTCTCCATAAATTACTAGGATGTTATTTACGTTACTGTGTTTTCATAAAATTCATAAATCATGTAAACAGGACATGTTATGAATTAATTGGTAGATCATCTATCTCTGAATGGGTTAAAGAATTGCCAAGAGTGATCAAGCCGGCTTGCTTTCTGGCTTCTGATATGGTGTTGACAGCCAAGCAAAGAGCTTCTTCCATAAATCCACTCGCATATTCAAGTTTTTCCAGATGTGAGAAGTAATTAAGTCTTTGCATTTACTGAAGCCTTTTATGCTTTTCAAGCGAGAACTGGCAGCTGTGGTGAATTAACTCTGCTTGAGTGCATGTGTGTGTGTGTGTGTTGTGTGTGCGAATGTACATATGTACAAGCACACATGTGGCATTTGAAATCCAACCTGAAAACAAAACAAAACAAAAAGCTGATTTCAATAAATGCCAACATTTTTTACAGCTATATTTTACAATTGAGAGAAGAAGGCTTTCTCCAATAATGCTTTTCTCCATTCTATTTCTGCTGAATGTTAAAGAAAGATATGAGGATAATTAAATCATTCTCATCTGTTAAAGGATTTTTAAAAAATAAATCATAACATGACTCTCATAAAACATAAAATAAACACGATTCAAAGATGTTAACTTCTTATTGAATGAGGGTACCAGTAAGAGGTTGCAGTTGGTTCAAGGGGGAATTCGAAGAGCCACACATAAATGAGTAGCAAGGAATGCTCAAATGCATTGACAGACAGATGCAAACAGGGTCTATCTGCAGGACAATAGTGAATTGCTTTTCCCAGGACACAATTACAGCAGTCCCCCTTATCTGCAGTTTTGCTTCTGGAAGTTTCAGTTACTGCAGTCTGAAAATAGATGAGTACAGTACAATAAGATATTTTGAGAGAGAGAGAGAGAGAGAAATCACATTCACATAACTTTTATTACAGTATATTGTTATAAATTGTTCTATTTTATTATTAGCTATTATGGTTCATCTTTTACTGTGCCTAATTTAGAAATTAAGGTTTATCTTGGTTTAGGTATCCAGGAAAACACATAGTATGTATGGAGTTTGATACTATCCATGATTTCAGGCACCCATTGGGGGTTTTGGAACATCTCCCCCCATGGATAAAGGGAGACTCTTGTAATTTGCATTTCCGTGGACAAGAATCACTTATAAATCAGTTTTCAACAATTTGTGCAATCGTAAGGTAGTTCAAAGATAATGAAAAACCAATATAGCGTAGAAGGGAATACTAGAGAAGACACCCAGTAATTTTTTTGTTTATGTCAATTTTAAAGTCTTTCGCAATTATTCCTGACATACTTCGCACAAAACTGTAGGAAAGGGATACTTTTTTGTGGAAGTCAAGCTGTTTGATCTGCGTGACCTTTTGGTTCTGGTTATAAACCACACATGGACCACTCAGACCTTGGGTTTCTCTCTGTGGTGATGATTACAGGTGTAATTATGGTATTAGCCTTGTTGTTATGGAAATTGAGCCAATATCTCAAGTAAGTTGCAAATTTAACCAAAGTCTTTTAGTTCACTGGGCACTTATGTTAATGTAGATGGTGAATAAGAATACTTTCCCCGCCTTTCAATAAGAAGAGTACATAATTTTGGTATTCCAACCACTCCCAACATGGAAATGGTTGTGCCCAAAATTATTTGCAGTTTTTGTTCTTTTCTTCTTCTAAGGTCTTTCTAGATATGTAGCTCTCAGTTTGCATAGGATCTACATTTGTGAAAATAGCAATATAAAATATGGAAAAATACTCCATGAAATCTTACTTTAATGGCATAATTGGTAATGTGACAGTTATTCAGGTGTTTGCATTCTTTTGATTTCTAATTAACAAAGAGTAATGAAGTAGCCATTAAAAAGGAGAAGATATGTTAATGAAGGTACACTGTAAAAATAGGTTGGGCTAATATTAAGCAGAACTCTTCTCTTTTATAAAGAAGACAAATTGCTTTAGATTCTTGTATTTCTTGTTTTATGAAACTATTCATTCCCACTCATCTGTTAGTAAAGTTCTCTTTTGGGCAGTTGCCAAATGATGAGTAAATATGTGAGGCAAAGGTGAAATAACTAGGGATTCAACTGAGAAGCAAGAACCTTCTGAGGGATTGTCATAAAAAAACAACAAAAAGCAGGCAACTTAAAATGAGTGTGAAAAAACTATCAAGTCAGGAAAACAAATCAGGCAAACTAACTCCTCTCTCATCTAACCATTTAGAATGACTATTTTGTAATAAGAAATGTTGAGATAATTCTTAAAATAAAAAAATTGGTTTATCTCTGTAAGTTTTTCTCAACTCAGAACTGAATCTTGATCTATATCAATTATTTATTGTGGACTTTCATTTTGAAGTCATTTTCAACCAAGTTGGGGAAAAGCACGTGTTCTATCACTATGGAAAAATTAAAAAAGGAGAAAAAAGTGAAATAAGTATGAAAACATGGTTCAAAACTCAAGAGGTTCTTGTCGCATATGACCTTAAGGGAACTGAAGACAGTCGACTATGCACTACATGACTCGAGATGGTGGTACAGACGTGTTTCCTCCGCCAAGGGCTGTGTCCCCAGGGACTGTATCCCCACTCCACAGTTGCTATGGTGATACATTTGCTTACACATAAACATCAAATTATGAAAAGATCGGAAGACTTCTGTATTATTAATATAAATGCACAATCTTTAGGCTGTCAAGTTGTAGAAGACCCTTCTTGCCTTTAAAAAGATATTGATGGCACAGAATCTCACCTTTTCAAATGAGAAGTCCCTTTGGTAACAAATGCTTTTCATGTAACTGTGTACCTTTGTTGAGTAGTTCAGAAATCTTTTTGAAGTGCTTTCCTTTTATTAACTTTTGCCAATTCAGTTTTTCTGTTTAACTATAGAGAATTAGAGACAAAGAGGGATTAAATAATTTGCTCTAGAGGATATGGTAGAGCCAGACCTGGATATTGAGTGTTTAACTGTAAATGATGTGATTCCTATTTTAGTCTCATTCTGTATGAAGGCATGGGTTAAGGACTAAAGTCAAAAAAGTAGACAGCATAAATGAAGTGCTTAATAAGTAAAAGGAGTTAACAGCTATACAAATATTCCCTTTTGTGGCTCCCCAAGGTGAAAATATCTATTCAAATACAAGATTCAACTTGGTTTAAAAAAAAAGTTGATAGGGGATTTTGAAACATGATCGCTATCCATCTTATTCCCCAAGTTAGGTTTTAGAGCTATTGACAAGAGAACTTTGCTGTGATAAAGTACAGGGTTTTACATTTTCCAGAGAAAACATTATATGGACTTTATATTATAACTTATAGGTGAAAGGAAAAAAATACGCATTCAATCAAAAGTAATGGTGTATCTAGCTTGCCAAACAATCCATTAAAGAGTTCATCCAGCAAGTCTTGAATGATGGGTTTTTTAATTTCCTACCTTTTCTTAGCATGAAGTATGTTTCATTCACCATTGCATCTCTAACAGCAAGCAGGGTACCTGGCGTAACAGCATTTATTTGTTGAGTAAATAAACATGAGGTTCTAGTTAGATTCTTTTTTAAAAAATTTTCATTATTTTTATTAACAAAATCTCATGTATTGATTAATGTATTGGTAGTTGAAATATTTTCTAGTTAGATTCTGATCCTAGTATTCCATTGAATAACTTTGCAAATGAGACAGATAATTAATTTTTCTTGGCTTTCATTTTGTCCTCTATAAAAGAGAGACCTTTAGGTATACTGGTTTCTTAAGGATGTCTCTGGCTTTGAAATTCTGATTCTGATATCTCAAATGGAAAATCTGTGTGCAAATTGCACGTGGTATTTGGTTTTGCCTTCAAAACTTTGTGCATTAAATCTCAACAGCTTATTCTCTTGCAGCACAGTGGAGAGTCTGTAAGAACTTATCACATGATGGGAAATGAGAAAATAATTGCCATTCAAGCCTGACAAAGGTAATTCACCATGGGAAATAGAACTCATTCTGAGCAACACCAGTATCGTTGCCTCAGATGCAAGCCAAGAGGTGTGTCTTGGCAGTTTGGGCAAGATTTTCTTTCTACGCTTCTAGAAGTTTGCCAGAAAAGTTTATAGAGATTGCTCCTCCCTGTTTCCAAATAAAGATAATGTAATAGATTTTCTATGGAATATTCAAATAATCTTTTGGCAGATTTAACAGAAGAATGTTAGTTTTCTGGGGTATTGGCTATCATTAACAAAGACAGATTAGACTAGATGAGATGAGATGAGATAGGATTCATGTTTGGGGAATGCTGAGTTAAGCAAACCTAAGTAGGTTTTTGGTTGAGGGTCTTCTTAGCCCTCCTAATGTGTCAATATGCCTTGTGAATCTTTAAGTGGCAGGGGTAGAGATTAGGATACAGGATTCTCAAATGTGTGTTTAAGAAACTCACTTTTTTCTGCTACAGAGAAGATTTTGTGGCACTTTTGCCTCATGAGACACAATTGGAAAAATAATCTATACACAATGACTGTGCAGAATTTTTTTCTTGTCAGGATTTTCAGTTTCGGTAAGACCAAGGAAATTTTTAAAAAATAAATCAGAAACTAGATTTGATATTAAGATTAAACAATATTATACTTGAGTACTTAGAATGATGTATTATTTTTAATAAAGTTATATTTTATATAATTAATTTTATTATTCACTGTAGGGTATTTTTTATGTCCAACACTGATATGCTTTGGCTTGGTAAAAATTAATTTACCCAGGGATTTAAATAACCAAATTAATAAATTGTGAGTTGTATAGAGTCTTCAAATTGCCTAAATTGACATTAAAGGATTTGTTTTGAGAAATACATTTTTAATCATATAACCAGTGACACATACCACATTATAAATATTGTGATAGTTTATTTTTCCAAACTTTTCCAAGTGTGTGGCACACATTGAGATATATACAAATAATTAACGAATTTGTAAAAATGAATACAATGAGCAGAATTTTAAAAGGATGATTATTTTGAAACAGTGATGTTTCTAGAATTCTTAAATGATATATCAACATACGTCAACTGCAACTTCTCATGCTTAATGATGTTTACAATTAATACAATTCGGTACTCACCAATATAAGATTAACAGTCATAATTAACTCAGAATAGATTCTTTGAAGTGGTTCAAAGGGCTTTTTTACTAAATTACTAGCTTCTAATCAGCTAATATAAAGGGAGTATTTTTTAGGATGTGAGAAGTAACGTGTGTGTCTCATAAAACATTTAATTTAGGTTAATGAAATGAGTTTGAATGATCCAGATTCACTGTACAAGGTCAGAGATACGTCTGACATTCCAGCGAAAGCTTTATTTAGATGGAGTCGAGCAATCTTTGAGATAACAGGCTTCGGACTATGATATCTCGAGTGTTATAGTTGAATAGTTTCCCCAGAATCTTTAAGTCCTTTTCAAACTATTTTATGAATGAATTGAATTAATGAAAGATAAATACATTTTCTCGTTTGGATTTCTTAACCAGTTTAAAGAATGTTGACTTTGGAGGTTCATAGAATCAAATTTTGCATTTGAGAAAATGTTATTTCCATGTGCGAGGCTAACCCTGGCAACCCTCTGGGATCCTGTTCCATTCACTCAGGCACTATTGAGATAAAGAGAGTGAAGTGTGAGCTAAATAGGGGTGAGTCTTGGGCAAGGTCATTCCTGCCCGAGCACTAGAGACACCAAGCTCTCACGGGAGCTGTAGTATATAAAAAGACGCTACTCGAGTACATTTTCAAAATATAAATATTTTGAAAGGGTGAAAATGAGGGTCCCTATATTAGAGGATGTAAAAGATGAAACAGAAGAGGAAAAAACAGGGGAAGAAGAAAATGAAGAAGACCAGGTAAGTGAGAAGGGGCCTACTCAACAATAGTATTTGTTCCTCTAAATCAATGGTGAGACAAATATTCCTTTTCGTTTTTTTCCGAACAGGTCTTCTTTAAGCCTATCATTGAAGACTTAAGCATGGAATTGGCCAGAAAGTGCACCAAACTCGTTAGTGATGTAAGTGGCTTAAGTAATTTCTGTCTTATTTTGCTTTGCACGTGTGGTACTATGAAATTATAAAGTCATAGAGCCGGGGAGAAAACCCTGAAATCATCTCTTCAAAAACAGTTATTTTCCAGATCACAGAACTAGGTCCAGAAATGTTCAGTGATTTCCCCAAGGTCACCTAGACAGAGAATTTCTGCTAGAGCCAATTTCCTCATTCTTAACTCAGAATCCTGTCTCTTATGAATTTTGCTGTCCCTCTGGCATGAGATCATAAGGCATTGAAATGCAGTGCATATTCTATTTGAGAACCCCAAAGACTTTAAAATTAATATAATGATGTAATTTGTCTTGGGAGGATCTCTATCTATTATAAATGAGTGATTTTTAACATTTGGGCAACCTTTTGAAGAATCTCATGAATGCAATTGTTTTCCAAACCAGGAAAATGCATATACCTATATGCATATAATAATTATTTACAGTTTGGGATTTATGGATCACTGAACTGCATGTTAAGAACCATGATCTAGATGGTATTAGTGAAAAGGAGCATTTTGGTTGTGACTTTTTTTAGTTACTAGGGTCAGTTTATATTATATTACAAGGAAATCCTAGAATTATAGAACTATTCAACATATATATATTTATGGTAAATATGTAAACTATAATTCTAGAAGTACAAGGAAAAGTATTGCTCACTAGGGATGAGAATTTTAGATGATCTTCATTAGCAGTTGAAAGAGAATTGCTTGTACAAAGGAAAAGTGGCTCCTATAAAGTGAGTATGTGTCTGTCTTCATTTAGAGACATGAGCAAATACTGGTTGTTTCTCTGATTGGTAATGAGCGAACTGATTGGGACATTTTACAATTATTTGTTTTCCAAGAAAGTCAATCCTGGGCAGGGAGCAGTGTGCTGATATGTCCTCTGAAGTCAACCTGTGTGGGTTGACTCAACTGTAACCTTGGGAAGGTTCTGTAACCTTGCTGGGCTCATTTTCTTAGGTGTAACATTCATAGTAGGAAGACTAAATAATGGTAACACATCTAAAATGCTGAGTAAGCTGTCTGGAACATTGTGGGTACTCAATAAATGTTAGCTGGCATTAACTATTGCATCTGTAACTAACTTTTGAATCCATCCAGTCATGTTTCATATGTGAGGCTGTGTTGCCTTCTGGTTTGTCAGAAAAGAGCCAAAGGATGGTGGTGAGAATCATACCCCTTCCCGTCTACTTGACATGTGATGTAATGAAAATTTAAATTAATCATTTCTTTGTGCTATTACTTAATAATCATTAGCTACTGTATGTGAAAGTTCTTTGTAAACTGCAACAAGGATAATGAAATGACAGGGACAACAACAGCAGCAATAGCAATATCAGCAACAGTTAAGATTTATATGCCAGGCATTGCAGCTCAAGAGGTAGGTTCTGTTCTTTTGCCCATTTTGGAAGTGAGGAAAGAGAGGCACAGAGAGGTTAAGCACCTTGTCTGGGTCACACAGTGAAGCAGAGGGAGTAGGACTTGAACACAAAGCCCTTTTTCTTTACTCTGCTGTATAATCTCTCACTGTAGATTTCTACACAAATTTTATCTTAGCTTTATTATCATTTATTATGTTAATATTAGTAACAGTAAGCCTACCATTTAAAACCTTAAATTCCTAATGTGGGAGGTAATACCACTTCCAGCTTTGATATGTTTTTATTGAAGTGTAATTATAATTGAGCTAAATTGTATTATGTAAACCATTAGGATTAAAGTGGTAACTACAGTTAGTAGGTGATTTCATTGCAGTTGTTTTGGATAAGAGTGTTTATCAGTGACTTTAAAACCAACCTGTGGTGAGAGGTGATGGCCTTTGTCATTTTGCAAAAGCCAAAGTCCTATTATTTCATGCCCCTGTAGGTAAAATCAAACACACGGCACAATTTCTATTTGATATAGATTTATATTGCATGGCAGAATATCCATACTGCCTAAATATTTAGAACATTATTGTTGTGTCTTGATTTCTATCTGTGTACACATTCACATTCTGCTTCCAAATACAATTCTGTACTACCTAAGATACTTGTTTAATTTTTAGAATTTTTGCATTTATCAATAGTCTGAAAAATTATTCTTTTTGTTTCTAATGAAAGTAAGAAGAGGAATTTGTACAATCATCTTAACAAATTTTAATTTGTCTTTTCTGGAAGGACCTGGCATATTGGACTAAATCAAATTTGTAGTTTTTTAAAAGTGTGGTTAAATAGTATTATTAATTAATAACTTATTCTTTCTCAGTGTCATCAGTGCTTTTATATGAAGCAGATGAACTTATATTTGAAATTCTTGTCTCTGTTGTATCTTCTGCATGGCCAGATGGTTGTCTAGGATGCATTAATCACGGAGCTAAAACAGATATAAAAGTTGATGCACTGCCCTGCCAAGTGAGACCTGAGTTCTGGGCATACCTGTCTGATATTTCTGATTGAGCTCATTTGTTAGTGACCCTTCACTTAATGTAGTGTACCATTTCCCCCAGTCTCAAACTTAAATTTAAACCCAAACCTTCAAGTATGTTAGTTTTGTTTTATAATCCACATGCGCCAGCAGAGCATCCGGAGTCCTCCTTTTCAGACTCCTCCATCCCGAAGCTTAAAGAAGCAGCCTTGAAGGCTGTCGATCAAGTCCCACGGCTAGTGACCACAGACCTGGGATGGGACATGAGGTCTGCCTGACTCTCAAGCCTGGGTGATCAGGTTGTCCTTCCTCCCATGATGTGTTCCAAGCCCTCCACGTACGTGTTCATATTCCGAGCTGCAGCGAGCCTGTGCCATGGGGTTCTATGAGCCTCAGTTCACAGTTGTCACCTGGAGTCACTTCCTACTCTGTCTCATTTTTTTTTCAGATGAGAAGGGCGATTTCATGGTTTCTCTTCACAAAGCAGCCTTTCTATTTTTTTTTTTTTTTTTTTTTGAGACAGAGTCTCACTCTGTTGCCCGGGCTAGAGTGCCGTGGCGTCAGCCTAGCTCACAGCAACCTCAAACTCCAGAGCTCAAGTGATCCTCCTGCCTCAGCCTCCCGAGTAGCTGGGACTACAGGCATGTGCTACCATGCCCGGCTAATTTTTTCTGTATATTTTTAGTTGGCCAATTAATTTCTTTCTATTTTTAGTAGAGATGGGGTCTCGCTCTTGCTCAGGCTGGTTTTGAACTCCTGACCTTGAGCCATCCTCCCGCCTTGGCCTCCCAAAGTGCTAGGATTACAGGCATGAGTTACCACGCCTGGCCCAAAGCAGTCTTTCTAGATGTCCTCCACCGCTCTAATTATTTCTCTTTGGACCTTTTCTACCCTTCATACGTTCTTACTAGGGCGTAGTAACCACAGCTGCGCACAGCAGTCCAGGTGCAGACGGCCTGGGTTGTGAGTAGGATGATGTTTTATTTTGCTTCCGGCACCCTTTGTGATGCTATTTAGAGCTTCCTCGATGTGGGGGCCACAGAGAGCTGTTAGATCAATCTCTGTAGAACATCAGAGCCATTTTCAGTCCTGATTTCTACGCCTAATAGTGTAGGGCCCATCATCTCTTAGCAGCGGTTTGGATTGTCTTAACCTCACTAGGGAGGAATCTAATCTGCAGTTTTCTGCCCTCCCGCCCGGCCCTTTGAGAGCTTCCAAGGTTCATCTCTTTGCCATTTCATCAGTTTGCCCTTTCCCTCTCTGAGACGGCTTGGGGTTATCAGCAGACCCGCGGACTTTGCTGTATCAATCCCTTGCCGGACAATTTATAGAAATGTTAAGAGTGGCCCAGACAGCAGTCCTGGGAGGCCTGCACTGTTTAAAATTCTCCAAAGAGAGAAATGTTAGCTTTTCAGGTCAAGTGGCTTCACTTTGGGGATCAGTATAAGACATTTTTCTTTTTCTTTCTTTTTTTTTTTTTTTTTTTTTGGCCTCACCTAGTTTTTGCTTTGCATTTGCTCTACTCACGTTGTGAGGTTTCCCTCTGTAGAACTCACTTCCCAATCCTAAAGGACACATGGTCCTCTGAGGCAGCCTCTTTTATTTTTCTATTAACCATGTAACACTTTTTGTTTCTGCAGTAGACTGTCTTTGATATTTAGTCCTGTTAGTCAAATATACAATCAATTCTTTGAATAAATTAAACCTGTCCACTCTATTGAGCATTCAGAACCATGAATCCAGTAGCTTTCTGATAGCTAAGTCACAAACAATACTGGGCAAAAGGGAATCTTCAATGTGTTTCGTGTAAATTAGGCATAAAGAGCGTTCTGCAGAACAAGTTTGGCCGCATCTACACGCAGCCTCTGACTCAGTGTTTTGGTTCGGAGCTTTTTAGTGTGTTTATTTGCATGGCAGCAGGAAGAACATTTTCCAGGCAAGTGAACATTGTTTGTTGTGGGTAATCCTTGTGATGCTGAAAACATGAAATTCCGTGGTTCCCCCTCCAGAGAAAGCTTGGACAGTATCAGAAAACCTGGGAGAGTGACTTTGTCTACACGCGGCCCAGTTAACAAAATAGTGATGGAGCCGCAGTTCACTCTTCCAGGATTTACTGGATTTAACTGGTGTGATTTCACTTGTGAAGAGACTTTCTAGATACTCTCAGTTAAGAATGCCTGTAAACAGAAATATCCTCCAACACTTCCACATCTGTCATCCAGCTCCAGCTATTAGCTAATCTTGCGCTCATTGAAAGAAATTTGGACAGGAGGAGGAAGCAACACTGAACTAATTTAACCCTAATTATGGTCGAGACATTGTGGGATAAGTGGGCAAGGTCAAAGGAGAAGGTGAATGTTGGGGGCATCTTAATGTTCAGAAAATCATCAGCTTTGCCCCCCCCCTTTTTTTTTTAAATTGAAAATACATCGGGTTGTGTATTGGTTGAGTGCAGATAGCTGCAAGAACAGGAACACACAAGCAACAGCTTAACAAATAGGTATTTGGTTCCCCTACCCGCACACATAAAGCCTGGAGGTAGGTAGTTCAATGTCAGTACCGATGGGTGTTATTAGTCTCTCTGGCTGCTTTTTTTTGTGCTCTGCCATCATAGATAGTGTGGTGGCTTATTGCCTTGTGGTGACATCATTGCTGCTGCCCCCCTGTGACTGGGGAAGGAAAAAGGTAGAAGAGGAAGTGTCAAAAGGCTGTGCAAAGTGTCTCCCTTTATCCTAGAAACCACTGCTGGGAAGACTCCCACCAGTGTCTCGTGGCCAGAGCTGGACACTGGGCCTCCCCAGACCAAGCACCAGCCAAAGAAAATGACATGACTGTTCCTGGTTTAGATCAATTTGTCCTCCGGGGCTGGGGTAGTCAGGCCTGGCTACTCTCATGAATACATTCGGGTTCTGTTCGTAGGAGGGAAGGGGAATGGCTTGGCAATCTATCCAGTAGATGGTGCCAACCTTAGGTTGTAAGATATAGACATGATTATGATAGGGAATAGCCATCTATTCCGTGATTTTTGTTTTACCTAAGATTTGCATCATCGATGGATACAATTCCCTTTCACCTATCATTTCCTGTTATCCTGGTGTAGAAAGGCTACTAAAATATAACATTCTTTATTTATATAACATTTAGGATCATTTGCTTGTTGTCATTCATATTATACAATTCATTAGACATCATACACGTATCTGTGTGTCTCTGTGCGTGTGTATGATTTTTAAGAAATTGTATAATACGAATGACAATAAGTAAATGATCTTCCATTTTCAAATACATCTTAAATTTAAAGATACAAATGTCTGTATCTTTTTAATGAAGACCAAAGAAAGAAATGGAGTCCGCCGTTAAGCCTGAACTATTTGTCTATCTAGCAGAGGAAGTGAATGCTTCACCCTTTTCCAGGGCTGCCTTCCTGAACATTCTGTTTATGTCAGACTTTATCAGGAGGCTGTAGCCACAAGCACATACCACCACGGTGGAGAATGTGACTGTGATGAGGAAAAGATGGTGGCAGGAGATAAAAATAATGAGTCAAACTTAAGCCTGATGATAGGTTATTTTCTCTCACACTTAATTATATAACTGAGATACTTTTTTTTACCTCCTTATGATCAAAATAGCCTACTATTTATCATACTGCCATTAACAGTTTAATTACTAGTGACGGAGGAGGGTGATTTGCGGGAACCTAAAATTATGGCTAATCTCTGAGAAGGAAAAAAAAAGTAATTTAGTGCTCGGATAAGATAAATATGTTCTCATGTTGATTTCATGAATAAAGCAAATGTTTAATGTGGTAGGCATCTGATATCTAAGAATCACAGCAGTGAAATATAGCATTTTGAAATAATTTTACTTAATCTCTCCGCATGCGGGTCTACCTCGGGTCAAGCGATGCCCCTCAAATCAGGTTTGCACGAGGGAAAGTCTCCATGTCGCATTAGCGTGGCACTTCAATGTTAGTCTTGTCCTCTGGGAACCAGGTCCTGTGTTCAGTTAAGCTTCACTTTTGGGTTATAATTAGGGAGACCATGTAATTTATCATCTGAACTGGGGCCTTTTTTTTTTTTCAGCCTAAGAATTTATGGTCCTGGGGAGATAAACATAACTTCATTACAGGGCGACAAAACTTTTAGCAAATTACCTCCATCTTCTCAACCGGTCATAGTGTTGCCTCCCTGGTTTTCAGATTGTGCAGCAAATAGTGTGAGAGTGTGATTCATTCTAGGTCTTTCTCCACATTTCCCGACTTCTTCTGGGCTCACATGTCCATGTGGGGTCTTTCCCCAGAGTAACAATTCTGGCTTCTCCCCCAGGCCAACGAAGTGACTCATGTTACTGGTGATTTTGAGAGAAGAAATGAGCATGCTTAGCCAGGCCTCTCTGGGCTTTCTCCTGCTATTCTGCCTGCCCACAGCCCGGGGAGGGGGGCATTCTGGAATGATCTCTACAGGGGGACAAGCTTTCTGGGCAGGTTCTGCTCTTGTTTCAGGGAGGGGAAGAGAGTGGGGGAGGTGCTCATAAATTGGATAAGTTTGATTAGGGGGAATTAATTAGTAACAGGAAGCCCATCATGGCCACAACTTAAGCCCCTTCCTCTAATCAAGCATGTATAGATAATAATGCTAATAGTAATCTCTATGTGTTTAATTTCTGCTTCTGCTTCTTAATTGATTACATCTGTCCTGGTGACTATTTATTTTCTACCTTGAGGTAGGCAGCTATGTCTCTGTTTGGCCATAGGCTTAACTGCTAAGGCCCATGGCTTAAAAGTGACAATAAACTAGGACATCTGCGAGAGTGAGGTGGCACGTGTTTGATAGTTACGCTCGGGAAGCTGGGCCAAGAGGACCCATCGTCTGTGGCCCCACATCCCTGGCGTTGATCCTCACGATAACTGGGCCTCGCTTATCTAAAGACCAGCCTGTCCTCACTGGGCTCCGGTCACCTTTGCAATTCCAAGCTGGAGATCTGTTTATCTGACTTGGCTAGCTTCAAGGATCATTCCACATTTGAGTATTTACTTCTGAAAATGGACTTTCTCATTTTAATGCTCTCTTCCAAAAAGGTCATTAGAATTTCTTTTCTCCTTTCTCTTCTTATGTAAATTATTCTCTTTTCTAGATCCATTATAAAGAAGCATACAAAAAGTCTAAGGACAAGTGTACATTTGTGACAGACACTCCTATGCTAAACCACGTAAAAAATATTGGCGCTTTTATTTCTGAGGTAAGGTATCAAAAACTTACAAACTGGCTTGCATTTTTCTTTTTCTATTTTTATAGATAAAAGTGTGTGCATTCGAGTTGGAGCATAATATTTTCAAAAGCACCAGTCAATGTGGGTAATATTTATGTGATAATCTAATTCTATGCACTGTGTCAATTAACCCATATAAACTGATATATTTTGCTATATATGGTTTATATATTTTATTATATACATCTATATTTTGACTCTAACACTTTCTTAGTTATATAGAATTAATTCCTCTTGAAAAGGAATATTTTTATTCAATAAGTAGGAAGCATGGGCAGAATAGTTAATTTTAGAAGTTCCATTTTTATTTTTCCTAATAGACTTATTAGAGACAAACTATTGAATGTCATTTTGGAAATAAGTAAGATTGATCAGAGTTCAATAAAATGTGATATCTTTGATAAACAATTTTAAGTTAATTTAAGCTGTTTTTGAGCGGGATAAAATTCAGTTCACCAGAGATACCTATTATGAAACCACAGAGTGGGAAATACACTATATTCATTTTCCAGCTGAAAACTCACGTGATCTCTCTCCGACAGCATTTCGGACCGACTGCAGTTTATGTTGCATTGTAAAGCACAGTGTTAACAATGATTGCTGTGATGAGACATTTCTGCGGTCTGTGAATAGATCACTTAGAAGAGATAAATTTGAAAAAGAGAAGGAATAAAAGTGTTGTAAGTGACTGACCTCTAGTGTTCCGTAAATTATGTTGGAGAAAGATCAATGTATTATTTCCGCTAATATGAAACAATTTTGAGGGAAATCAGTACATTTTCTTTTATTAAGTACCAAAAATCCAAAGAGTGTGGGAAGAGAAGGTTTCCACAGGATATATGCTAATAAATCAACACTTGCATCTAGCTCAGAGCCGGAGGAATGCCGGAGACTCATCTACACAGTATGGAAGAACACTGTTTTGTTTATTTGTGTTAGCTAGGTTAGTTCTCCTGTGCAGAGAAATTCTTGATGTTCTCAGTTATTGATTATTTTTCCTGAAGGAGTTAACTACAGAGCGGAAAAATCAGAAGTGGGCGATCTATTGTGTTCCCTTACATCTAGTTTTCCCAAGAGGAAATGGTGAATGAGTGTTTGTCTTACCATAATGATTGAGATGGTTTAGAGACAGGGCAGATTAGGGGTGGGAAGGCACAAAAGGACAGAAAAGCACCCCCACCTCCCAGTGTAAGAGGAGGAGGCTGAGAAGATTTAAATAAAGGAATGCTGTCCGTTGTGTTCAAGTTCTAGACAGTAGTTGCTAATGACTTGTATTTTCTGGAACAACTCAAATGTCTTACTGTTCTCAGATCGTTTGCTCCCTCATCAAACGTGAAACTACCAATACCACACAAATAGGTTTGCATTTAGAAAACTGCTTGGGTTTAAATAGAAAAATAGAGACTATGTTCTTGCCTGTCTCATGTGTAGCTTTCTCCCAGAGAAACTGGATTTATTTCTATCTGTTCAGAATATGTTTGTCAGCTCCAGTATCTAAAATTAAAATGGTCTGCAGATTTGTAAATCAATTCTGTTTCTGAAGAAAGTTTCTTTTTATATTCACAGTAAAAAAAAAAAAAAAAGGAATGTTTATTTATTTTTTTTCTTTCCTCCTTCCCAGGCAAAATACAAAGGCACCATTAAGGCAGATCTTTCCAACTCTCTTTACAAGCGGATGCCAGCCACGATTGACAGTGTTTTCGCAAGAGAAGTTACACAGCTTCAGAGTGAGGTGTGGTTTTCCTAAATTGTTATATAATTGCGTAGATGAAACATATAACCTGATGTAAGTTATTTATTATTTTAACAAACGATTTTTTTTCTAAGGTATTAAATGCTGAGTGAAAGTTGGAAGCAATTGGTTAATGTGCTGCCATAGTTGCTGGTGAAATCGCAGAAAATGGAAAGGACGTGCAAGTTTATGTCAGTTACTTGATGCTGTTTTTCCATTCACCGCTATTTAGAGGGCAAATTTTAATCTCATTTAGATAGCTTACATAGGTGAAATTCTTGTAGTAAATATTAAACTATTCTCGGATTTAACATATGTTCCCTAAGTGGAGAACATTTCGATAGCTCATTAAAAGTCACATAAAGAGATAATGGTTGAATTCAAGATCCACATGTCTGTGCTCCATCAGTTAGACAAGTGGTTCCCGAATATCCTTTTCTGTGGCTTGTGTTTTTCATTTAGAATATCTCAGGCTACCAAAAAGAGCCTCCATCAGGTGGAAGTGGCTATTTTGGTGACTGCAAGTTGCAGATGAACTTAACTGTCCTCATGTAAACTCATTTTGAATCCAGAAGAGTTTTTGGGGTGATTTTCTCTTTGCAGTACATCAACACGTAAGGCACTCTTAATACATTTAATCTGCATTTCTTAAACAGAATTTCAAAATAGGATATTTCACCTTTTCTGACTCATCTTATTATTGCGTTTTTTTTGATAGCACAATCTGATTTTTTTGTTACTTTGTTAATCTATTACTTGGCTCTCTAAACTACATAAGAGCAGGGACCTCATCTGTCTCATTCCTTGTTCTACTCCTGTGCTCGGGACAGTCCCTGGAACATAGAGGGTGTTCAGTGAATACTTGTAAAATGGATTTTTGTTGAATTTATTGATTTCTTTTTTAAGGATATGCTTCCTTTTGCATAGTTGATATTCTTCATGTCACATTTTAGGTTAATAATAAAAGTAAACACATAGAAGTGCTTACTGTGTGTCAGGTGCTGTTCTATGCATTTCACACATAATTATGTTATTTAATACTCACAACAACTTTCTGAAATATCTCCATTTTAGAGATGTGGAAACAGAAGCACAGAGAGGTTAAGTAACTTATCCAAGGTGGCACAGCCAGTAAATGGTAGAGCCATCACTGAAACATACGTAGCCTGGCTCCATAATCTGAGTTCTTAACCATACACTATCCCATCGCTTTGTTACCATCTGTACCTTTTTCTTATTAAACAATTTACTTCTTCCCCCAGAATCTTGTTACTTTTAAGTAGAGGATACCTAGATAATTTTATTTAATAAATAGTCTGAAAATAGATTACTCTTGAAAAATACTGGGCCTAGTTATCCTTTGCAGAACATCGGTAAGTAGTTCATTATTACAAATTTAAACGTCCACGGTGTACCTAACTTGGCAGTAAGCTAATCTCAGTTATGCAATGTGAGGCTAAAAATATATGATGTCAAGGTTCTGCATGGCTGACCGTGACTAATATGTCCTTTATTTTTCCTGCCAACATCTGGTCACCTAACCACTTGCTGATAATGTGGGCTACTTTAAAAAGCAGATAATTACAACACAACACTTGATATGTGACAAGCAACAATTATGCAATAAAGAAAGAAAAGAAAAAAATCTATTCTTATTTTTATATTTGGAAAATAACATTTTCAGATATTTGCAACCTCATGTCTTTGGAAGCACACAACTTTGATCCCCTTTTTATAGCATGCAAGGATCTGCAGTACGTAAATACATGCAACACAGAACTGAACACGAAAGATAATCCAGACTGTGTATTTTGGAATCTATCATTGGTTTTTGTCAGAATAGGTTCTCACTTACATTGTTAACGAGTGTTACTCTGTGCTAGAATAGACACCGCTGGGAGAGATACGTATGCAGTGCTTTCCGCTGCTGTAATTAGTCACTGAACTTGTTAGTAAGGAAAAAACCTGGATTCTGAGTAAGGTGTTTATTTCAAAGAGTTACATAACTGTAATAACATTACTTTAGATTTACATAGTCAACTTTTTAGTATTGTTAAAATTGTGATTCTTAATCTGGTAATACGAGAGACAAGAGAATAGATTATTGTCTGTGACAATTAAACAACTAAACTTTTACTGTGTCCAAATAGTATCAGATTTGTCATCTACCTAATTAGAGTATTAGATGAAGTCTGACATTAAATGGCATTCCAGGTTCTAATGAAATGTCTTCTGAGCTTCTTACAGACTGTTAAAACAAACTTATCTTAAAATCAATTTGAAAACACTCTGAGATGCTTAAAATTCAAACTAAAGTGATAAAGTTAGCTGGATTAATACTTGTTTGTAGAAAATGACTGAAGGGAAGAAATTTCTGAATCAAAAAGAGAGAGAGAGAGAAAAGTGGATTTTTTTAGGAGGTTATTTTATTAGCTATCCTGTGTTTATAATCTATAAACAAAGATCGTAAAGAAAGTTTCTGAAAATAGAATAGACTGTGCCATGAAGTGGTGAGATCCTTATCCGCGCTGTTTCAGGCAAAGGCTAAGAGATCCCCTATCTCAGAAGAAATTCAGCTTTCTCAGGCATCTGAACCAAAGAGGTTTATGAGAGTCTATGTTTCATCTCTAGGTGGCTTCAGGGTCCTATTTCAGGATTTCAGAGGTGCCTACAACATGGGATTAAAAGCCTATTTACCTATGTAGTACTTATAAATTATACTGTAATTTAAACATGTATGTACATTTTATGTATGTATATGTGAAATATAAAAATATACCATAAGATCAAATATATAAGTTAAATGTATATATTACTTATAAAAAATATTTATATGTAAAGTGTATAAGACCATTGCAATTACACTCCAGTCTTTAGGTGTCTGGTAGCATAGCAATCTTAGTTCTCAAGGTGTGAAGAAAACAGAATTAATCTAGGGATATGCCACACAATAATGACAAATCCTAAGAAACCAAATTTATCAGAAAATTTATTAGTGTGACACAATTTTCCATTAGCTATTTTAAGGGAGAAAATTAATATGATAAATTAAAGTTCAGCTGCCTCCAATTTGATGTAATCTTAATTCTAAAGTGGTACTTAGTAGCAGCTATAAATGAAATGACTATTTTAATGCTGCGAGTAGAAAATTACATAGCCTTTTTAAGAAGAAGTGCTTTTTAAAGTTGTGCTCAATGACTCACCGTTTCTATGATAACCCACAAAATGATCAGCTGCATTGGTTACGTTTACAAAGTCACAAGTATGATAGCAGGTGTAAAATACAGAATAAACCAGGCATCTATCAAAAAGGAGATGGGCACATGCTAGCTCTTTTATATTTAAGAAGAAGGAATAAATCTCATAGAAGTTTTTGCTTGGCTTTATAGACTTGGGCACCCATTAAATTCCCCCTTCCTCTGCCTTAACGTTATAATATAGAATGTAATGGAACAGAGATAATGGACTTTCTCAACCTGAATGGAGGTTCTTAAAGAGTTTCCTGTTTAACATAATTAATTGGTGAACATTTTAAAGACATGTTCATCAGAATTAGATATCTTGATGGATTAGACTGATAAATGCTAACAAGATGAATTATACCTGGAATAAGGTGAGGTGCTGCATTGAAGTCCTGGTAACTCACCCAATAACCTGGGTTATAGCCTGGATTAAATGAAATAATTCTAATTAAAATTGGTCAAATCATTTTGGGTACCTTAAGAAAGAGACAGATACGTTGGGATTTGGGTTGAATAAAGCATCAAGGGTATTCAGGACTTCAACACCTTAAACTGTACTGACAGTTTGAAGGAATAGAAGTCATTCACACCTGTCTTCTGCATGGGAAGTTCTGACTTATGAGCGAGACTTTTCCCATATGGCCTCATAGATGTAGCTATGGGGAAATAAACTTGGGTTTCATTAAAGGAAGAACTTTCAATCAGAACTTTTAAAATTTAGAGGCTGTGATGTCCCGGGTTTAGTTCTCTTTTGGTAGAAGTTTTTTAAAAACTCGGAGGGGAGCCAGAGAGGGGATTTAAACATTGATAATTGTACTAGATGCCTTTTTTTGGATGATAAGATTTAATAATTTTATTTATAAAAATTAGTTTATAATGATCACTAAAATCCTTTAGATAGATATGTTATCTAAGTTTAATAGGTGGTCAGTTATGTTTATAAAAGCCCATGAGGAGTTTAAGCTTATGAGAATGTTTAATAAATTCAATTATTCATCCATTCACTAAACATTTATTACATTTCTACTCTGTATCATTCACTATGATCGCACAGGATATTAAAAGATATGTAAGATAGTCATAGCTCTCAAGGAGTTTATATGGTAAAAATGTTTAAGTTTAACTATATTCATTTTTCATTGAAAACCAGACTTTGTTTTCTTTTTGGTGAAGGATGTTCTAGTTTTTCTTTTTAAATTGCCTTTTTCCTCATGTGTAAAGTAATGCCAACTCCATTTAGCATCCTTTTAGTATTAAACTTTTAATATGTTTTAAAAATGAATCTTGCCTTTCCTTCATGTATTATTGTTTTATTCTCATTCTTTCAGTTATTCATTCATTTATTTATTCATTCATGGAGCAAATATTCATTGATGCTAATTTTGTGCCAAGCACTATTATGCGTTCTGAGAATTCAGTGAAATGGACAGTTAGTTATCTTCTAGTAAGGGAAGACAGATGATAAGTAATTCCACAAAAACTAAACAAAGTGATTAAACATTACAAAGGAGATAAATAGGATAAATGGGATAGTGGTATAAACTGAGAAACTGTTTTTAGGTTCTTCTTTAGTTTCCAGCTTCATAGTCAAGTTTAGTTACATCTACTTCTAAGGTATCTTTCTCATGTCCCCCTCTCCATCCCAGTATGGAGCAAATTTAACCTGGTGGTGATGGATGGTATTGGTCTAATGTTCATTTCTCTAATGGAGACCGAGACTTGACATATCTGAGAATTTTGCCCACATGTTATATTTTCTCCCAAAGGTTTGTGCATTTAAGCCTTATATTATCTTACAGCTGTGTCTATATAAAATCAGACCCATTCATTTAAAAACAAACAATTCACTTTTAAATATCCTCTAATTCCCCCCTACTTAATCAATTGCTTTCCCAAGATTTAAACCTTGAACATCTATAATCCTGAAAGCTCTTAAATCTGCACAATTTCCCAAAACTGTACCTGAGATTTAAACTAGATGAATCAAAGTGGAGATTTCATCTTTGGTCAAGGATGTTTTGAAATAAACAACAAAGGATAAGAATTAGGAATCTAAACAAAAGCACTAAGATGAGAGCATTATGGATATTGTCTTATTACAGAGGCTTAGGCAAATTTAATTATCAGTGATGGTATTTAAATATATAAAACCATAGCAAAACACTGGAGGTTAACAGGTAAGATTTTATACAGCTTTAAGTGGAACTAACAATTATTTGTGCTTTTTAAGGTTGCCTACAAGCAGAAACATGATGCCACCAAAGGATTCTCAGATTATGCCCACATGAAGGAGCCACCTGAGGTCAAACATGCCATGGAGGTCAATAAACACCAGAGTAATGTAAGGAAGCTTATTCCTCATGATTTTCTAGAAAACTGTAGTTAACCTCCATCAGAGTTTATGATTATTTTGTTGAAATTTCAATATTATGATACCCCTACTCTAAAAGGACTTGTGACATTTCTTATCAGTCACGGGTACATCTGAATTGTTCTGTTGACAGTCATGAACACCTTGCAGAATGCCTTTAAACTGCCAGGCACTGGCAGGCATTGGAAATCTTGCTTTGTACAAGTCAAATATGGATCCTTTGGACCTACTGGGTTATTAGCATTTCCAGAGCGTCCTTGACTTTGTCAACTGAAGAGTCACAAAGTCTGTAAATTTAGAAAAGTGACCTTCTTTTTTATAAAAGGTTACAGTCTGCAGGCTGGCCATCCTGACAGGCTGGGAAGCAAGACAGGCACTTCCAGGGAGGCAGGGGTAAGACAGGCATTTATGCTGAATGCATTGGTCAAGTATACATATTCAACAGGGTAGAGGTAGAGCTATGAATATTTATGAAGGAGACCCACACACATGTGTATTAGGTTTACATGTATGTAACATATATCCTATGATCACTTTGGGGTGGAGACTTAACATTTAAATCTATTATAATGAGTATATGTAAAAATTCCTATATGTAAAAAAGTGAAATGTAGAGTACAAGCCCGTGAACTGCGTATCTCCAGGAGACTGGCTGGAACCAGTCCGTGGCTGGGAGTTGTTTATTAAAAAGAAACTCTTTGTGGTCTAAAACAGCTGTTGTGTCGGAACCATGCAAACAGGAGGAGAGTGCCGGGGGTGGGATAAAGTAAACTATGAAGTCTTCCGGCCTTTTGTTCTTCTCAAATCAGCCTTTTATAAAATCTAGTAATGATTAGTAAGGGGACAAAGGGTGGAAGCAAATGAAATGTGGCCAGCCTCTGTCCTGTCATGGCCAGGAGCTTAAAATTTGGGGTCTTTTAGACAAAAGTGGGTCCTTTAGTCTGTTGAAGGGAGGTAGGACTTTTATTTCAGGCCTCAAGTTGATGCCAAAGCTCATTCTAGCCTAGAATCCCAGAAGAACTGAAACAAAGAGCATCAGAAATCAATGTCCCAGGGAAGGATTATTCATGAACACTAGCTGGATTGTACCCCAGTACTGACTCTTCTGGAATGCTTGTGGGGAGCAAATCGTCAGACTTAAGACCCACGAGGAATATGAAAGCAACAGATGCCTAATGGTTGGCTTAGAAGCAGATGCCGAGAAGGGAGGAAGTTATCCTGTAGAAAACAAATTTCTAATTTGGTTATAAGTTACCAGGTTCATGGAAACTTCCACGAATTTGCTCAATGACCACCACTATTCTGGTGGCCTAGAAGAGTCATTTCTTCCTGAAATTGTAGGGGAAGCTTATTCGTCTCATCATGATTTCTCTGTTCTGCAAAAGGAATGTGTGAGCTATTTGTCAGGTTCTTGAAAGGTTAGAATTGGTTTGTGACAAAGTGTCTGTCCTAGTTGGGTCAAGAAGACTCCCTCTCTTGGAAAAGTATCTGAAGCACCTTTGTCATGTAACACAGCGTCCATTCTACCACTTAGTGCTCTTACTGAACTGTGCTTTGTTGATGCTGTACCCTAGAGCCTCCTTGAGCAGAGTGTCGCTTTGCAAGATGCCAACAGTTATTTGATATTAAATTGCAATAGGTCAATGTTTAAGTAAAAACGAATGAGGTTTTACATTGTAACCCATATGCATACACGTATGCCAAGTCCAAAGCACTTTTCTAAGATGGTTTAAGATTGCTAGGAGATGGAGCCGCTACATCTCTGTAATTATTTTCAGGGTTGTTTTAAGGGGATGCTGTTTGCTTACAGAATGACTGTGATAATCATAATAACTACCACTTACAGAGCACATGCCACTTACCAGGAGCTGTGCCAAGTCTTTGATCATTTCTAATTCCTGCAAAAACCCTGTACTCATTCCCATTTTGTAGATGAGGAACATGCGACTGAGGAAGCAAACTCCTGAGTCTGCTCTTTCTGTTACACCTTGCTGCCTCCCTCTTAAAGATCACTGGCAATGAGGCAAGATTTTAAATGAAATTTTAAAAACGGGGAGCAAAATAGCTCATCTTCAGAATCCAGATACGCTGCAGGAAAGAATAACCGAGAAACCCCAAGTTCCCACTGTTTCGATGCTGAAGAGACTTTGAATTTGCACAAAAGTCCATGAGTTAGAAGGTGGTCTGGTGGTTTGGAGCAGGGGCCGGTGTTACACGGATCCCAGGGAGGCTCTTTCTCACTCTATAGTTCAATGAAATTCAAATACGGAAGTTCCTTATCATAGAACTGGGCTTATTATTTTAACTCTGCCTTTTCTTTTAAAAGGTCTTTGATTGAGGGATTGAGGGAATAGAGTATAAAGCCCTTTTCTCCTTCATTCAATACTGTGTACTTATGGGAGAAAGATGTGTTTACTTATACTCCTCGGCCGACTCGACTCAACCTTTACATGCAAAGTTTGTACATATAATAGGATTTAGAAAGTGTTTAAGACTATTTACTCAGATTTAAAGTGAGATTGATATTTGTATTCTACCTGCGAAGTAGTTGATATTCCTCTAGAGTCAAGCCACTTAGAATAATACATTTGTTGTCCCTACGATATGAAATTTAAACACAGGTCTTGGAAACCACAGGCAAAGCTGGTACATCTCTTAGTTCAGTGGGTGGATCTACAGGATCTCTGTAAAAGACAGTCTCCCATAAAACTGTCTCCCGTAAAACTTCAGCCCAATGAAACTCACTGCAGAGAATTTACTAGTAGAATTACCCTTTCTTAATGTGGACTGTCACTCTGCATTATGGTGACAAATGACTTAATTTAATTTAAAATATAAACGTGTCATCACATATGAATCTGATTTACCTAAAACAATGAGAGTCAGAATCTTTGTTTACCTTTTTTTATGTTTCCACCAAAATCAAATCAGCTTTCTAATATTTGTTAGAGAACCAAGATTTCTTTCCTCTGTACCTGTAGCAATGTAAGTGGAAGAAGATGAGAGGAAAGGATTGTCTGTGACTGTCCAACTGAATTCTCACCTCTGAACAGAGCTCTAAGGGGAAGAGTATCCTGGAGGCAGTAGTCTCTTGTGTCACCAAAGAGAGTGATCCCAAAACAGGAAAAAAATTATTTTTCAGAATACCCTCCACTATAACATATATTAGAAAAGAAATTTGGAGTCAGACCATGGTTAAAATGCTTGCTTTGCCACATGTTGCCTAGATGACTTCCTTAGTATTTCTAGATCTCAATTTTCTCATCTGTCAAATGGGACAATACCTACCTCATGGGACTCTCATAAGTATTAAATGAGATAGTATATGTAAAGGGCTCTGCAGAAGAGTCTCTCCATAAAATGTTAGTCCGAGTGGTCCTCCTTCAGTTTTTAAAGGGTGACTTGAGAGTTTAGGGTAAAATCATAGTTAATCTGAAACAATTAAAAGAAGTTCAATTTATAAAAGGCCAAATCAATATGAAATTTATATTGGGAAATGTTTAGGTCAGAAGGACATACTCAAAAGGTTCCTGAACTTATCTTGTTAATACTATAATCAAAAAATGATTAAAACCACCTAAATCCTTTTGTATCTTAAGGGACTTGTACCCTTGCCAGATTTTTCTAATGGAATTAGAGAAGCTGGAGATATTCTATCCTATGACTTTCCCCTAAAGATGGGGTTATAATGAAAAGCCCAGTTATGTTATTAATTCTCATCAATCTTATAAGACTCAAAGTCCAATAGTTCTGAAGTAAGTTAAACAAATTTTCAACTGCCATTTTACGTTTTATAAGTAATGTGTCTATACAGACTTGTGATGAAATTGGAGTGGTAAACTCTTCCAAAATGCCATATTGGTAATCGATTCAATGTGTATTAGAAAGAGGTATTCAGCGTGGGAAACAAGAGACTTAATGTTCTTTTCAAGAATGATGTATGTACTTTCTTAAAATTAATAAAAACTTATCTGTAGACAAAATTTCTATTCCATCAGAAAGTGAAAAAGCTTGCAGATAAATCAGTAAAATGATACTAGAAAAACAATTATGGCTCTATGTAGTCCCCAGTGTGACTTACAATAACAGTGCTTTAGGATTTAGTATTAAAAATAGATATATTAGTGTTTTTTTTATCTCTAATGCAGTAAAGTTAGTAACACTTATCCTGCCTTTTTTATAAGATTGTGGTGGTAATAAAGTTAAATCATGAATAAGAAAATTTTTATTAACTATAATATGATTTATAAGCAATGACAACAACCATAACAATAAACTGTTATAGCTATAACTCCATATTTTACTCCATCTTTTAGGAGATTGAAAACTTTCCTGTCTTCTGAATAGTACCGGATCCTACATTTACTTATATTTAAAATGTTTCTATTCTCTTATAGAAAAATAATATTTATAATTTAATAATTTAGTAAGTTTTTACATACAGCATGCCCAGACAGAAATAACCATTATTAAAGATAGAATTACCAGGCCATGTGCCTATCTGATGTTACCTGGAGGGCTTATCTAATGTTGAGAGTTTATGATGATGACAAAAAGTTTCTTGAGATTGATTGAACCAGTGCTTTAAGATTATAACTATATACAGGTTATACTTCTTCTGTTCCACAAACTTAAAAGGCTATATAGCCTGTCTAGTTTCTTTACCCCAAGAATCACGTTAATCCTCAGCAGAACAGCAAAGGGAAGGGTTCTGAGCCAGTTGGACTTGCTTCCTTTAAGGTCTACCTGCTCTTACGACCCTTAGACCCCACAGGTTTCTGTCTGTCTGTCTGTCCGTGGCTGCCATCCTGGAAGGATCCAGGCTGCCATTCCTGAGCTCTCAATTTTCTCATCTCCAAGTGCTTGACTTTGACTTTAAGGACAGTCTGTGGAGTTTTTGCTTTTCTCTAGTTTATTAACTCACCTGCCAAGGAGTCTTGCAGTGTGAGTATAAAAAGCTTACCGGAAGGCCACTGTGAATCCTTTGACTATGCATGTATCTGGCCGTACCTGCAGAATAAAGGCATCCATTTCACTTCCATTTGCAAAATCTTGTATGAGTTCCTCTTGTTGGTCAAGCTTAACCCAGGACTATAGAAGGAAGAGGATTCTGGAGGTTGTATTTCCAGCCTTAGAAGGTGTTGTTGATTGACTCCAGGTGTGTGCAGACAATCCGGCATGATAGGGGTAGGGTGAGGATTTTATGAGTTAATGCACATGAAGGATCGCCTGGCACAGCGAACATAGGAAACATGCAAAAGATGTGGCTCTGATGAAACCCAGAAGTAGAAAGTTACAAGGAGAGAACAAGCCGAGATTAAAAGACAGTAAAATGAGATGAAGGTACAAGTTGAGGGTGAAAGTGAACATGGGCAGATAAGGAAGAAACTCAAAGACAGATTTTGATGAAATTCAAATCTTTATTGGAGGCAAAAAAGAACAGACTTGACTCTGGAAAAACACGAAGTGAAGGCTGTATTAGTCAGAACTCTTTAGTGATAGAAATCTGTCTCCAGTTCAGGTAAAAAGTGAGAATTTGTTGGTTTATATAACTGAGAAATTCAAGTTATTTTCAGGCATACCTGGACCCAGAGGCTTCACCGTGTTACGAGGACTCTCTCCCCATCTCCTGGGTCTGGGATGTGTATGACACTTTCAGATAGACTCTGTCTATGTGAACTTGAGATGACAGTGGGTGTTTCCACACTTAAATCATCCTTGCAGCAGCTAAACCCACAGAAAAGGGGAGCAGCTCTTTCTCCTCCAGCCTCAGATCCTCTGCGTGACTTTGGCATTGTTGGGTGATGTGTCTGCCCTGCATTAATTGTGGTTCCCAAATGGATGGAGTATCTGATTGCACAGCCTGAGTCATGTGGCCACTTCTGTTGCCTGGAAGGTGAGCTGCATTTGAGAGCCCCACCAAATCACATGGCACGAGGGAGGAGAAGTTTCCAAATTAAAAAAAAAACAACAAAAAAATGAAAGAGAAAAAAAATTAACACATGTCCACTACAAAGGAATTATTTAGGAAAATGACCCAGATACATGGATAAGAGCAAAGAAATAAGTTCAATAAAGTAAAAACAAAGGAAGAGATTAAGCATGTAAGGTAATAATTCTAGGTGTTCTTATAGAAGAAACCAGAATCACTTTTCAGATAAGATTAATATACTGTTATATACTATAAAAAAAACTAAAATAGATCATCTTGGGTATAAGATCAATGTCTAAAAATGACAATCACATGATAATTATTATTTTGCCCAGTGCAAGATCTATAGAGCAAAATGATGAAACTTCACTGATAGATATGATAAAAGATTTAAAGAAATGGAGGAATATACCATCTTCTAGGAAAAGACTGAAATATTGTTCAGATGTCATTTGTCCTGAAATCATTTTATAGGGTTCCAGATATTTCCTTTGTGGAACTTACTAAAATTATTCTAATGTTCATAACTAAGAATAAAGAGTTAAAAGTTAAGAAAAAATTTGAAATAGAAGAGTAGTAAGGGAACTTGGTTTAATGGATATTATGGTTGTTTAAAAATTTTCTTGTAGTCGCATATTTAAGAAATGTATGAGTGAGGCACTAACTTAGTTAAGTCTTTATATGGTACGTAATAGTCTAAAATGGACACTATTATTAATATTATTTTCTCCTCCTGACCCCTTCCTTATCCCTTCTTTCTCTTCCTCTTCTTTCTTCCTCCTCCTTTTCCTCGTCCTCGTTTGTTCTCTGCTATTCTCTGAGGAAAGAGTAGGGAACAGAACATTGAAGAAAATAATGTAAAATCAATCATTGGCCCTCAAGCTTGCACTCATCCTGGGTTGATGATTTTCAGAAATCTTTTCCTTGCTTCTTATTTAAAATAATATTATACAGAGCACCGTATTGTCATGAGAAGACTGAAGAATGGAGGCTAATCTATTATTCCAATATGGTTAGCATTTAGGGTTTGAATCTACTTAAGAAACAGATAAAAATACAAGTATGTGTGTATACTTTGACTTCCAAGCCTCTCTTCTGATGTGTAACATTCTTGATTCTTTCTGGGCTCTGATGGACGGCAGCATGGGGCAGATATGTATCGAGAAATGTCAGACGAGCTTGCCTCAAACCTGGCAATCCGTCTTCTGTTGGGGGAACCATGTTGTCATATCATCTACGTTCCGACATCCTTGTAGACCACGGAATCCAGAGCTTGCTACTCTTGCATGTCCCCCAACATAACCCCTCTTTCCTGTGGCATATTCCCAAGGAGTGAGATTCTGGAAGATCTGACTAGTGATCGGTTTTCTCCTGTGTGGCTTCGTCGTGTCCTCTTGTTTGAATTTGCGGCTCATGTCAATCTTAATATTTGTTTTGAGTCACATATGCTGGCCTCTAATTTGCAATTTACATGGATGATGGGGCCCTATTCAAAGTCCTGCTCCTGCTGCCTTTGTGCTGTTCACCTCTCTTCATGTAGTCATTAGACTGAACAGCATATAATTAGGTAACCCATGTAAAGCTTAGATTTCTGAAAGGTTGCCGTTCTTTTCAAAAAGTGAGGGTTTCCATTTTTACCCTCATTCTTTTCTAAACAAAAAGACATTTCCCCCCTGTGGTTTTCATATGAATGTAGTAACTTAGAAACAGTTAGTCCTGTAGGTGGGTAATAATTTTGGTTTGTTTTCACCTGAGAGCCGGTTTTTGTTTACACAGCTTGTATTTAACTCAGCGTAGGCTGAGGTTGATTTGCCTTCATTTGTGGATGAGTGTGTTGCTTTTGGAAGCCAATGAAATTGGCCCGTTTTTGAAATCCCTAAAGATTGAAAAACGACCCAACAAAATAACTCAGTTTCCAGCTTACTTTTATGTTTCTTTGACTACCTGTATGCACAAAACCTTCCTGAAATGACTTGTTAAGATAGACCATGAAAATATAAATACTGAAGAAAACAGATGTTCTTGCTGAAATTATAGTAATTGTGTGTTCACTTGTCAGAGACAGATTCATGATTATAAATGTAGTTTAAAAAATAGCCTTAGTTGGTGAAGCAAAAGCAAGCTCATAAAAGAGTAAATAGAAGTGTCTATAAATGTTTCATTGAAATAAAATAATAGAATGCATAGGGAGCCTATTGAAGTATTAATGCATTATCATTTCTTATACCTGATGTTATTTTTTGAAGAAATAAGAAAAGTATAAACTTTTTAATTCTGCAAGGTTGAAAGGAAAATGACAAGCTACATCAATGGTACCCAGAATACTGGTTAATAGCAGTCATCTGGGGAATTCATTAAAATCAGATTCTTACACCCATATACCAAAATTCTGTTATGGAGGAGTATGGGTGGGCCCCAGGAATCTAAATTTTTAATAGGCTACTCCCCCATGATGCTATTGCAGAAAGTCTGCAGGTAACATTAGAAATGCTTGTTTTATACAAAATTTTGTACAGATGTCCAGTGGTACATTTCTATGTTCTACTTTCTTATGCTCTGAAAAAAATGAAGTTGGGTTTTAAAAATGCCCATCCTTGCACACCTTGCATTATAAATTTAATAGAATATAATAGCCAGCTGGTCCCTGGCATATTGCCACATAGAACCACCTCTGGAAAATACTGCTTCAGCTCAGGACAAATCTCAAGAATAGAGAAGCAGAAAGACTGGTGAGATGTTGACCATCGGACGTGATGCTGGTTCAGTTCTGTCCTCTCTTCCCATTTGTCAGTTGACTTCATCTAAACGACGAATGTGATCTAAAGTACATTTGGCAGAATTTATGTGTTTTTCTCTTTAAATCTCTACTTTCCATAGTTTGGCTCATGTCTAACATACATTCAGAGGCAGAATATTCCTTAATATCATTGTTTTTATTTTGGGAGGATCAAATCATTGCAATGATATTTATTAGGCGATAAAACGATGGGTGTCCATGACCAGGTCTCCTTGGCAAGAGCATTTGAAGAGTTCGGCATTTGAAGGAAGAGAAGGGTATCAATGAGAGGGCAAAAGCCGGAGAATTACAGAGCTGCTTGAAGGAAGTGATTTCTAATATTTTTGTGCTGCGGCTTATCTTGCTTCCACTGGAGTTGAGATTGAGATGGGCAAGTCGAAGTCCTCGATGAGATTATTCTATATGTAAATATAAACATTCATACCTAGACACAAAGACATGCTAATAAAGTAGTATATATAAAATCCTTCAAGATTGGTTTTGTGCCTTGTTCTTAAGTGTATATTTCTTAGGTAGTATAAATCCAGTTCAAGCATGTTAATATCAGTGAAACATAAGTATAATGTAAACAGTTAATATATTTATGCAATTAATGTGCCAGAAAACAAAAACAAACAAATTTAAGTCGGTAGACTCGCTAAGCTATTATAGCAAGGGTAAATAATGTTATGGACATGAAGGCTAGTAGCCATATGAAATTACTAATATGTTTTTTTTCTTTTTTCCAACCCAAACTCTCTCTGATCAGATTTCTTATAGAAAAGATATACAGGACACCCACATGTATAGTGTGGAGCTTGACAGACCAGACATCAAGATGGCAACTCAGATCTCCAAGATCATAAGCAACGTAATTTCTCCTTCTTAATCTTGAGTAGAAATGATTTCTTATTTTTGTAGGAGGAAAAGCACAGCTTTGGGAGTTGGAGGGTTCATTTAATTAGTGTAATAAATCAATTGGAATTAATGACCTCTCAATTTTTTCCCCTAAATTATCCATTTGATTATGTTAATTATTTGGGTATGTGCAGAAATGGCCTAAACTCAACTTGACTATGGCTAGTATAACCATACTTTCAGAGAAATAAGTGTGATTTGGGTATAAGATCACATTCAGATATCTCAGCCTAAAAGTCAAGGTTGTCAGTCATCTGGTCCCATATATTCTCTCATCTCACCTGACTCTACTCCAAAGACCTTTGCATGGCCTCATTTCTATTTTGCTGCTGTTAACTAGCACCATTTTACTTGAATATATGGAAAACTCTGGTTAAATGTGATTATTTAAATTGAACCAAGTATTTGAACAGCATAGGCTAAATTTACTCTGAAAATCAGTAATTAATAAATTTGCCTACATGGCAATCAAACATGGTCAGCCCGTTTCCCGAGAATAAACAAAACCATAAAAGCTTCCTGTATGCAGAATGCAGGATCTCAATTATCCAGAAATTTGTCCTAATATTTTTTGTCAGTATTGATACATAAATATGAATACAAAGATGATGAGTGAATACGTAGCCTCAAAATTAGTAATTATTTTACTGCAAAAAGTGAAATTTATTTAAATAACCACACAATAAAATCAATTCCTGCTTTAGCAGTCAACATTTTAATATTTGATGTATTATAAGGAGTTTTTTTAATGGGCTAAGGAACTGTTATATTAATATTTTATTTTGACTAATGTCAATGTAATCTTCATTGGAAAATAAAGAATGTAACATTCTCTTATTTTTTCATTTTAGGCAGAATACAAGAAAGGGCAAGGAATAATGAATAAAGAGCCTACTGTAATTGGAAGACCAGATTTTGAACATGCTGTGGAAGCTTCTAAACTTTCTAGTCAAGTAAGGCTCTCAGGATAATTCCACAATGACTTTATTCAGAGATTTTGTTTCTAGCAGCACAGGAAAATATTTCATTTTAGATAATATCTTTAATTGCAAGTATAAACAGAGATAATGTTTCTGAATTCATTTCAGATAGGATTGTAATAATTATGAATTTCAGCAAAGGAAAAAAAATTAAGTCTAATTTTAAGCAGAAAACAAAGTTTTCTTTTCTCCAGGGTCAAATCTGAACCTGTTTCAATGAGTTTGGCCATGTGGTTACATTTTCCTGGATTTCCAGAAGTTAGCAATAGTCATGCTAAATAATTGTATTTTTATCTATACATGCACACGCAAAATTTAGCTTAGTAATAAACATGTTAATTTTCCAATTTTTGAATGCTTTAGTTTAATCACAAAATTTAAAAAGGATGATGAGAATGAAGAAAACTTTGAAATCTTATTGAAGAGCATAAACTAAGATCAGAAAATGTATCAAGACATGCCATATTTTTGGCTGAAATTCTCAATAGATAAAAATTTCACTTCTCCCAGAATTATCATATAAATGTCATGCCATTTCAATTAGAATCCAACAGGGCTTTTTTTTTTTTTTTCTAATATGGATAAAATGATCTTAAAGTTTGTATGAAAAAGAAATGCCTGAGAATAGCCTTTAAAAGTATGAAAATGAAGACCAGTGAAGGGGAACTTAAGTTATGAGTTGCCATAAGATACTGTTAATAGAAAACCACTGAAATTAAACCAATATGGGATTGGTATAGTGAGAGATAAAATAATCAGTAGGATAGAATAGGGAGTCTTGAAATAGATTCTGATGCGTATAAGAATTTAATATGTGATGGAAGTGTTGATTCCAGTCGGTGGGGAAAGGCTGGGGTAGTTAATAAATGTTGCTGACATAACAGGCCATCCATCATGGTAAAAACAAAATTGGACCCGAATCTTAAATCATATACAAAAATGAATTCCAGGTGGATTAAAGATGTGAATGCAAACAATAAAATAATTTTAAAATCTTAATAGAAAATTCAGGAGACTCTATATACCACCCTGGGATAACAGAGTTGTTCTTAAACAAGACCAGAGATCCAGAAGCTATAGTAGGTTTGCATGTTGACTATATAAAAGTTAAAAACTCTTTTTAATGGAAAAGGTAACATTTGCCGAGTCAACAATGATGTTATCATGTAGTAATTTCTATACAGTTACAGTGTTTTCCACTTTGAAATTATCCGTTTCTCAAATTGCAAAAGTCTTAATTAAATTACATTTCAAAATGGAGAAACATAAATGATGAAAGGTAGGAAATCTAACTGAACAACATAAAATAAGTTCTGAACAAATGAAGACATACTATGCTCTTGACTCTAGAGTCTTGATACTTGATAATCATAAATGTGTTAATTCTTTCAAGATTAATTTTGAAAACTCTGTGCAATTCTAACCAGAATTGCAGGGTTTTAAAAAATTTAAATGAAATTAAATATTTGAATAAATTAAATATGCTAGAGTTTATACATAGAAGGGTGTGTCTGTGAATAGTTTTTTAAAATATAAAAAAAGAGCAGCAATCTTTAAATATTTAGGAAAATATTTGTAATGCCTATGATGGGAACATTTTAATACCTGTAATACACAAAAGTTCTCTAAAATAGAAACAAACAAAAAAAATTAACATCCCTGTAGAAAAGGGGGCAAATGACATAAATAGACAATTCACAGAAGAGCAAACATAAATGGCCAATCAACACATAAGAAGATGTTCAAATTTATTAGTAGAAAGGAAAATGCCAATAAAGTAAAAGGAAATTGTTATTTACACCCACCACATTCTATGACTCGTCAGTGTGGAGGAGAAGAACATGTGGAGTTAGGAGGTAGGTGTGAGCAGGGTTGGATTTAGAGAGAGAGAAAACTCTGCCTAAGGGAAAGTCCCCAAATAAAGGTTGGGAATGAGCATGCCAGGGGACAGAAATCTCACGGCAGAGGCTCAGAGTGAGAGGCTATGCTTGTGAACATAAACAGGAATTTGGGAGTTTAGATACTGTGCAATGATGGATGGGTCAGTGTTTTGATTTTGACGATAGGCCACTACTTAGCAGAGTAGGAGTGCTGCATTCTTTTATATATATATTTTTCCCAATTTTTTTATTGTGATAAAATACATATAACATAAAATTTACCATCTTTACCATTTTTAAATGTGCAGTTCAGTGGAATTAAATACATTTATAATGTCATGCTACCATCACCGTGATCCATCTGCAGGGCTCTTTGCCTCCTGTCCTTGTGAAATTCTATACCCATTAAATAATAACTCCCCATTCTCCCCTTCCTGGAATAACGTATTCTATAAAAGAAATGGTGAGAGAAAAAGCGGTATCAGAATGTAATCATGGGAGTATTTTAGAGTTGAATACCAAAAAGAAAATATCAGAACTACTTATTGCCATGTTAACTGTAGTCCCTTACATAAGAAATAAGTAATCACTGAAAATTAAAAAAATATATATTTCTTATTTTTTTCTTTTTTTCAAACATTGAGATTAACAAGGAACCTTTTTTATTCTTTTTTCCCCCCCTTTTTTTCAAAGATCACTGAAAATTTTGAGCAAAGAAAGATTGTAGAAAAAAATACTACTTAAGGAAGGTGAATGTGGCAACGCCGTGTGGGAAAGTTTGGCCTCACAAGAGGCAGAAAGGAGAGACACCCAAATGTAATGTGTCTCATGATAATTGTTTTACAGATTACAAGGAGCTCTCACTTTGTACAAGAGATTGGGTGTGTCTGGCTGACACTCTCATTAAAGGGCTAAGATGGGATATGACTCCCAGCTCTTCTTTTCCAAATAATGCTTGATGAAGACCCAGGGGACATGGGCATTGCTTAGATTTCCAGCACAGCTGCCTGACTTCTTACAACTTCACCCTTTTCTGGGGACAAAAAGTCCCCATCAATTACATATGAGAAGAAGCAGATTCGGGAGAAGCAATGTGGTTGGGTGTAGTGATTACGAAAATGGGCCCTCAAGCAAGACCACCTGGGTTAAAATCCTAGTTCTGTTCTTGCTAGCAGAGTGACCTTGGACAAATTGCTTAATTTCTGTACCTTCAGTTTTCTCATCTGTATAATGAGGATGACAGTATTAGTGTCTACTTCTTAGGGTTGTCGTGAAGGTTAAATGAATTACTGTAAGTAAAAGACTGAAAATGGTACCTAGCCCATAGAAATGTGACATAATTTTATAGGAATCATTTCACTATAGATATTCATAATAGTTTTCTCTTCTGCATTTTTAGATGAATTCATGCACAGAATGGAGCAGGGATGGGAACGCTGGCTCTTACATTCTGGTTTTAAATTCACTCCATCGTAACCCTATTTGAGAGTCCCTAGGAGAAAATTTTGATATTTGAGGTTTTATTGTCATATTTCAAATTGAGTCCACAAAAATCCTACCATTTGATTCCCACTTGGGCTTTTAAGCAGGTTTTTTTTTTTTAATCTCAAATTATTTAGCAACTGAGTGATCAGATGCTTAAGCAGATTGTAATTTGCAAGTTACATTATATCTATCATCATTATTTTCCATGACATTCTTACTGACCTTATGGTGTATAAACTTATCAGAAAGGGGGGAAGTTGGGCAGATGAATAGAATTTCTGGAATGAACTCAGTATGTTCCATTTGTATTTTCAGGTGTATCAACTAGAAATAACAACAGAAAACATAGTGTCTTATTTTCACTGATAACTTTGAAGATCACATACTCTCTTGCTCCTAAACTAGTGACAGAGGCACATAAATACATAGAAGGGAAATGTTTTAGGAATTTAATAAACAGGGAAGCAGGGGACAGGATGCAGGGAGAAAAAGAAGATAGCCCTAGAAGTATTGTAAGAGGGAAGGCAATAGCAAGGCAATGGTCATGGTATGTAAGGGTAGGACTTGTCTGATGAAAGGAGAGCCACAAAGTGAGTGGTCGAGGTTCTCACATTTTACCTGTAAATTGAGCTTTGTGAGATTTTACCTGGAACAGGTAATGGAGACACGTATGAACCCCTTCTTATGTTAACTTGTGTAATAGCTTGCTCCCATAGTCATAAACTTTCCCTTTTTCAATTTAGAAGATACATAAAATTATAGTCAGGTCATTAAAAAAAAATCAGTAACTTAAAAGTAAAATCTCATGTGCCAAGAAAAAGAGATTGGTATATATGTATCTCAAATGTAAATGCAATAGTTCTTGAAGTCATCAACTTAAAAAATTTACCAGACATCTTAATTGATTACTTGGAATTTGTCTATGCGATGAATGAATTCTTTGTTCAGTTTTATAACCTCCAGAAAGAGCTATGTATTTATAACCATTGGTATTTGTCCTCAAGTTACATTTGTTATATTGATTAAGAATGGGTTTTAAACCTGAAAATTACATGATGGATGGTTATGAAAATTTAGTAATAAATAATGTCCTTAGATTGTAAAGGGTAATAATTGGTTTGGAGAATCGCCCATTCTCCCTTCCTGGCAAACACTCCCTCCGCCAACCTCCTCACACCCAAGTACCAGCTTAAATGTCACGTCCCTGACTTGCCAATTTCAGTGGTATCTCTCTTCTCTCCTTTATTTTCTGCTCTTCTTCTTTATAGTTCTTGACACAATTCATAATAGTTGTGTATAGGGTATATTATGTGTTTCAAATATCTACTTCATTTACCAAATGGTGGACTCTGTGGACAGGCCTTTTGTGCCTTTGACCCACCATTATGGGATGGCACAGATTAGGTTGCCAATAAATACATAGACTGATGAAACACATTTTCCCTGGATCATTAACATTTGGTGCAAAATCAGTAAGAAGCTATTTTGCAAAGAAAATCAGAGTGGAGATAATTATTTTGTGTAAAATTCAGACAATAACTATTGCTGATTTTGTGATGAGTTCTACGCAAGAATCTGTTTGTTTTATCTTCCTTGACAGCTTTAAGTTTAATTTCATCCAAACTTGAAGGGAATCGATGCCTATAGATATGTGGTGTTGTATTATTTGCTTACTTTTCATTTTCAATGATAATTAAGGTGTGCTTATCAAATTTCCCGCTTCTTTCCTAACATTTGTATGTATGGCTATGATAAAAAGTTTTCATTCAGGGTCTGCTTTTTTTCTGCCTTTACCAACTCTTTGTGATGTTAGTGTGAAGTGCGGCACACCTCGTGGTGGAAGCTTTAACTATCGTGTTTGGAAATTAGGCTTCACAGCATGGACACACTGCTCTGTCCAGATCAGTTACAAGGAGCTAATTTAAATGTTGTCATTGTAGCTTAAGAATACCAGTGTTTTCTCCAAGTATGAGCCTCTGAAAGTCCTGCTAAGCCTTTTAAAATTCTTTATATTTATTTATTTATTTATTTTTATTTCATTATATTATGGGGGTACAAATATTGTTAGGATTACATATATTGCCCCTGCCAACCCCTTTTAAAATTCTTTAGAAAACTTTTAGGAGTTTGATCCCATATACCTACACAGTATTTAAAAAAAAAAGATGATAAATATCAGGACTACTAGGTATGCTATTCATAATGTAAATAGAGACAGTCATATGGAATAGCTTCATTTGTTTCCAAAATAACTGATCTAGTGTTAAGGAGTAACATTGTGTCTTAAACCACAGCAAAGTTACCTTCTACCTTACTCAAATGATCTTAAAACCAGAGAGGGATAAATAAGAAACAGTTGGGTATCAGTGTCTGGTCAATGTATTCTTTATATAATGCAGTTGTTTTACTTTGTGGTTAATTAATGAGGGGAATTCTTGTGTTTTTGTTCCTTAGCCACCTTGAATCAAATCACTCAGAGAAATGAAGGGTAAAATAAGATAAATTTCACAACACATTGCTTATTATTAAAATTACATTCAATATAAGTATATGAATGACAGATTTATTATTGTTTTTCAGAAATATACAGATGTCCTTGACTTCTAATAGTTTGACTTGAGATTTTTCAACTTTACCCTGGTGTGAAAGTTTCAATAGAAACTATATTTTGGGTACTCATACAACCATTCTGTTTTTCACTTTCAGCACAGTATTTAATAAATTACATGAGATATCCAACACTTATAAAATAGGCTTGGCATTAGATGATTTTGCCCACTGGTAGGCTAATGTAAGTGTTCTGAGCATGTGTAAGGTAGGCTAGGCTAAGCTATGAAGTTTGGTAGGTTAGATGTACTAAATGCATTTTTGACTTACGATGTTTTCAACTTATGATGGGTTTATTGAGATGAAACCACACTGTAGATTCAGTAACATCTGTACATTGTCTTGGAAGAGCAAATGCCAAGTTTAATAACAAAAAAGAATTTGTCATTTTCAAATACCCTATGTATCGCCTCTGCTCCTATTGTAATTGTGCTGGAAGCCTCAGGGTTTGCAAAAACAGTATGATGGGCTCTCTGTGTGCAAAGTTCATATAATCCATTTTTGCTGTTTGGCTAATACAGTATGTTGGTGAATCTGGCTAAGTCAGAAATGTCATTCCAGGGGAAGTCAGTTAAAGAATACACCATCTTTGTTGAGTGGATACCCTTTAGGCACTAAAAACCTAGGGGAGAGACAGAGCCAATGATGAAGATATGATGAAAAGCACCATTGCAGAGAGGTGGATAAAATGCAAAGTGTGTGGGATTGAGTGGTTAGGGGAGGACCAGGCAGTGAAAACCTTTTTGCTTTTGTTTCAGCTACTGTATAAAATAATGAAGGAAATCTAAATTTATTTCATTTGTGATTTGTCCTTGATTTCAAGACATAAAATAATTTAAAAACATCAGTTTTTCTTTTTTTAATGAGGCCTTGGTGATTATTTACGGTAAATTTATGAGGCAGTGTGAATGTCAGAAAGTTGTTATTATCAAATGGGACCACAACAGAAAATATTTCCTGTAAACCATCTTGAAATATTCCCCAAATGCTGTATTTCCACCAAGATTTTCGGTAGCTTTCTCTCATAGCTACTGGACACATGTCCCCGAAGGAGAACTTTATCCTATATACATGTTTGATTAACATAGATGGTATGAGCTATCCCCAAATTGCTTTTTAACACGTTGACTGGCATACTAGAAAAAAAAATGTTCCTTGAGGACACAGTGTTTTATTACAAAAATAGAATAAAAACTTTGAAAACAAAATGATCTTTTCTAATTTAATGAAACTTTTTAATTTTTTATTGTTTTCTGGACGTGAGTTATATGCAACTTGAAATATAGTTCACGTGACTCAAGGTAAAGAGACGTGTGAGTTACATATACTTCACGAGGCTCTGGGCTCCAAACTAACATGAGTTAAATACAACTCACATGGCGGTTAATGTGTTAAAAAAAGGTCTTTGCAAGGCAGATCCTTTAGATATGTGAATAAAGGTACATGATGAGAATATTGTAAGAAAACAGAATATTGTAAGCATTATAATATTGGTCAAATATTATAAGAGAACAAAGCAACTTACTTTGGCTTTGAAGTCTGTGCATACAGAAAATCAAACAGGATGTGAGGTGTGAGTAGCTACGTTTTTTTTTTTGTAGAATACTTGTATTTATATTTATATTCCAATTAGTTATCATAACATACTTTCACATAATTCCCTATGCATGGAGAAAAACTATAGTGCTAAAAGATAAATTGATAATCCTTTTTTGGTTATTCCAAAACTACTTTAAAAAGAGAAAAATAATTTACAGTGAATATTGGAGATGGTTTTCTTGCTGAATAAATTGTAGAGTTAAAGCAGATTTAAAAAATGATGTTAAATAGACCCAGGACATTTCAGAAAATGTAATTCTTAAAACTAAATCTTCCGACAAATGAAATACGGGAAATAATGGTACAGACCATCCCCTTTATTTGGAATAATTCCCTTAGGAAAATTCGTATGCAAATTCTGGGGGCTAGGACACATTTTCCAAATGTGGTAGACCTTAAGACATTTGTGGTCAAAGTTTCTAATTGATCATAAATTATAGGAATGCAGAAATGGAAACTGACATTTAAAAATCTTGATATTTTAGTGTATAATTCTTGCTAATAGGATTTGAGTTCATGCCTAATTGCATTTGTGATCAATGTTCAAGTAGAGCTTTCTTGTTTTTGTTTTTTTTAACGTTTATGCCTAATTAGGCTTTATTGAGGGGGGTGGATACCAGGAATTTCAAGTTTGCAACCATTCATTTTTAACATAGCTCTTATTTGATTTCTTTAAGAACCAAAAGTGTTATTTTTAAAATTAAAGCTAAATATACTATTTGATTTATCCTATTTTTTCTTTCATGACAGATTAAATACAAAGAAAAATTTGATAATGAAATGAAGGAAAAGAAGCATCATTATAATCCTCTTGAAAGTGCTTCTTTTAGGCAAAATCAGCTTGCTGCTACACTGGCAAGTAATGTAAGTTGTAATTCATAAAAAATGATTTTCAATATCTTTTGATTCTTGTTTTCTTAGAATCAACTGTGTATTATAATTACTGATACTTAATCAAAATCGTATAGTTTCCAAGTAATTTGTGGCTGAACTAAAGCTTATTTTTCTGAAGCTCTTTTTGAGAAAAATGTATTATTGTAATTTATTATTAATGGTTACTGATTACTAATAGTAATAGTATTGCAATGAAATTATTATTTCTGATCAAGAGTAGAAATAGATTATAGAGTTTTGCAGAAAAGAGTTCTATATTGCCACAAATTAGTGGTTAGGACAGTAGTTACCTCATGTAATTATGCCCATGAAATTGAATTTATTGTAAAGTATTACCTGGCACACGGTGTTTTATTATAAAGAAATTTTCAGAAACTGCACTTATAATGACTTAAAATTTCTTTCTTATTCCTTATGTAAATGCTATGAAATGTTTCATAAGATTTGTTTTCATTTCATGTTTTTAAAAATAAGATTCATTTTTACAAGAAACAATGTTTTAAATTCTTATTAGAATTAAGCAGAGTATAAAAACAGAAACATCGAAAATATTGGTTACTTTGCTATAGTTGAAAATGTGTAGAGTTCATTTTTAAGTATGAAAATTAAATATTGTCAAACTGTTGCTTTGTTAGATAATTTAAGCCTGTCAACTCCCATTATCTCTTTGGGACTTAAGTTTATTTTGCTTTCATTAATGTTTAGAAGGTATTGTTATTTGTGTTCAATAACCAACTTTTGTTTGTTTCCAGCAATTGAAATGGTTGTTTCTGTCTTTTAGGACCCCTGGGAATATCAGAATGATTTCTTTTTCTTGTTTGATTATTTTTTGTATGTGTACAAACATTAAAGGAAATAGAAATGAAATAGACTTAAAGGAATCTAGAACACAGTCCTGAAAGCTTAAGGTTTAGAATCAGATGGCCTGGACTTATATTCTGTTCCATCACTTACTATTATGCCTTCAGCTTTCTGTGCCTCAGTTTCCTCATCTGTAAAATGGAGATGAACACTTAAAGTACCTACCTACTGGAGTTTTTGCAGAGATTAAATACTTAATACATATAAAGGGTTTAGAAAAGTTTTGGCACATAGTAAGTGCTCTATATGTTTGCTATCATTAATATTCTATTATTATTACTAGTGTTATATTTCCAAAGCAGTTGGTTAAAAAATAAAAATGTCTGTATGGCTGTAGGATGAAAAACACCAAAAGCCTAAAATCACCACAAAGCATAATTGCAATACTGTAGTAATTTTTAAAGAATAAAGTGGCTATTCTCTTTATTTTTTTAAAGCAGAGTCTCAGTGAAAATTATATGATTCTATTAACATCACCCTTCCTGAATATGTAAACAATAAAAGGGATTATCAAAAGATTTTCCAGTGTATATAGGAATAAAACTTTTTTTTTACTTATTCAGTAGTAAATCAGCACCATCTAGTGGCTACTTGTAAATTCATCTGTCAATTTACCACTAAATAGTACCACTTTATGATGTATTAAGAATAATGCAATAATGCAAAAGCAAAACATTTCCTTCTCCTGGATGGTATTTTTTTCCATGTTATTTTTATAGGTGAAGTACAAGAAAGACATTCAATATATGCACGATCCAGTTTCAGATCTCCCAAATTTGTTGTTTTTAGACCATGCTTTGAAAGCCAGCAAAATGCTCAGCGGAGTAAGTGCGTCATCTGACAGCAGCTGTAAATGTCGTGTGGCCCCAACAAGTAGATGCAACTGCAGTGCTTGTGGGCTTACCTGCTGCCTTAGACACGCCTGTGCGTCACTCTTCCCTCAGTGACTAACTCGTTGAAAAGTAGTGATCTGCTTGCATAAAGCCCGCCAAAGCTGCCACTTTACGAAGGGGGTTTCTTGCTCGCTCTTTCGTGTCTCTTGAATCCAACTGCACTTCAAAGAGTTTGCCTGAGTGTCCCTTCTGTCTTTCTTCTTCTTCTTCCCCTTTCTTCATCTGTATTAGATTAAAACCACTTGAAATTCAGGCTTTCAAGTCAAGGACCTTTTATTTTATGCAAGCCAGACCAGAGTGTCTGAGAGTTAGTACACTTTCAGTAGCATAAAACATTGTCTTAGTCTGAATTGTATTTTTTTTCTTTAAGTCAATGCTAAAGGTGGTTATATTACATTGACACTATGTTTTTAGTCCCGTGATGGTTTCCTTGTTCTCAGTCGAGGCAACCAGAGAGGAGGGTGATGTTCTTCTTTATGTCCTGATGGAAATATTTGTGTTCTTAGTGCATCTGGACCCTGGCCTTCCATCTCAGGATGTCCCATGCTGATGACGAACTCTAATTTAACCTCAGATTATTTCCATACCTATTTTTATCTATCACTCACTCAAAAGTGTCTTAATTCATTGAATATCTGCTTTGGCAAGGCCCAGATCAGATGGAGAAGCATATATTGGGCAAAGCATGAAAAAAAGTAAAGATAATTGTCTTCAGTAGACATGCCCATAGTCACAGACTTAAAAATCTGTAGTCAAAACCTGGTTTCCAAACAGTTAAATAATGAGATACAGCTTCAAGTCAGTTTTAGAAATATCTATACTTGGCTTCGATATATTGAATCTTATATGCATGATTTTGTAAGCCTCCTTTCTCAAACATCAGCACCGTTGTCATCCTTCCTGAATGGTATTATGCATGTAAATAGTTTGTACTCGCAGAGATTTGTTTACTTACTTTTTTTCTTTAATCGCTGATCCTTGGATGAAAAGCAGAACATCGTTCTTTCCAGGCTGTTGAGCAGGGAACGGAGGTTAGAGGAATAATTGACAGGCCCAGAATTAGCACTCGGTCCCAGGGCGCTGAAATCCGATTGTCTTGCCATTTCAGTGTTCATTCCTTTGTGCACATTCCTCTGTTCCTGGAGTGTCTCTGTCTCAGTGCCATGTTTTTCTCCAGAACTCACAGACAAGCTTCTAAAATTGATATATTTCCATTCTGTCAGCTCTCTGCTTTCTTTACAGCCAGTCTTTGGTGTTCGGTTTTGATCATGGCGGTTGTAGCATTTGCTCTTGACTTTTCCCTGTCCATACTTAGGTTAAATTTCCTAGGGACATGGGGATTCACATGTAAAGAAGCCAATAAAAATATCATAATGGTAATTTAAAAATTTGGTAGCTGCAAGAATGCATGCCACTCATAGGCAGTATTTCTTTTCAGAAATGTTGAACTTGATTTTATAATAATGGTGAAAAAAAATCACAGTTGAATATAAATTGTTTCTATCATCTCTTCAACAGAGAAAACCCAGCAAAGTCATTTGTTATATTTATTTTGTAGATCATTTATAATGTTTAAATCTTCATTCAGGTGGTGCTTTTGCCTAGAGCACAGAATTTTTTTCCCCATAGATAAATTGTGATTGAATGATTACTTCAATGGAGAGAATACTTAAGACTTAAAAAATGCATTACTCTGAAGTATCTATTAAAGTTATACAATAATACATTGACTTGACTGTATTGTACATTAGAACAGCCTACCTTTAAGTTCTAATGTAAAGAGAATTGAACTTTTGTTGATTTACAAAGGCAGTTTAATTATATTAAAAGATTGAATAAAAGATTACTCAATAAACAGACATTCTGCTGAAATTAATTATCAGTTTGTTATAAATGGCTGTTTTTTTAAAGACCTCTAGATGTCTTTGGCATATATCAGAATTATTTTTGTTTTAAAAAAAGTTGTGAATAGAATGATATGAACACCTCATGAGTTTGTACAACCATACTAATTAAATTCCTGAGGAAACATTTTCCCCTTCGAAAACTGACCTCTTGTAGCGTTCAGCTTCTTTTATAACTTTCCGTAAATTAAAAATATACATATTGTGTTATTCTGTTTAACTCCCACTAGGAGGCAACAGAGACTATTATATGGAGAAAAATACTAGAAATTTCATTTGCAGGTTTTAGTTCAAATAAGTTTTCATTATTATTATTTTGTTTTTGTTTAAATAGGAGTTTCTGAGATTGTAATGAAAATAAATAGTTGTCTTGAGAATAATATTTTTTGACCTTTTCTCAATGTATGTCCATTATTAGGATAGGCTTTATTGGTTCTGGATTTGAACTCAGTAATGGAATATGTTCTAGTTTATTACATTCAAGTCATGAATCTTATAAAATATGTTATAAAATAACTTCTGATCAATTTGTAAAGTTTCCAAGTATATTTTTATTTTACCTTTTCTGTTTTATTTTGTTTTTTTTTTTTGGAGACAGGGTCTTGCTCTGTCACCCAGGAGTGCAGTGGCATGATCATAGCTCACTGTAACTTCAAACTCCTGAGCTCAAGTGATCCTCCTGCCTTGGCCTCCCAAAGCACTGGGATTACACGGGTGCTCACCATGCCTGGCCTTCTAAGCATATTATTATTTTTCGAGATTATCTTTTTATTTTTTTTCAGTAGAGAAGCCAAAAATTAGAACTTGTGGACCATGGCTGTGTTCCACAGGGAACAGCAGCTCCTCTGGGGCAGGTCGCGTGGACTTTCTGTTCCTCCTGGCTCTGGGCTTTCCTCCCCTTTCACTCTCAAATCCCTGGAGCATCTCCCAAGACCCAGATGTAAATTCCTCTGTGGCCGGCTCTTTCCTGCTCCCTTTCAAATGCTGCTTGGCTATCCTTCCACTCTAAACAAAATTGCCATTTGTCCTGAAACCCTCATTGCCCAAAGAGCAACTAACTTAAGCTTCTTACGTCTCCGGAGTATTGATTCTTTGAGAACTATCACTTACTTTTAAAAGTCTTTTCCAAATCGGGCAAAATAACTTAGTGTCCAGTCTCCAATGCTAGAAATCATGAAGCAGTTTTTGTCTTATTGCTGTCTGGTACCTTTAGAGTCTTCCTGTGACCAAAGTTGTCACCTTCATCTAATCTGGTCTCTTCCAAATTCACCTTCAGCCTATATGTCTAAATAGTAGCCTTAATCTAATTTCTTCACCTTGAAAAATTCAACTGACTGTACCCAGATTTGTCAGTTTCTCTTCCAGGTACTTCTTAGCCTTTCCTTTTAGGAAAATTAATTGAATTATTAAATATTTCTTGCCCTCTCATGTTCCATTGTGACCATCGATCTTCTTTACGGTTGAAGCTTTGCATATGACTTTTCTCTTTCTTGTTTCTAATTTTCCTTCCCTCTGTTCTTTCTTCTTTTCTTTCCTTCTCTTCCTTTGGGTACTGTTAGATAGAGTCATTCCTGTTCTATGATATGGGCAAGACAAATAGCGTTTATTTCGCTCCACCTTGCCTATGACACGAGTGCCACGGCCACTCCTTGGCGTTGCCAATGTCCTTTACAGCTGATCGTCCTCTGCCTCTCTTGTGCGTTCCATATGCTGTTCACTCTGACCACCTAGAGCTGGTCTCTATTGCGTCGTCTGTTGATCTCCACGTCAGAAATCTCCTACGTGCCAGCTGACTGCGGATGGGGACTTGATAACAGCTTTGCGGCTCTAAGTGGCTTTATGTCTCAGTTTGCATTCCTAAGTATGAATTGCTTTAGTCAGTCTCTTGGATTCTAAACTTATTTTCATGTTCTGTATTTTAGCGAGAATATAAAAAGCTTTTTGAGGAAAACAAAGGAATGTATCATTTTGACGCAGATGCCGCGGAACACCTGCACCATAAAGGCAATGCCACCCTCCAGAGTCAGGTACGTGCTCCTTGGGCTCACGTCCTTCCTGCCAGGACCCTGTGAGCATCCTGACATCTGCCGCTCACGGCCACGTACCTTGACTGAGAATGGACAGTTGCAGGAAAGAATAGATACCAGGAAAGTTAACATTGCTTTGGAAAATCTCAAACACTATTTTCTATGTGTTTATTGGGTCAGGGGATCTTGAACTGTATTTCAATATAGAGGCATTTTATAAAATAACCAATACTTCACATAATTAAAAACTTATATGAATTAATTAAACTGTGGTCAAATCTCATGATGATTTAAATTTTTATAGTGTACTGATTTGTCATTTTGAGCTGCACAATTAATTTTCCAGGGGCAAAGTTTATTTTAATTTCTTAGTTCAATTATAAGCATTATTAAAAAGAGAAAACAATCTTATCAGTGTATTTTAAATTAATATTTCTTCCAACTAAGAACTTCTGCGTACCCTTGAAAAAACTTATAAAAGAAAATCTTCCTAGCACACTTGAAAGTTGGTATCTATTTTTTTAAAATTTTGAGTTAAAATAGTTGTGAAAGATGTCATTTCCAGCATTTAAGATAAAATTTTACATCCCTTTTTTAAATGTATTCTGTGAATTGTAAATTCCATAATGATTTCATACTCACCTTCATTTATTTAAAAAATTTGCAAACCAGCAATTTTACAAATTTACAAATGGAAAGTACATCATTTTTTCTCTTTAAATTCTTAATTTCGTTTTATTTTTCCTTAAAATTTTATCCTAATGGCATATGCTACTAATATTATACTTTCAATACTTTTATTGACCACTTTATTATACTTCTCTGCAACAAAAATGTGTCTACAAATAGGTGTTTTGAAATTTATCATATTTCCTGTCACTATAAGGTTCTAAGTATTGAAAATTTTCTTTTGGGTTGAATTATCATTAGCATCATTATTATTCTACAACTTAAGGAACAATTTTATAAATAATTATTAAACATAAGAATTTTAATGAAAATGCATTTCTGAAGGAAGTGAATTGTGGTCAAAACTTTTCTATGAATTTAAAAAGGCTTGCTTAAAAAGCCAGCCACTCTGATGGTTTACATATAATTTTAGTTTTTGTTATTAAGAGATAGAAAATACTGCTCATTTTAAAAACTGGAATAAGATGAGGATTGACTATAATTGAAATAAATAATTTATATTGTGATATTATTAAGTAATACATAGTGAAACTGAAAGAAATCACATACAAGATCTCTGTATATATTTCACTCAGTATCTATGAAAAAAATTAAACAGTCAGACATTGTCCTCTATGGTTGGCAGAAAAATAGGGAATCACACCTATGTTTTCTTTCTTGTTCATGATTTACTAATAGACATAAAAGCTATCACAGGGACCTTTCTGTGTCTCTATCTGTCTCTCTTTTTCTCTTTCTTTCTCTCTCTCTCTAACCTACATGTATATGTATACCATGTGCATATATAAAATCCCATGTATATGATACGTACCTGTATGTCCCAGACATTTGATGAAATATACAAGTCCTAGAACTACATTATTTAGTTTTCCTAAATTATTTTTATCCCTTAAAAACTTTTACGTATTACCTGTTTACTTTCTTTGTATGTCATTAACCACAGGGTACCAAGTAGTCAACCTAAATGGCCAGAATAATTTGATTTTTAGAAAATAAGATGACTGATTTCAGACATACATTTTCTCTATGTGCATAACGACTTTTGATTTTTATATACTGTCATACTTTTTTTCAATGAAGGTGAAATACAAAGAGGAATATGAAAAGAACAAGGGAAAGTCAATGCTTGAATTTGTTGAGACGCCATCCTACCAAGCTTCAAAGGAGGCTCAAAAGATGCAGAGTGAGGTGGGTCACTTGGTTTGTTACTAATTAAATACAGAAACCAAATAATTTGTTTAATATATATTTGATGCTTTATCATTTGAAACGAACTAGTAGAGTGACTCAGGATGTTTGGCGGGTTCAGAAGAAAGGGCTCTGCTCTGGGCAGATTCAGGGACCTGCCCACGGCCGGGGTCTTGTCCAGGTCATTGGGTTTGTCTGGTCCTTTGTTGTTCAGTTTTTCTCATTCGGTGAATGTGGATCTCAAGCCACATGAGCTCTTTTTTTTCCCCCTAGTTATTTGTTTTTTTAATTTCATAATATTACGGGAGTACAAACGTTTTGGTTACATAAATTGCTTTTGTACCATTTGAATCAAAGTTGTAAGGGTGCCCATGCCCCAGATGGTGTGCACTGTACCCATTAGGGGTACATTTACCCCCCCCTCCCCCTCCCACCTGCTTGATTTCCAATGAATGTTATTTCCATATGTGCACGTAAATGTTGATCGATTAGTGACAATTTAATGGTGACTACGTGTGGTGTTTGTTTTTCCATTCTTGTGGTGCTTCGCTTAGAAGAATGGTCTCCAGTTCCATCCAGGTTAAAATAAGAGGTATTAGTTCACCATTTTTTTTTATGGTACCACATTTTATTAATCCACTCACGTATTGATGGGCACTTGAGTTGTTTCCACATCTTTGCAATTGTGAATTGTGCTGCTATAAACATTCAAGTGCAGGAGATGAGCTCTTAAAGTCCCTGTTAGCTCTAATGTTCCATAATTATATAATCAGTGCTTTCAGATTGTGTCAGTGTAAAACTATGATGAGTACATAAAAACTAAAAAGAAAATGAAGAACTGGTTGCTTTATATGCCTGTTTTTTTGTTGTTGTTTTGTTTTTTTTGCAATGACAATAGAACTACCATTAATTAAATACTCTGTGGTAGGTGATATGCTAAGAGCCTCGTTTATGTCAGTGCCTTCAATCCCCCAAGTAATGATGGTAGGAAGGTATTCTCCCTAGATTTATAATGTATCTACTGAAATTAATTATCTTAAATAAAATTGTATCTGTCTAGTAAATGTCAATGTTTTAGGACCTGGTCAAAATCATGAAAGATTCCCTTTTCTTGGTTAGTTTATGTCTTGGTCCATTTTGTGCTGCTGTTAACAGAATAGCACAGACTGGGTAATTTATAAAGAGTAGAGATTTATTTCTTATAGTTCTGGAGGCTGGGCGGTTCAAGATCCAGGGGCCCACACCTGGCGAGGGTCTTCTTTCTGTGTCATCCCGTGGTGGAAGGTGGAAGAGCAAGAGAGCATGTGTATGCACCTTAGTGTGGGGGAGGGGAGAGGGGGGAGAAGAGAGAAGAGAGAACTAAACTCAAACTCATTCTTTGATCAGGAATCCACTCTCATGATAACAAAGCCACTCCCATGATAATGGCATCGGTCCATTCATGAGTGTAGAGCCCTCATGACCCAATCACCTCTTAAAGGCTCCCCTCTCTCAACTGTTGCATTGGGAATTAAATTTCCAACACATGAACTTCTGGGGTCACATTCAAACCATAGCAACTTATTTAATTGATTTATTTTTTTCCTCCAATAAATAGTTAAGAGTTTTTCCTACTTAGCTACTTTATTCCCAAACATGATAATGCTACGTCACATTCAGATATTCCCTACCTGTTTTTTCTCTGTTCCTGTGAGAGTTTTTTCCTTTTTTCTTTTTTTTTTTTTTCTCCTACTTTTTCAGGAACCAGACACACAAGGTTTTGTCTGCAGCCGACATTCAAATTCTAAGGTGCAGCTGCGTTCTCACTTCAAAGGGTTAGCAGTAGTGGACAGTAGTATCAGCCAGTTACAACCTCAGTGCCTCGTGAGAGGCCGCCCCAGTGGGCAAGATCTTTTCTGTTGTTCAAAAACAACTTCCAAATGGGAAAATGATATTTTTGTAAGCATTATATGTGCTGTTTGTTGAAATGTTAGAATTCATCTTCTTAGGAAAAGGGCACTCAGATATTACTGTGGGTTATTGAATAGTCAAAGTTGCTTAATTTCTTTTTTAAGCAAAAGAGGAGAAATGAATTCTTGTATTTTTTATGTTTTATGTCTTCTTAAGCCAATAAGGGGGAATCTGATAAAGAAATGTCAGGTAACTTTTTGACTAAATTAGCTGTTTTCGCCAAGTTGACAGAAGTAGTACATTTGGTCAAAGTTCAGAAGCCCTACAAAAACTTACATTTAATGGACTACATTTTACTGGATTAACTTTTCTGCCTTTAGGTAACAGTATGTAATTTACATATCTTTTACATAGCTTTATTGTCTTCCATCGTGTGGTACTTTTCAGGTGGGCTAGAGCCGCCCAGTGAATTTCTCTGTTTTGTAGGAATATTGTGGCCATTGTCACCGACTCATAGCCCAGAGAAAGGTTTCCACTTTGGAGAGCCATCACGGTGCTTTCATTTAGTGAGTTCTCCTGAAGGTTAAGTTTTAGACTATATGAAGTTGTAAAATAAATTTTCACTAAAAGATGCAGGGGTCAAATATTTACTTTTCTGAAAACAGCCTCAGGAGGGAGGGTGGTGTCAATAGTTCGGGCTCCTCCCTCCTCTGCCCCCTCTCTCCCTTTACCCCCTCTCCCTCCTCTTTGATCTTCATCCACGGAAACATTCATGCTGAAGACTCTTTTTTCATTGTGGTCCCACGGTTCCTTAATTTTTTCCCTACTCTGACTAGTTAACTTTTTTCTCACAAACCAATAAATCCTAGAACTTATAATTCATGGTTAGTATATTCTAATACCATGTCTCTGTATTAGAAATGACGGTCATTTATGATTTAGGATTTTAGCTTCTCATCTCTCATGATAAGTCTCTCCTTTCTTCACCTGACTTATTCTCTCACTCCTGCCAAATGAGAGATGTTTTCCCTTTAATTATAGTCATCGACTATTAGATTTTTTAGGCTCAACAACCGTGTCTTGAGGAGAGTGAAATCTTTCCAATAGGAAATATCTTAAGACCCAATTTATACTCTAAACTAAAGGCTGGAAAGATAAAGTAGCTAAAAATCTTAGACAAGTTCAATGTGAAAAATGTCCTTAAATATAGGGCTAATGAAGTAGCTACAAAGAGAACGAACCATCAGTGCTAGAGATGGTTTTTATTCCTTCTAGAGGTAGGCTTGCCTATGAAATTTTCTTGGGAAGCCTCCTATGGGTAAAGCTAAGTATTTATGATCTCAGGAAAAGCCACTGATATCTTTGCGATGGCCTGTAATTAAGTTTATCTCACTTTCTTCTAATGCCAGATATGCGTTTAATCTCTGTGTTTTCTAGAAGAAATCTCTAACTCTGGCTTTGAAATGTTTTTATCTTCTTTCACAAATATAGCTTTCCTAACAAAAAGCATATCAAAGGTTTTTCAGGTTTTTTTCTAGTTCTATATTTTGGCCAATGCTAGTCATAATCAACCTCCCTTCATGACTGACTTTAGTAAAATAGTTTTTTTTTTTTTTTCAGAGAAGGGCTTTTTGAAGTGAAATAGCCAAAATAAGTAAATAAATGCCCATGTATTTATATTTCACCATTTAAAAAGTCCTTTTTGGCCTGGAAATGCCCTTCTAACCATATTATCGCCACTGTTTCTACGTAGGAAAGAAGACAGTTTCTCATCACTGTTCTTGGTACACCCATAGTTCTTTTGTTCAGAATGTTCTCAATGCAACTTCTTAATTAGCTGTCAGGTTAGCAGAACATCCTTTGTGCCCCTTCCTTGTGGCTGTACACATGTTGTTAAATAGCTGTACGTACTTAACACAAATGCTACACGAGGAGACAACAAGCTTCTGTTTTCCCTCATGATTTGGAGAAATTATTTATCCAATTACCTATCTCTGTAATAAATGCATAATGAACCTGGAAATAGCTATGCATTTTGCATGAGTGATAAGCGCATGCAGAATTTATTTATTTATATCATCGTTGTGATGCAATTTTGAATGAAACATTTGGTTGGTGAAATCTTGACCCTTGTTGAGTAAATCCTTCACATGGATAGATATTTTTGTGATTTAACACAATAACAAAAATTTAACCGCTGCACTAGAAAAAAAAATTTTCCCTGGGGCCACAGTGTTTTATTATGAAAATAGAGTAAAAACTTCAAAAATAAAATGATCCTTTCTAATATATTGAAAAATTTGGTATTTTTTATTATTTTCTGTGCATGAGTTACGTGCAACTCACGTGGTGCTAGAATCAATTTTTACACTGTACACCAGTTGAGTTGTATGTGACTCACAACATATTTATTGAATTTGTTTTGGAGAATTGAGTCTTCATATGCTTCACAAGGCCCTGGGCTCAAAACTAGTGTGAGTTAAATACAATTCACAAGGCAGTTAATGTGTTAAAGAGACTGTCTTATAGTCATACAGCATGTATTACCACTGATTTTCAAGTGCATAGAAATTAGAGAATCACAGCCAGAGAGTAGCAGAGTATGTCAAAGGGGCATCTGGTGGTATTAATCTCGGCCTCTCACAATCACCATCTATAATCCCCTTTCATGTCTTGTGAAATCCCACCTAAAGAAGGACTTTTCAGGTTTCAGGTAAGATTTTCCTCACAATGTAACTTGATTCATATCAAACTCCATAAGAGGGTAGAGGAATATTCTCAGTGCCAAATTCATTAAAGGAAAATTTCTCCTTCCACCAACTCAGCCTCCATTACACTTTAGAAGTAGTATTTCCTGTGTTCCCAAAAGACTGACAGTGAGGATGATGGATACATTGGTTGGAATGGGTCCCAGCCACCAGATTGTCTTCTAGTGATGAATCCACACACTTTTGAGTAAACGAATTAGGTGATCCAGTCAAATAGCCAATCATATTGGTTCCCCTCCTAAAATGAGCTGTTAATCACAGACTACTAGTAAGTTGTTAATAACCTCGCTCTGAATGATTTACCAGAGGAAGGTTGTAATAATTATGCTTTTGTTTGGTAGAATTCCAAAATTTATAATAATGTTGAACTTTTTTGTTTCCTGTTGGTAAGTTGACCCTTAGGTGATAGAATTAAATAAGAAAACATCAATTTTGTTCCGGAAACTCTTTTGCTAATATCATGTCAACGGTCACTACTATTTCCTAAACTTAAAATTACGTCGTCTTATTTAACAGAAAATTTACAGAGAGGATTTTGAGAAGGAGATTAAAGGAAGGTCATCACTGGATTTAGACAAGACTCCAGAATTTCTTCATGTGAAGTACATCACCAGCCTTCTGAGGGAGGTATGAGCCTGCTGTTTACTGTTTAATAATCATAAAAGGAATAACTCAGATGTTTACTTGGTTCTCTACTAATTTGGTGCTTGAGGTATAAATAACCCAGTGTTCTTTTTCACACTTTGACCTTTACTAATAAAGTTTTGTGTTTTCATTAAAAACAGAAAGGTGTGTGTTAACATTCTTGTCTAAAGTTGAGGGAAGAAATTACCCAGATTTCCTGGGAAAACTTGAAGAATGGTCAGGTTTTGTGATTTAGTTGTTGCTTAGAGGCTCTACGAGTAGTTTTCTAGCATTTTAGCTGTGGGTTTCAAAAAAAATATTTTGAATATCGGTGGGACAAGCGTGATTCTTTCAAATTTAGTTATTATAAAAACATACTTTGGAATTAACTTTTTCTGTAGCTTCCCTGCCGCATCCCCATGACATTTGGTGTCAGAAATGTGGTGCTTGTTTACCTGTGAAGGTCTGGAGAAAGGGGAAGTTATTTATAAGTAGTTTGAGTTCTAAGTAGGGAAAAAATAATATATTTAGCATAGAGAATAGAGAAACTCATGTCTGTTTTCCATTTTTTTCTCTACATGATTTCCCCCCTAAACTGAATGGTACATTTTGGCTCACAAGTAATATTTTAAATTTATTGAACATTAAGTCCTTAAATCTAACAATTAAGAATATCATGCTCACAGTCCATCTTTTTAAAAATTTGTCTTTTTTTTTTTTTTAAGTAGCTGAAAAGTAAGTTAGAGTTCTTCCAAATCTGCTTAAATGCTCTCTTTATATTAAGGGGAAAGTGTTCCCTTAATATAAATGGGATGTATATACTCATGGACTATATATAATATAATAATAATATATGTTATGTTTTGTAAGTTATATATTTTACATATATAAAAGTAAAATTCCATTTCACCTTGAATTTTTGAACTGAAGAAACTATGCCTGAAAGAAATGTCTTAAATTGGTGAAATAAATAAGAGCATAATTACCTGTATTGAAGCACATCACCATATTCTTCGTTACTAAGCAAATTGCAACTGGCCATGCCATTTATATGGTTTTAGAAGTTTAATGTGATTCACTGTCATAATGTATGTTGTGTTGAAATAGACATATAATTTCTGTGAGAGTTCTCTTGCTACGTTCTCTTTTCATTTCTAGTTACTACAAAAATTTTTGAAGTTGAAGGCTAATCAAATGGCAACATCCTTCTGTTAATGTCTTCCATTTAAAAAATGCACATTTATATGACTTTGTAAGGGGTAATATTTTCATCATTTGCATACAAATGACAATCTGAGATCTATACATTAATACATGCCATGCCTTTTTCTTTTATTCTTCTCTTTGAGTGAGTCTTATTTTATACTTATTGATTCAGAATGTATATATCAGGGTAGGAAAAGGCCCAGAAGACTATCATATTGGTCTGCTCAGGGTTTTTATTGATATCTATTGCACAGTGTGGTGAATACCGTTAATAATAGTGTATTGTACATTTCAAAAATACTAAGAAAGTAAATTTCAGATGTTCTTATCACAAAAGGTGATAAGTATTTGGGGTGATGGATATGATAATTATATTGATTTAATTATCTGATCTTGTATTCATAAATTATGACATTGCCTCCCACCCCATAAATATTGTCAATTTCCAATGAAAAAATTTAGAATTTTTTTAAAAAGATTAACTTGAAAAAAGTTATAGAGATATCTAATTGAAAGAAGGACCTTTGGTGACTTAATGGAATTATCACTTTCTAAGGGTGAGCATTTAGCTTCAAATGGACTTTGCAATTTTTTCTTTATAGTTTTTACATTTACATCGCTGTTTAGAGTGTTCAGAGTATCATTTTATACTTCATTTCCTTTGATTTACCCCATCGCCCTTTGACATTGGTAGAACAAGTGTTCTTATTTTCATTTTGCCAGAGTGGAAATCAAGGCTGAGTTACTTAAAAGCCCTCCTGAAGATCACGCCACCAAATAATGTGGAAAATCTCTTTCTCCTGGGTCATTTGACTCACAGATCATTCCAAAATTATAAGCAGGCCATGCCAATGTCCAGTAAGCTATTAGCTGAGCAGAGGGCAGGCTAATCTAATTATACTCGACTAAGGGAAAATAACATGAAATGAACCCTAGAATTAACTGGATCCTGATTTTTTAACATTAAAGGAAGTTTCGTCTTTCCTCTGACAAGTTAGTCATAAACACAACCTAGTTGAATGGGAATAGGATATTTATTGTTTTCATAATGCAATTAAGTAAGAAAAAAGCAATTCATTAGCAGAGAAAAATTATACATAAGTACTCACAGAAGACATTTGGATCCACTTAAAATGTGATAGTAAGATAGGTGAAATTCAAACTGTGTATTATAAGTATGTAGGGAATTATTTGGTTCTACAAACCTTTAAATAAAATGGAAACTTTGGTTTTTAACTTTGGCTACATCAGTCCTTTTGATTTTGTAATTTTTCATTCTTTTTCAACTATGTTACTTTTTGATAATTCATATTTTATAGACAAATTCCAAAAATACTTCAAATAATTAATAAGAAGCATTCATTCTTGGCGTCTTCCTCACCATTTAATGGGAAGACATTTTTTTTAAAATGTGGGGTTTATGGTACCAAAACATATTGAGAGAAAGTATGAAAGGGAGAAGACTGTGAATATTGGAAGCCACGCTGAACTTGACAGAGGAGAAAATGAAGTGTCTGTGGGAAGTACGCATGAACAAACACTCAGCAGTCTGATTCATTCCGTCCTTGTAATATTTTCTCTTTTCTGTGATCTCTAGAAAACATGTGAAATAGTATACTGATTAAAGTGATTCCTGGTGAGTTGTGAGCTATAATATTCTTGTCTTACAGAAAGAATATAAAAAAGATTTGGAAAATGAGATAAAAGGGAAAGGAATGGAACTTAATTCAGAAGTTCTTGATATTCAAAGAGCAAAGCGAGCATCTGAAATGGCTAGTGAAGTGAGTATATTTATTTAACAACTTAGAATGTATACATTTTTAGCTGACTTCCTTATCTATAAATCTTTCTCCAAGAGTCTCTACATCCCACAACATTTATGTGTAGATGATTGTAAGCAGCTATATATCCTAGTAGGTTTTTTCCAGATAATGATTTTTTTAAAAAATTGATGTTCACCATCTCCTTTCTAACTGATGTGAGAAAAATGGCCATTTCCCCATTTGGAGAAAATCTATATAATAAACCAAAATAGTTTTATGAGATTTAACTTCATCTTTTAAGCAGGTAAAAGGCAGAAGATTTGGAAAGTGTGGGATTATGGTCTATCAGTAATTGCAGTCAGAAAGTTCACATGCTCTCCTGTTGTAACCCAACTGACGGTCCCATTCCTCGTGAGCCTGCTGAGTGAGCCTGGTTAAACACCTTTGTCACATGAAAGTGGCTACTGCTCACTTTATAAGAAGGGATAAAATGTCTCTCAGTACTTTCCGTCCTTTAATACTTGTATTATGTCACTACTTTGGTATCACATAATGACACTGTGCTTCGAGGAGAATTTAGCTGAAGTTAGCAGTGAAAAAATCTTAAAGCCTTGTCCCCATATTTTAATAAAACGTGGTGATAATGATGATGATAACCCTATTAGTCAGATTGCAAATGATAGAAACCCAACTCAAACTGGGTTAAGCGACAAAGGAGATGCTTTAGCTCATAGAATAGAAAAGTCCAAAGATGGAATTATAATACCATCGGGCTTGAATTCAAATGATGTCTCTCTTCCTTCATCTCTCGGTTCTGTTATTTTCTCTATTGGCTTCACTCTTGGGAAAACTGTCTTCATGTAATGACCCCTCTTAGTAACAGGAGAGCTCATGTCTATGGTCAATAATCCCAGTGGGAAGTGATCAGATATATACATATATCTTTAGTAGTCCCAATTAAGGTCCAAGGACTGAATCTCCTTGGATCAACCTCTAGATCCTGTGCTCACTCACACCTGATCTAGTCATTATGTCTGGGGTCGGGGGAGTGCAAGATGCTCATTGGCCTCTCATGGTCACCTATTTGTTTATGTACTTTAATGGCATCTTAAGTAAAACATTGTACATTCTTATATGTTTTTAAAAAAATTCATCTTAATCTTGGCTATATTGATGTTATTTCAATAAATTCAAGGAAACATTTTAAAAGCCTTTTAGTAGAATTAAAAAATACATGTAGGGAGTAGGAAGTGATGGAAATCAACACCCCCCACCCCCAGGTGTATGGATTGAGAGGGGTTAGAGGTCATTCCCTAGAGGAAAACTATGAGATCCTTGCCAGAGGAGGAATGGAGCCTGGTCGGGCACAAACAACAGATGTCCACAGGGAGGTCTGTGGCTGACGTTGTCATCACACGATCCGTACATTAGTCATTTTCTGCAAATACTTCTGTAGCATTGACATGTCCAATCCACATGCAGAGGTCATTCTTGTAATCACTTGTCAGTGATACTTGGAGAAATTATTTTAATCTCTCGATGGCAGAGTCCATGCAGATGCAGTTGAATGGCAGATGGTGGCAGGAGCAGTGTTAATTAGGCGTTAGTAGGAGAAGCAAAGACTGGCTTCGGGGAATAGGAATGAAAGACCAGAAGGTGTCACATACTGAGCACCTCCTCTGGGCTCTGTGCTATGGGGCGTCTCATCGATCCTCATGGGGGTTCAGTTCCAGACCACCGCAATAAAGCAAATATCACAATGAAGTGAGTCACACAGATTTCTTGGTTTCCTAGTGCATATAAAAGTTATGTTTACACTATACTGTGGTCTATGAAGTATGCACTAGCATTATGTCTAAAAAATGTACACAGCTTAACTAAAAAATACTTTATTGCTAAAAAAATGCTAACAATCATGTGAGCCTTTAATGAGTTGTAATCTTGTTGCTGGTGGAGGGTCTTGCCTTGTTGTTGATGGCTGCTGACCGATCCCAGTGGTGGCTGCTGAAGGTTGGGGCAGCTGTGGCAATTTCTTAAATTAAGACAACAGTGAAGTTTGCCACATCAACTGACTCTTCCTTTCATGAAAGGTTTCTCTGTAGCATATGATGCTGTTTGATAGCATTTTACCCACAGTGGACCTGCCTTTAAAATTGAAGTCAGTTCTCTCAAACTCTGCTGCTGCTTTGACGACTAAGTTTATGGAATATTCTCAATCCATTGTTGTCATGTCAACATTGTTCACAGCATCTTCACCAGGAGTAGATTCCACCTCAAGAAACTGCTTTCTTTGTTTCATGCATAAAGAAGCAACTCCTCATCTGTTCAAGTTTTATCATGAGACTGCAGCAATTCAGTCATATCTTCAGGCTCCATTTCCGATTCTAGTTCTCTTGCTATTTCTACCACATCTGCAGTTACTTCCTCCATTTAAGTCTTAAACCCCTCAAAGTCATCCATGAATGTTGGAATCAACCTCTTCCAAACTCCCGTTAATGTTGTTACTTTGACCTCTTCCCATGAATCACAAATGTTAATAATGGCATCTAGAAGGGTGAATCATTCCCAGAAGGTTTTCGATTTTGTTTGCTCAGATTCACCAGAGGAATCACCATCTATGGCAGCTATAGCCTTACAAAATGTATTTCTTAAATAATAAGACTTGAAAGTCAAAATGACTCCTTGATCCATGGGCTGCAGAATGGATGTTGTATGTTCACAGGTATGAAGACAACATTCATCTCTTTGTACATCTCCATCACAGCTCTTGGGTGACTAGGTGTATTGTCAATGAGGAGTAATATTTTGAAAGGAATCTTTTTTTTCTGAGTAGTAGGTCTCAATAGTGGGCTTAAAATATTCAGTAAGCCATGCTACAAACAGATGTGCTGTCATCCAGACTTTGTTCTATTTCTAGAGCATAGCGAGAGTAGATTTAGCATAATTCTTAAGGGACCTAGGATTTTTGGAATGGTAAATATGTATTGGCTTCAACTTCAAGTCACCAGCTGCATTAGCCCCTAATAAGAGAGTCAGCTTCTCCTTTGATGCTTCAAAGACAGGCATTGACTTCTCTTTTCTGGCTATGAAATTCCTAGATATAATCTTCCAGTATAAAGCTGTGTCACCTGCATAGAAAACCTGTTATTTAGTGTAGCCACCTTCATTAATTATGTTAACTAGATCTTTGGATGACTTGCTATAGCGTCTCCATCTGTACTTGCTGCTTAATCTTGCATTTTTATGTTATGGAGATGGTTTCTTTCTTTCAACCTCATGAACCAACCTCTTCTAGCTTCCAGATTTTCTTCTGAAGCTTCCTCACCTCTCTCAATCTTTATAGAATTGAAGAGAGTTAGGGCCATGCTCTAAATTAGGCTTTGGCTTAAGAGAATATTGTGGCTGGTTTGATATTATGAAAAACTTTCTCCATATTAGTGCTAAGGCTGTTTGGCTCTCTCATCACTTGTGTATTCACTGGGGTAGCACTTTTAATTTCCATCAAGGACTTTTCCTTTGCATTCACACCTTGGCTAACTGTTTGGTGCAAGAGGTCCAGCTGTCTGCTTGTCTCGGATTTTGACATGCCTCCCTCACTAGGCTTTTCACTTCTAGCTTCTGATTTAAAGTGAAACATGTGACTCCCCCTTGCACTTAAGGTCATTGTAGGGTTATTAAATTGGCCTAATTTCAATATTTCTGTGTCTCAGGGAATAGGGAGGCCCGAGGAGAAGGAGAGAGATAGGGGAACAGTCAGTGGAGCAGTCAGAAAATACACAACTTTATCAACAAGTTCACCATCTTATATGGGCATAGTTCATGGTGCCCCAAAACAATTATAATAGTAACATCAAGATCACTGATCACAGATCACCATAACAGATATAATAATAGTGAAAAAAGCTTGAACTATTGCAAGAATTACCAAAATGTGACACAAAGATACAAAGTGAGCACATGCTATTGGAAAAGTGGTGCTAATAGACTTGCTTAACTCAGGGTTGTCACAGACCTTCAATTTGTAAAAAATGCAATTATCTATGGAGCATTTACTACTATCTATAGTAAAGTGAAGTGCAATAAAAACAAGGAATGTCTGCATTATCACCCCTATTTCAGAGATGAGTAAACAAGAGAAGTTGAGAAACCCAGCGTTACCCAGCTGTTGAGTGCTCTGGCCTCAAAGTCAGTCTTCTTTGTAAGACACGAGTTCATGTGCACCCACGTCCCCTCCTCCAGCCCCCAGGACAATTGTCAGTGAAGATTCTCACCTGGCAATTGCCTTGTTATACTAAAAGTCTTCAGAGCTTTCTATACCTTTCTTTAGTGAGAACACTGATTATAGTTTTAAGCAATGCAGAAAATTTACTTCTAGGTGATCATTCCTAGCACACAATAAGCTATGCGTTCTCTCTTTTAAAAAATACGTTTAGCTATTTTTTGGTATCATTGACTACAGATATATGTTTGTTCACTGAGTATTTGACTGTTGTAATATATTGCCTTGACAGAAAGAATATAAGAAAGACCTGGAGTCGGAAATTAAAGGGAAAGGAATGCAAGTTGACAGTGACACCCTTGAAATACAGCGAGCCAAGAAAGCTACAGAGATAGCAAGCGAGGTTAGTAGGGTGAAGGACGCAGACCTGGATACTCATGCTTTGGAACTTAACAAATCATATTAGCAACTTGATGAGTATATGGAATTTTGCAAAGCTTTGTGGCCAGTTTAACAGTTTGGAATGGAAAGCATCCCAAAGCATGATGCTTATTTGAAAATCTACATATTGGGCTTTGCTCTCATGTCCTTTAAATATATCAAAGCAAAATTCGGGAAAGGCATTTTAATAGAATACACACAAACGAAGCACACACGTACATACTCCCCTATACACCTTATTCCTTAATACAACAAATTTCATGTTAACGTAGGCCATGATAGTGTTTTTGTGGGTTTTTTTCCTTTAAGCATGCATCACGTTGCTTTCCACTTCTGTGTTTCCACCTTTTTGAGCAGAACTTGGAAATCACACATTGAGAATGGAGACTCTAACATGAAAACGATAGTCCTTTCTGTGTGATTGCATATTCTTAAAAATATCCTCTCTCAACTTCATCGCCATACATGAAATTTGTATAGAGTCAACATTTTGGGTGGAGGTATTATATATCCTGAATGACCATGTTCACTCTTCTCACACCATTTTCCTCATCATTGAATACGTGTAGCAACAGGATATTAATTTTGAAGTTTTGTCTTAGGTGCTATGATATGATAGATATCACATCACACCACAGAGATGTAGGAGTCAGACCATATGTGTATTAATAGTTTTCAAAGGAAATTCCCCAGAACTGGTTCCACACCTCTTGAACTTCATCAGCAATTCCAAGAATATAAAAGGATCACTGGAGTGAGGAGTATTTGGGATGAGATGATCTCGTAAAAAGTGTATGTGAAGAGAAAGCTGGGGTGCAGATTAAAAGATGTTGCCCACATATTTCTGGGCTGGTTAGGTAGGGGCTTCACTGGGGCTCCTCTGAGAGCTATTACATGACCTTTGCCATTAGCAGGAGCTGATGCAGGACTGACTTCCACCTACGAAATCTGAAAGGCTAGAAGTAGCCACTTGACTACCATGGGAGTTATTGCTATGTTGGGGATTACCTGCACCCCCAGGGTTAGGCACTAGCCAGAGAAATGGGATTGCCACAATTGGTTTAGATAAAGAACTGGCATGGCATGGGATTCCTGACCAACAAGGGCTCCATTCAGAAGTGGCAGTCAGCAGGTGTGGTGGCTCACACCTGTAATCCTAGCACTTTGGGAAGCCCAGGTGGGAGGATTGCTTGTGGTCAGGAGTTAGAGACCAGCCTGAGCCAGAGCAAGACCCCGTCTTTATGAAAAATAAAAAAATTAGCTGGGCATGGTGGTGCACATCTGTAGTCCTACCTACTCAGGAGGCGAAGACAGGAGGATCGCTTGAGCCCAGGAGTTGGGGGTTATAGTGAACTACTGCACTCTAGCCTGGGCAACAGAGTGAGACCCTGTCTCAAAGGAAAAAAAAAAATAGAAGTGGTGGCCAAGAAGGGTGAATTCCAGAGTCACAACCAAAACTTACTTACTCACTACAGAGTGAAAAGCAGCAATTTTACAATCACTTTTTTTTCACAAGTTAAAATTCTTTATTGTTCTATACAGATAAAAAAAAAAGGGTCCAACTTGATTCCAAAAGACATGATCCTGATGTAAAAATGACATCATAGTTTTTCAGCACAGATTTTGAAATGCTTGGAAAGCCCTGACCAAATGTCTCATTTTCTGCAGAAAGACTATAAAAGAGATCTGGAGACCGAAATTAAAGGGAAAGGAATGCAGGTGAACACAGACACTCTTGATGTCCAGAGAGCTAAGAAAGCATCTGAGATGGCCAGCCAGGTACAAAAGTAGCAGAATATAAAGTTTAATACAAACACATTGCATCCTATATAGAAAGAATGTAATTGTTATTTCCACGTGGGTGGCTTTGATATTTAAGCACGTAAATACCTACATTGCTATGGAAGGTCAAGCAAAACCCCAAGATTTTTTTTCTGTTCTTTTAGAAACAATATAAGAAAGACTTGGAAAATGAAATTAAAGGGAAAGGAATGCAGGTGAGCATGGATATCCCAGACATACTTCGAGCCAAGAGGGCGTCTGAAATCTATAGCCAGGTTAGTAGAGAATGAAGATGCAGAATCATGTATTTTAACATCCAGTCACTGTGTGCTTTGTGCTTCTCTATAATTTATATCTTTTTGAGGGCATTGCATTCAAATTTAGTATACTCTTTCATTAAGAAACCATTGGCCAAGCTTGATTAACCTTACTAATTAAAAGGACAACTGTTATGGATTCAGTTCAACAGCCATTAATGGAGTGTCAAATCCACTCTGTTGGGGCCCCATGTTTTGAGTCCAAGGACATTTTTGACCTTCTTTTTCTTTGTTTCTTTCTTTTTTTGCTCCATTGCTCACATGGCTACAATGTTCTTTGCTTATACTACAGAGAAAGAGTTACAAATGGTTTGTCTTTTAACCATTTCATAATTAATATTGTTATCAAGACAGTCAGCTCTAAATAAAACTAACAGTGGCTAAAATGGCACTAGGTGAAATTTGATAGTAACTAAAAATTAGGGGGAGAACTGTTTTCTTGGTAAAATTTGGCTTTGCCTAATATACCTGTGACGTGTTCTCTAAACACAACTGGAGTGTGGGAGAAATAGTAACCACAGAAGAAAATATTTATGGAAGAAGAAGTTATTTATAAAATATGATCTGGACAAAAACATTCACTAGTGAATACTATTTTTGCTATAGAATTTACATGAAAAGAATGAATCCCAATGGAAAAAAATAGTAATGAGAAATTAAAAAAATTAAAATGGTTTTGACCATAGAATTAAATTTGATTAATGGAGTTTATCCTGAAAGTTATTTTTAACAAAATGTGGTTTTTAAATTTATTTAAATTTAAATTTATTAAAATTCTGGTTAAAACATGACCAAGGAGTTAAACGTCCATTGGTTCAAAATGAGAGTATCAAAGTGGCAGAGTCAAATGTCAGAGGAGTTGTCTGCTTCTCAGCTTTGTTAGGTGACACAACAGCTGGGATGGCCCTGAAGTACATGTTCTTCCCTCCTCGGTGCCTACAATGGCACGTGAACTTAGAGATGCTGGGTATAGCTATATCAGCTGAACTAAAAATACTAGGTAAATACATAAAACAGGCAAATGGACACTGAGTCATTGGAGAAAGTTGCTATCTCAAGAATGCCAAACTCATACCTTCATTCTGCATAAATCTCCTAAGTACCAATTCACATACTAAATTAGATATGGTTTTGTCCTTGGAGAGTTGCAGGCTAATCTACTAATCCTACAAACATAGTATTATAAACCATGATGTATACTACCTGAAAGTGAAAGTATTAAGCACAAAGGCTTCCCAGAGAAAGTGGTGCCTGAGCTGTAAGATTTCCTGCCTTAACAGTGTTGATCTTTGGAGTGTGACATGAGAATACACCTGATTTTAATCCCTTTAGAATACAACGGGATACTTAAGAGGATGTGATGATGCTGTGGTACATTTCAACATGAACAGTAGTTACCTTTTTTCATAAGCAGCAGTGTGTCATCATGGTTAACTTCCCTGTCTTTGGAACCAAAATGCCTGGTTTTAATTGTATTATAATAGTTCTGGTGTTTACTATCTAGTGCCTCGGTTTCCCCATCTGCGAGGTGGAGATAATAGTATCTGCTTGTGGGTTCATTAAATGAGCTAATGTGTTAAGTATCTAGAATAATACTCATTACATAGTATTTACGGTGTAAATGCTGGTACTAGTATTAGGCATATTGCTCACATTCTATTAGAACTGAGAGTGGTGCATTTAGTGGAGAGAAAATTGTGATTTTTATGTCAACTACCAAATACTGGTATACTTCTCTTTATCAAATGTATCTTTATCTGAAGTAGGAAGTAAAGCGTAAATGCAGAAGCATAAAAAAGTAGGTATAGAGGGCCAGGCTACGTGTAGGGGTTATGGGACTATCTGAACAGGGACTTGCACTGCTCATGAAAGGGTGGGTCCCAGGGGGCCAGCCCTCCAAGGTATTTGAATAAGCCCAGGTGGGACCATAACCTGAACAGAGGTGAGGCTGTTCTAGTGGACTGTTTGCTTACTCTATACTCTGCCTTTATTTTTGCTGTTGCATCAACAACTGCTTTGAATCCTAAGATATAAGTAAGCTAGAGCCACGTGGTATGGTAGAGTTGGAAAAAGTGGTAAAGTTCTCTTTGTGGCTTTCTCTCTGTCTCTGTCTCTCTCTCTCACATACACAGTTTCAGATTCATATTAACTGTTTATATTTTTAGAAAAAATATAAAGATGAAGCAGAGAAGATGCTTTGTAACTATTCTATTGTGGCAGATACCCCTGAAATTCAGAGGATTAAAACAACTCAACAAAACATTAGTGTGGTGAGTAGTCATTATTTCTTTCTAGTTGCCTCCTTGAAATTTTATGTTTGGTAAGGAATGGTCTTTTATCCTCATTCTCTGATTTTTTGCTGCATTATTTGAATTTTCTGTCAAGTGTATTGTCTTTATTTCTTTAAAATAATAATAATAATAATAATAATACCAAATAGTCTTAATTTATCATGATTGTTTTAGAATTACAAATTCAAGTTTCCCTCTCTGGTACAAGTGACAGTTTTGAACTGGATTTTAAAATTTAACTCAGGAAAGAAGTCTTAATCTTCTTCCAAACAGATTTTACTTTGAAGATGAAAATAGTCCTACGAAGTGATTTCCTTCCTGATCATTGGTTATCTACACTGATGATATATCTAGGGATTTACTCATTCATAACCAATTCCTAAACTGCCATATTTTTATTTTGAGGAATAATAATTACATCAGCACTATGTTTAATTGATGTATAAACTTGACTTCTTTTCTAAAATGACAAAAATTGACCATGCAGTCAGTACTTTAATGTAGAATTAGCTCAGTCACTTAGCAGTTATGCAAGTGCCTTATCAAAATGCAAATCCTATTTAGTTTGAGGACTTCTGGAATATTCTCTACTTCCTAATTAGGTGGCAAGCGCCAGCCCTCAGGGTATGCTGGTCAGGTACCTGTCTCCACAAGGGAGGGGGGCAGGCTGTACTGAGAAATGGAAAAGTCTCGCTGGGAGGATCAGGGAAAGAGGCTGTTTTAGCCCTCCCATCCTGTGGTTCTATGCTATTCCAGATTTCTAGCTTTTGGAGGCAAACATCTCTCCTACTTCTCTCTCCCACCGCCACTGGAGCCAACTGGATTATCCAGTGTCAAGACAGGGAGTAATTCTGTCCTCTTAAACGCTTCTTATAATTACTCTGTTTTTCTGTAGAGCACTCGTGTTTTGTGTTTTGCTTTGTATTTGGCAGTGGTAGATGTTGGTGGGGTGGAGACACGTGTGGGAGGTTAACAAATAAGTGGAAGGTGAGGAAAATAGACTTTGAATTAATGTTGATGTTGATGATAAAGCTAATATTTTCTTTGAAGAGAACAAGGGCATCTCTGTGTTTGGGGAATAGCAGTTGCTTAAGATTTCACGCTGTTTTTGAATTAAATAATAACTGCTTAGCAAGTGTTTGTAGTTTGTGCTTTTATTTTTCTCAAACACACATGTGACATATATTTGAAAAAGGAAAAACTCCAGTTTGCCAATTTATATTCTTAAAGCAAGTGATATGCAGCTAACTAAGGTAGTGGTCATGCCCTAGAACAGGTATTAGGTAGTTACTTGTAAGATTATGGGATATGAAACCACAGTTGGACATTTATTATCATGATGGATTATTTAATTGGTTCATTTAATGTTGGTACTCTTAAATAGATGCAGTATTCACATTACTATAAAACCTGAGAAATTGTCTTTCTTTTATAAGAATCAGATCTAGGACTTGAATTCTGAGAAACTTATAGTTTTTCTTTTCCTTCTCTTCTGATAAAGGTATTTTATAAAAAAGAAGTAGGAGCCGGAATAGCAGTAAAAGATACTCCAGAGATGGAACGTGTGAAGAAAAATCAGCAGAATATTAGTTCTGTAAGTTCTCTTTGGCATTAATTATCCTTTCCAAAAGCAAACAGGGCCGGGCGCGGTGGCTCACGCCTGTAATCCTAGCTCTCTGGGAGGCCGAGGCGGGCGGATCACTCGAGCTCAGGAGTTCGAAACCAGCCTAAGCAAGAGTGAGACCCCGTCTCTACTATAAATAGAAAGCAATTAATTGGCCAACTAATAAATACATAGAAAAAATTAGCCGGGCATGGTGGCACATGTCTGTAGTCCCAGCTACTTGGGAGGCTGAGGCAGAAGGATTGCTCGAGCCCAGGAGTTTGAGGTTGCTGTGAGCAAGGCTGACGCCATGGCACTCTAGCCAGGGCAACAGAGTGAGACTCTGTCTCAAAAAAAAAAAAAAAAAAAAAACAAAAGCAAACAGAAGACAGATAAATGTTTTTATGTCTTGGCTACATTGACTGCTTTTTGCTTTTATTTTTTACTTTATTGAAATGCTATTTCATCAAATAGCAAAGGTCTAACTTTCGAAGGAAAACCGTAGCCTTGTTCCACTTGACTCTGAAGTAGTGTTTCATCTTGATACATTGTAGTAAAGAAGAAATAGGTCATTTTAATGAAATCTTGGATTACATTTTATCTCTTTGAACAGAATCTCAAGTGTGTTACATTTTGCAGAGAAAGGATACATCCTAGTACCTCTCCCCAACTTGGAAAGAAATACATTTTACCTTGATAGAATGATGCAAGGCCACGGAACATTTATTTGGAGGCTTCAGTGGAGGTTTAGATTTGAAAAAGTAAACAGTATCAGGTCATTTTTATCACATGTCAGTCACATTTCTGAACTTTCAGATACATTTCTGCCCATATTTCTGCTTTCTAGACCCATTTACCCCCTACTTCTTACAACAAAGAAAATCACACACCTTCACTATGATTGTAAAATAACTTACTCTCCAGTTACTTTCGCACTGGAGGAAAGGGTAAAGAAGGTGCTTAAAGTTACAGGTAAAAATATTTTCCATTCAGTGCTTGCCATGTGCAATGGATAATTGCCCTTCTTCCCAACAGGCATTCTGCCATGTGTATTTAGTATTTTCAGTTTCTTATTGAGGAAGTAAAAAGGGTTCTTTCTTTAAATCCCCTTCACCTTCACCTTTGGAAACAGTAATTTCCAGAACTTTAGGTAACCCAAGTAGAACTGCTTTGACGATGTGGGCAACCCCGAAGCTCTGCGGCATCTTGAGAGTATGAGTATGTGCTAGCATTTGCGGAGACCGTGTAGGAGAGGCAAGGGAATCGGTAGTTAAACGACTTCAGAATGAAATTACAAGAAATATGCAGAATACGAGTGCAATAAAATCTCTGTAGCGTGAATGAAGCTATCCTGCCGAAGAAAGGAGAAGAAGGACCTAGACTGGAAGTGTGGATGAGGATGTGTATATGTGTCCCTCTCATCTGCCATGGCGAGAGCCTGTGTCAGGCAGCACTCAGGTCTGGGGGGGAAATTAGGTTGGGAGAGAAGTAGACAATGTTTGTTTCCATCACTTCGAGTGATGCTATTTGAAATGTACCCATCAACGTACTGTGATATAATATTATAAATGTTCTGTAGAGTGCGATTCTGTAGCCTACAATGAAATGACGGTGCCATTTTGATTAGTTTAGAGTCATATGAAAAACAAAAACGTTCATCTTTAATCATGTTTAGCTTCTCACCCGAGGAAAATCACACAAAGTAGAACAGTATGTCATTTCTTCTCCCAGCATCCCACGGCCCCTTCTAGCAAACAATAAATACATAGCTCCATATCTCTATGAGGTCGGGCCGTAAACTCCTGCTTAGTATTCAAATGGAAAGTTGCCCTTTCAAGATTAGCTAGATCTGTCAAACCAAGATACGGTTCTCTAACATTTAAAGATCTCGACATTTCCACCTCCAGAGTACAAGCCTTTTAGCTATTAGCTCTCTGTTTTAAGAACTGTTTTTGAATTTTACTTAGAGGTAGCCTTTCTCTGCGAACTTTCCATTTAACTGTTCTGGGTCTGGACTCACAGTGGCATTGTTACACGTATTACATCCACAGATACTAAGACATAGATGATAGCTGAGATATTTAAGTACTGTTTCTTTATGACAGCATGCATTTCAGCCTTCATTTTAAACATTATCAAGTGATTTCTGAGACATGTTTGTGTAGATTTAAGTCTTTGCAAAATTTCAACATCGGCCTCTCAAGAAGAGCCTCTGCTTCCATATATTTGCACATATATATCTGTGTGTGTGTGTGTGTGTGTGTCCTTTTTCTCAAATCGAATCTTCCATGAATTTTAGACACAGTTAAATACCACCTGAAGTGATAACATCACTAATCATTTTGTTAAGTTCAAAGAGCTGTCTCTTATCCCAGGACTAACTGTGTGCTGGTATTACTATTTGCCTGGTTGATGTTCCTCTAAGTAGATTTGAAAGGGAGCTTTTGAATGAAGTGGATGTTAGGATAAAGGTGGGTTTTTCATAATGTGATTGTGTAGGTAGAAGACACCTCCTGACTTTCTGATACTGACCTGTCTTACAGTAAACTGTACACAGTGGTCTATATTTTTAGTACTTTTCTCTCCACCTCCCCTTTTCTCTTCTTTTATTGTGCTCACTTTATTTTTTTTCCTTATTCTGAATTATTTGTGTTCTCTCAGACAAGCAGTGTTCGCAAGACTATGTGACTATTGCAATTTAACTTTTGCCTTTAAGTACACGTTAAATTTTAATTACCATATTAACAGATAGAAACTGCTTTTTGGATATAAAATAATAAATTATTGTATTATTTAAGATAATTTCCAAGGTTTTTTCCTGCATCTGCCTAATGATAAAATTTATTTTCATAAGCAATACTGTTTATTTTAATTAAAAAACTTCTACAGTGGTGGATAGGTGAATAGATATGATCTTATTTGTACTTTAGGATAAAGGAATCCTGAAAATATCAGATAAAATGAGAAAATGTGTTCCCAATGAAGGAAAAGTAATGTTGGAATTAAAAAAAATCAATTATGCAATAGTTACAAATGAAGAATTCTTAACTATTTTTAAGCCTTGTTTAGGATGAGATTAACATTATATTCTTATAAATTATGCAGGTGAAATACAAAGAAGAGATTAAACACGCAACAGCCATTTCTGATCCTCCAGAGCTAAAGAGAGTTAAAGAAAACCAAAAGAACATCAGCAATGTGATCATATTTCCTTAAGTATTTTTTTCTATTTTATTGGATACCAACCTATAATGAGGGCATGACACCTATACAATGAATACCATTGCAAGAGGGTCAGTTCCTTAAAAGCAAAGATAACATTTTACATACCTGTATATCCTCCATCACACCAAGCCAAGTGCTTCATGTGCATTTGTTTATTAAGAAAACATGTTATTGAATGTCTACTCTTTTCTTGTTCTTGGGGGATTTCAAAGATGAGTGAGATATACTGTCAGCTCAGGGGCTGTGAATATTCTCAAGATCTCCAGGAGAAACAGACCTAGGAATACATAGCTATTATGCAGTAAGTGCTATAACAATAATTAATACTTCTTGGGTGCTTACTATGCTTTCTGAGTACTTTGCATCTATTATCTCATTTAATCATAAATAATAATACCTCTTGCAAAGTGCTATGGGAATGCAGAGAAGGAAGTCTATGCAGTGGGAGAAAGGAATAGCCTTGGGGAAGGAGAAATGTTGGAGTTAGATCTTGGAGAATTGGTAAAGGTGTGGGTGGATTTTGTGAGGAAGGGTATTCCTAGCAGAGCAAATAAAATATGTTCAGGATCCAAGGCCTGTTCAAGAAAGAGAAGGTTTAGTGTGATAAATATTAATACTTGGGGTGAAGGATGGCAGGAAATGATGTTGGAGAGGGAAGTTGGAGTATAGATCGTAAATAAGTAGTATGGAGTCCCATGGTGCCCCTGAAGTGTGGTTCACATACCACTGTGGCATTCAAGAATGCAGTAAGTGGTCCATCAACAGTCAGTCCGGGACTATGATTAAATTGTTTTAATGTTTACCTTCTTCTTAAAGAAGGGTTACTAGTCTTCAATTTAGGGTAGAAACATAGCACTTTCTTAAAATAACTTTATTTGAAAAAATAGTTAATTTAATGAAAAAGTAAAGCTATAACAAAATAGGCCTTGTTTATAGTATATATCTGGTATAACAAATGGAAAGTGGTATCTATAAGCAGGGATTAGGGTATTAAAAAGATATCACCTATGAGGCAGATAGGGTATCTGTGAATGGATGAATGCAAGACATGAAAATTCTCCCCACCAAATTGTTGTCCCCAAACTTACATCCACTAGAAATTGGCTGTAACATTTTCTCTCCATCAGTAATACTAATCTACTATTCGGATTTTTCTCCTCTGAGCTTCATCCAGAGTAATCTTTCCTTGAATCTTGCCATCAATAGAGATTAAACTGAAACTTTCTTCATGTTCTCTCAATCATCCCAGTTGCAAGAATCTGCCTAAACTCTCAAACTATATACTGTGGTGCAAGGAATGTTGTACGTTGAAGAAAGAGGTCAGATTGGAAAGAGCCTAATCCTTTTTCATTTTTCCCCCAGGCTTATCAATTTCTCTTCACTTTTGTGTTCACCACTGAGAAGGTGCATCTCAAGTCCATTTTATCTGCAGGCCCCACAGGGTTTGTGATTTCTTGTGAAAGGAAATTCCCTAATGCTAAATTCAAACTTCAGAAAATCATTAAGACTGTCCCTGTGGAGTTCTTTATTATGGGAACTTAACCCCCAGCTCTACTTTTGCCTGTCAGAAATTCATGTGATGGTCATGCCATTCTGTTTCTCTGTGTCGATACTTATTTATTTCTTGGGGTGGTGTGAAATAGTTGGGAAAGCTGACCACAAACAACAGAGTCTGACTTCCCACCCCAGCTAAGAAAGAACAGCTCTGTGCAGTGAGTCAAGAAAATTTTCATAGGGCTTCCAAAGTCAGAACTTCATAGGGAAGGAGGCTTTGAGGTTATATAATGATAGTCTATCACTAAAAAGCAAATATAGGATTTGACCCTCTTTAGCAAATGATAAGTGTGCAGAATTATTATTTTTAATATAAAATGCACTAAACATTGCTTTAGTGCTTTGAAGAAATGAATTTACAGAAGGGATATTTCATTATTAATGATAAGATCAAACTCAGAGAGGCCACCAATAAATAATACAACCTGAAGGATAACAATGAAAGGTCTAACTTAAAACATTTGACAAAGCAAATGTTAGAGACTGGGATCACTAGAAAGATGAAGTCTATTAGCAATACATTTCACTTAATGAAGATTTTACTAATGAATATTCTGTAGCCATGTGATGTTTCTTTTAATTTGCACCAATACTTTGGGACACCTTCATTCCCCATAATCCCAAACTGTCTCGTATCTTGTCTCCCAGCTCCAGTATAAAGAACAAAGTTACAAGGCCACTCCAGTAAGTGTGACCCCAGAGACAGAGAGAGCGAGGAGAAACCAGGAGCAGCTAAGTGCGGCAAGTTGTTTCTGTTTCCTTTTATATTTTATCAAACATCACATATCTTTATCTTTTAACATGGCCTTTCAAAAGCTCTAAACTCTCCACATATTTGGATGTTTTTATCACATTTATCTATCGAAGGGCATGTGTCCAGGAAGCTTGGGACTGTGTTGCTGTATTTTAGCCATGTTTGCTCATTCAAGAGATCTTCATTAAGCACCTGAATGTGCTGGGCATTGTCCTGGCCACCAAGACACAGAGATGGCTAAGACCCACTTCCTGTCCCCATGGACCTCATAGTTCAATTGGCAAATCTCTAAAAATAAATCCAGGGAAAGACCTGGAGAATAGTGGGTCTGTTGTCAAACTAGGAAGAAAAAATTATCTTATTGGAACAGGGCAAAAGAAGACCTGGCTTGACATGATAGCATCAAGGTGAGGAACCTTATAAATAAAATGGACCTTCAATCATTCAATAATCTGTTGCGAATAAAGCAATAATAGTTGACAGTGTTGAGGCAGCTCTACTGTGTGCTGGCCCTGTGCTAATGTTTTATGGGAACCCATGAAGTCAGCATGATTCATTTCTCTAGTTGGTATATGTGGGGAAACTGAGTCTTGGGGAGATCAGAGGACATGCTGGGGACCCACGGCTGATAAGGGCAGAGCTGCAATTTGAACCCAGGCCTCCTAAAATTCAAAAGTCCCTTCCAGAGGTCCCCCAAATAGTTACTTTTCCCATGTTGTGACCCCTTTGTGGAACTTTTATCAATATAAACCATAAGCTTCTTCTTCCAGAACAGGTGATTTTGAAAAGCTTTACAATTTAAGAGTGAGTTCTCCCAGGTGGAGGAGATTGTCAGGCTCAAAATTGTTTGTCCTTGTGATGTCCCTGGGAGGTGGTGGGAGTCAGAGAGCATTAGCTTTTATGGAAAGAGAGTCAAAGACCTTCCTGGGCTGGTGCGTCATCAACTTCACTACAGTTCTCTTGTAATATGTTCCCTTATATTTCCATTATTTTTATTCATGGAATTTACAGTTAATTTTGATATCGAATAGCTAAGTATTTATTGAAAACCGATTTTGAAATAACGCAACCAACATTTTGTGCTTGCTAAGTCAGACCAGTCGGAATCTAGGCATGGATACGAACGAGAAGGTTGACGCAGCTCTACCATGGAAAACTGCAAAAAAGAAAGGGTTAATTTTGAGCCTCAGCCTCTGTGGTATTTAGGTGGGGCCCATTCTGCTATCTATTAAAATTCTTCTTTATCCTCCACAGGTAAAATATAAAGGAGAAATTAAACAGGCAACTGCAATTTCTGATCCACCAGAGCTGAAGAGGGTGAAGGAAAACCAGAAGAACATCAGCAATGTGTGGTCATCTCAGTAACTTTTTTCTTACAACATCAAACGTATTGTCAACATGTAAATGGAGGGATTGCATTTGCAGAATTTTCGTAACTTCAAGTTCATATTCTTCTCTCAGTGAAATAACAATTTATTGAAAGGCTTCAGGGTCTTAGTTATTGTGGATACACTCAAGTATTCCCTACCTCAGGGTTCCCAGTGACATGCCAGGGTGATTTTTTTTTTTTCTGACAGGTATCTTGTCTTCACGCTGATAGGTGCTGTGGTTCCCCAGAAGGAAGCAATAGTAGCTTCTGGCATCTTGGCCCCACTATAAGCCTTTCCATTCCCTTTCCTACCTGCATGTGTTCTTGTTTGTGGGCTTCCTCCCAGCCTTCTATTCCCAGCGATTAGTACTCTATTTGGGGGGCAATGTCCGGGAAGAAATGATAAAAGTGAGCGTGGCTGAATAGTTCACACAGGACAGGGCCATTTTAGGGGCACTTGATAAGGGGCTGGCAGTTTTTACTTAGACACCGACTCGTGACCTGCTCTAATTCCCTGTTGTTGATATAATTCATGGATGCAGTTCAGGGAGACAATCCTTTTTTAAAGCCATTAACATATAGATTGGGTTCCTCCGAAGAGGAAATTTGGAAATCTATTACGTTCAAAGAATTCTTCAGACCTTGAAAGTCATTTAGCCAGTTTATAAAGCAAAGGCAGGTTGTTGTTTGATACTTTTTCCAACAACTATATTTTAGAGATGCTCGTCTTTTCCCGATACATTGAGAGTCACACTTGACGTGATTCCCTTACTCTGAAAAAGGAACATGGTTATTGAGAAAGAGGAGTGGGCAGCGAGCAGCACACTGGCCTTTTTATGGATGTCCACAGTCATCTATTTAACAAATCCTTATAAAAGTTCTGCCAAAGTTAATTCCTAAGAAATCATAATGGTGTAGTATCATTCTATATGGGCAGAAGTATCTTTAAGTAATATTCATGAAGGTATTTGTGATTAAGTGCTTATTACAGCTTTATTGATGGTATGCATATATATTTTAGTACAGCCACAGTGATTTGGACACAAATACCCTCCTATGCGATGGAATGAAATAGATTGATTTAAGATGCCAGCATTTTAATAAGACTAGACCTCCGATTGTATCCTTTTGTTGTTGTTGTTTACCTTCCTTGCTTAACTCATTAAAATAAATAGTATGAGACTCTTAATGAGTTGACTTGATTCATAGTACTGTATTTTTTGTTCTCTGAAATGATAGATTTATTATAAAGGTCAGCCGGGAAGAGCTACCACATTAAGTGTAACTCCTGAAATGGAAAGAGTCAAGAAGAATCAAGAAAACATTAGCTCGGCAAGTGGTTATATTCATTTTGGATGATCACAGAGGATGTGTCCTTTATTACCTGCTTGCAGTCCTGTTTTAAATATTTGTGATATTTCCAATAAGTATGTGTGTTATTTCAGATGACTTCTGAACACTGTATACATTTATATTCTCCTTCATTAGATTGCTTAGTTATAAATTATATTCATTTAAACGATTCCTGTTGTTTTCACCAGTGTTTTTGAAAGTGATAAAGTCTTTGATGCAGGAATTGAACAATTGTCATTTTACAGATATATTTCCTTGAATGTGGGTTGTTAAATGCTCTCTGCAAAATAAGGTAGGAAATGAGTCATTATTCTCAAGTAAGGATATAGAGGGGGAAAAAATCTTTAAATACATTTAATATAGAATTTGGTTACTCATTTAAGTCCCAAAGTGCATATCAGTGTCCCATTTGGACAGGGTGCCTTCCTCTTAGTGAGTAGCAGAGCTTTAGTTCTGAATTGCGTATTTGCCCTCGAGTCTTCCATAAGTGGTATCCGAATCGTACACGTAATCAGGTTGACAAATGGCACCCTTTGGATGGTCAGCTGTTAAGAACAAGGACCCTGTTCCTAACACACCTTGGAGAGCTCTGTGCCCGACGATCAGCATTTAGGCTTCATAATAGATAGCTCTCTAGTGGCATTTCTCTCTAGGGATGCTGAGTGTATTTAACATAAATTACCTTCAAGCTGTGGATGCTTAGAAGAAAAACTAGATTTGTTCCCCATTGTTTCTTATTCTTTAAAGAGGGAAAAAAATAAAAATAAATAGAGGGCAGCCTGGTATGCATTTTTTAACACTTTTATGGCAGAAAATGGGGAAATTTAGAAACAAAATAAATTTGAGTTCTTTTTAGTTTGGAATTTTCCCTCTTTAATTTACATAGGATAACCAATTTTACTGACTACATCATACTGACTCTTGGTCCCCCCTCACACATTTGTTTTCAGTTGATAGATTTAGGTCATTTTTGTAATTGCCTTTAAAGGGGATCTTTGAGAGTAAAATTTTAGGTCACTCTTCTAGACCAAAATGTAATTCACTGAAAAAGTTACCTGGGAAATAATTTTGACTATGTTGCATATGTTCCACTTTTTTGTAACTCTTTAAAATGTTATGTAATTTTTTAATTGTCTTATTATGTCTATTTACTTTGCAGGTAAAATATACCCAGGACCATAAACAGATGAAAGGTAGACCAAGTGTGATTTTAGATACACCTGCTCTGAGACATGTTAAAGAAGCACAAAATCATATTTCAATGGTAGGGTACAACCATATCACTCTTCTCATGACTAAAACATACTAAGGAACAACAGGACCCTGTGTACCGATGGCATTAGTTCACTATTAATCTGGATAACTAACAAAGCATGGAAACATGGTTGGCTTGTCTTTTTTCGGTGGGCGGCCAGGGGGGACTCTCTAATCACACTGAAATGTAATGGCAATGTTTAGTCTAATAAAATAATTTTTCTCAGTGACTTTTTTTGGTGTGTTTTTATTTCTAATGTGACTACTATAAATGCACTGTGTGAAAGACATTTGTCTAGACTTCTTTCCAATTAATTTTAAGATGGCGCTTGGTCTGTTTGCATGTCATAAAGAATATGAAAAAAAGTATGTTTTTAAAAGCTGTTTCATGAGATATAATTTATCTACCATAAAGTTTTACTCATTTAAAGTGTTCAATTCTGTGGTTTTTAGCATCATTTACAGAGTTGTGTGATTGTCACCCTGACTGAATTTCAGAATGTGAAAAAAATATATGTTTTGAAGTATATATTTAATGTTTTTATAATTATATACAAAAATTGTATCTATCATCTGTAATGTCTCTTAATATAATTTTAAATAACATTTTCTTGAATGATTATATGAAAACAGATATCACTTTATTGCATATTGAAGGTTAAGGGGTAGGACATTGAATTTGTAGTTAAATTAGTATATTTCAAGAAGTAACCAGGATTTTAAAATATTTATCTTTTACAACTTCTCACTGATATACAGTTTTATATATAACTTAAAACAGATGCTAACCATAATGATTAAAAACATTATAAAAAATATCAGCGCTGATTTTTGATGCTAGGAAGCTGAAGTTTTAGACATCATTTTTGGAACAGTTAGAAAAGATAAATATATGAAGAAAATACTCTATTCATAGATGCAGCCAGTGCCGTGACACCTGTCATCACAAAATTTTGTGAGATACGTAACTAACAATCAGCACATTTCTGTGTGAGTTAATATTGTTTTTCCTTTTTCAGGTAAAATACCACGAAGATTTTGAGAAGACAAAGGGGAGGGGCTTCACACCTGTCGTGGATGATCCCGTGACAGAGCGAGTGAGGAAGAACACCCAGGTTGTCAGCGATGCTGCCTATAAAGGCGTCCATCCTCACGTCGTGGAGATGGACCGGAGACCTGGGATCATTGTTGGTAAGCCGGCGGTCTGTCTCGGCGGCTGGGCACGGTCAAAAAGATTGTGCTTGCTTTAGCTTTAGAATTAGCCTCTTCACTCATCTGACTTCTCATCACCTGTTGGATATGGTGCCCAGTTTAAAATGGACCACCGGTAAAGTGTCGTTCTTGTACCATGTGGAATGGGATTCCTGGCATTCGCCAGATATCGGCTCAAATTCTTTCTATTATTGGACGTTCTCTGTCTTTAATAGTGTTCTGGTCTTAAGAATGTTCCTACTTGTTAAACAAAGAAGCAGCCCAGACATGGGTGATCACAATGGTTGAACGATTATTTTGTTTTCCTTTAGTGTGTGTTCTTAATCAGTGTGTCATTCGGTAGATACTGTGTGCATCGGTGACAGAAATAACCACATTTAGGTCCTTTTATCACAAGTAGAAATGCCAGGGAGACTTGGATGGTATCCCATAATACTAATAAGCTCATATTTTTGGAATATTATTTCTGAACTGGGATAATTAAGAGCCATCTGAAAATCCCATAATTAAGAGAGTAGCACCCTTTTCTTCCTGCTATCTGTTTCTCATAGTCAGGGGAAATCCTAGGAGGACATTTGTCGGATGATGGCTGAGATATCAGCAAAGATCATCCTGGAGTATAAGGGAGGGCTAGGAAGGAAAGTTATTGATTTTTCAATATATATCAACAACTCAAGACCATTGTCTCCTTCAGAGCAGTTATCCCCTGAATTATGTAGTCCAATTAGGTAGCTCAAAGAATATTTTTGGTATATGCCTCTCGGTAATTTCAGTGTTAGATCTTTTCATCTTTAAAAGTAAGAACTTATTTTTTGGTACTAGTGAAAGGCCACTTAGAGGTGAGTTAGGTGGGGAAAGCATATATTTGACAGGATAATATATTAGCACAAAGCAAGGGTACCAAAGTCAGGGCACTAAGTGACTTGGGTGATTTTATCAATAGTAAAGTGACTCTGAAAGTGTTTTCCAAAGAAGGATCCCAAACATATTTGTAGACAATAGATAGCTTTGTGGATCTTGCCCAAGTTGATTACTAAAGAGGATCACAATAAATTGGATGGATAAGTTGTGACGTTTTCATTAAAAGTGACAGAATTAGAGAGCTTCCTTGTTTTGTGCTAATATCTCATGAAGATAGCACAGGGGTCTGATTCGTCTCACTTAGGATGAAACTACTAAAGTCTGTGCAGTTTGCTCAAAGTCCTACACAGAGCAGGGGCCAGAGGTGATGGTGAGGTCATTGCTTAAAAACCATGAAACTGTCTAGACCTTGGGCTTTCATAATTCAATGCTCAGAACCTTTGAGATAGAAATTATTATTTTTTAAAAATATAAGATATATAACTCTAAATTATTTATTAGGCAATCCAGAAGTCAATTTATTTCTTCTTATTGAGAAAACAATTTTCCATTGAGGACTTGCTTATGAAAATACAAAATAAAGTACATTCAACAAACATTACACTTTCTAATGAGCCAGCTTCCATACCAGGCATGGAAATACAAGGTTAGAAATTTTCTGCATAATTCAGACTAAGCCAAGTTGTGCTGTTTCTATTTTTGTTGGAAGCTCTGCTACTTACTTATGTAACCTTGGCCAAGCTACTCAATCTCTCTGACCCTCAGTTTCCTCATCTATAAAATGGGGATAATAATAATACCAACTTTATTATGTGTGAAGCTTAAATGGGTTAGGTTATAAATGAGAATAGTACCTGGCCTATGGTAAGCACTACATAGTATTAATTAAAAACAGACAAGCAAATCTTTGTTTCCAGCTTATAAATTGATTGTTTTTGCTCCAGCTCCATTTCTGCCATATGTCCATAACTGGGATCTTATTTTCCAGATGTTGGTCCAGTGCTACACAGCTCATTGTAGGACCTGATACCTGTTAGTTGGAGAGAATGGTAAACTTGGAAGTTATTAGGTTTGGATTTTGCCTCCAACTAAAATAGGAGGAGGAGAAATTGGCTCACACACTCTGATCACTGACGGTAGCAGGGGGTCCACGACAGCGGGAAGCTATTCTGATTTCTTTCCATTCCTCATTGTTCCCTGCTGGGTGCCTTGCTCATAACACTTTTCGAATAAGGGTATCGTATTTATTAGCTTGTACTCACAGACTCAGAACGAAAACTGGGCTTGCCGCTTCTCTGCATTTCAAATATTTGTTTCTGTTATAGGGAGAGAAGTTTTCTGATTGTTTTGCTTTTTTTTTTTT
>VBSM01003148.1:15450971-15488672 GCA_008086735.1 Cheirogaleus medius | reverse complement strand
CTTGATGTGTTGATTTCTTCCTTTTGGTAAAAGACCTCAAAGTTTGGCGCACAGACCCCGGCTCCATCTTCGACATCGATCCCTTGGAAGACAATATTCAGTCTAGAAGTCTGCACATGCTCTCTGGTACTGCTGACATTTTGAGTTCTTCCCTGTTGTGGTTTTGTCCTGAAAGTGAAGCTGCTATGAACTCTAGAGGGTCATCATGCCAACTGTGCAATGTAGCTTTAAAGTTGAGAATTCGAGAAACCAAAAAAGTGCTATGCTACTTTAAAATACCATTCATCATTTAGGAAAATAAAATTTGCAAAAAGACTTTTTAATATATCCTAGATGAGTTTGTCCTAGATTCATTTAAAAAAGCTTCTTATTAGTGAATATGATTTTATAGGCTTTCTGGGTTTACAAATGCAGTTATTTGTATTGCAATAAACTGCTGAGACAAAAAGATTGGTTTCAGGAAATACACTGTTAGAATATTTTCAAGGTAGATTTAAAGAATTATATTTAGGAGAGTAGAAAAGTTTTCTGTTGAGCATCATACAAGTATCCTTAAAATGGATCTCTGAGTTTTTAGATCAGGTAACAATGAGTAGTTTATATAAGAAGCTTATTTGACCTTAGACTGTATGTTTATAATTAAAAGCAAAATATGAATGGTTTGGGTATAGTGATAGCTCGATTTGACATTTCAGACTTTCTTTGATATTTTACAGTTTTTTAAACAATATAAATAGATATATCACTTAGATCTTGCTCCATTTTCTGATTTCTACTCTATATTTAATAGTTGATGTTAATAAAATTGAATACCCAAGGCAAAGCAGGGATTTTGGCCTTTTTATAGTCAATTTGATCCACATAGTTAGGCAAACTATGTCATTTTATTTTCTAAAAATAAAGGAAAAGCAACAAATACTGTGTACCTGGCAATACTTGAAATGAATTACTTATAACCAGCTATTATATTCAATGGAAATTTATTAGTTTGCCTGTGTTTTCTTAGTTCTTGTCAATTTCCCAGTGCTTATCTCTCCTTTAAAATCTAGATTTAAAATGAATATAAATGACTTTTAAGTCATTTATGTAGTTGGTGCAATGCATGCTCAAGTTTGGGAGTAGGTGCCCAGAACGTTGTAATAGCTGAGATTTTGGATTATTATTTACTAAAAGATTGGTTTTTTTCCCTGTTAAGCTTTTAAGTAATCTGTGTCTTCTGTGTTTTGAGCCCCTTAATCACAAGTATGAATATTTTCCCTCCACTATAGAAAAGGCGAGTCACTTTAGGAGACACCGGTCTCGATCTCATTCCAGCAGTACTTTTGGTACCGGTGTGGGAGATGACAAGTCAGAAATCTCCGAGATTTACCCTAGTTTTTCATGCTGCAGTGAGGTAACCAGACCGTCTGATGAAGGAGGTATCAAACATTAACCACTTACAAAGAAAATTGATTCATTTTTTTAAATGTGTCACAAGAGTGCCTTTAACATTTTCTTCACCTTTGCACAGACATCTAGCCTGGGTGTATTTGAGAATTTAAAACTAAGTTTAGAAAGTTAATAGTCCTTTTTTTTAAAAAAAAACAAACTACTAATTTGCATTTTTGCATGTTGTTTTTTATTCCTGTCTTACTTCACTGTTGTCACTGCAACTGGATTTGTAATGACAAAAGTGTCTTGGGATTTGCTATATGGGTCTGTTTCACGGGGTTGTATGTGATGGATGTGCACAGTCCTGGTGGAAGCTTGAGTTCTGCATGGTTTATATCTGATTTCCATTAGGGTAAAAGAAATCGATCTTACAGTAATATTAGGGTGGCTAAGAGGTTGCAATGGATTTGTGTGTGTTTAAATATTGATATAATTTGCAGAGTTAGATATTGCCAAAAAGATATTGGGTTTAACACTTGGGATCTGAGAGTTTTTTTTTTAATGGAAAATACAGTTGATTGTTAATAATCTTCTATTTTATATCCCATCTTTTTCCTGTACCTTCTCCTGTTTTCTGCATCCAGGCTGATGGATTAGGTCTAGAACTTTTAGTGAATTTCTTTAGCACGTTAAACTAATCCTGCTTATATAAAGCTGTCATGAAAGGTTAAGACTAAGGTGTTGCACTTCCCCGTTGTAGCTACATTTTAGTGCCATGGGAAGGGGGAGAAAACTGAAGCATATGAGAGCAAAAGGTCAACCTCAAATATCACATCGCTGAAGTCTCGAAGGCAGGAAATTTTGAGATTGAGCAACGTAACACCTTTCGGTAAAAAAGTAATGTGTGATTGAGGAGATGATGAAGCTATGAAAGCTTTTGTAATAGTGTAATTGTTTTGTGTTTTTTGTATTCTTTACAACAAAACACTAAGAGAATAAAATCAGTTATATTCTATGCATCTTGAATTATAAATTGGGATTGGCCCTAGCTTGATAGAAAGTTTTTAAGGGTTTCCTTTCTCTATAAGTCTAATGAAATAATTATAAACTCGTTTTGCTTTATTGCAGATAAAATACACATGAGGAGATCTCCCTTTTTTGTGTCTGGTTTACTAACAAAGGGTTTGGTAACTTCCTGATTTTTTTTTTTTTTTAGTCTTGGGGCTACTCATTTCTCCCTTCAGTGCCCTCCGTGGTTCTAGAGGTACAAAATAACGTTGATGCTCGATGACATAAGTAAGACCCAAAGCAAATACAAGAATTTGTATTTTTTGATCAACCTTATCAAACAAACATTACTCAAAACACAGAGTACTAACCACTATACAATCACAGCTCAAACCTTACTCAGTTCAGCTTATTGGAGTTGACGTCTCTCCCAAATGGAAGGGGTTACAGAGGCTTTGCTTCATGAATGCCCCTTTACTTCATGTCTGTACACACTCACGCGGCATACATTCATTTATCCACCAAATGGTTATTGAGTGCTCTTTGTGCACCAGCCATGAGCTTGGATCTGGCAACGCACACAGCAGTGAGCAAAAGAGACATGCATCCGTTGTGAGGGGCTTAGCGTCTTGAGGGGGACCCTGGCATTTAGCAGAGACTTACACAAATAACAAATAATTATGAGCAGAGTTGGTGCTAGGAGAGGAGAGAATGGGAGCTGCAATAACAGGGCCATTCCAGCAGTCCTTGCTGTCGGGGAAGCCTTCTTCAAGGAAAGGATGTTTGTTTGTTTTGAGATTTGAATGCTAATGGAAGTTAACTAGGCCTGGGGGGCTTTGGAAGAAAGTGTTTCTCATAGGACAGAGCACAGCAGTGGTTTGTCACTGAGATGTGAAAATGGAGGCATCAAGTAGGCAATTAGAGTTCAGAGGAGAAGGCTGCCCTGGAGATCAATTTGCAAGTCTTCCTCCAGGTCTGTGATTAGGTCTTGGATGGATCTGTGTAGAGACAGAGAATTCAGAGACCCCCTTCTGTGGAGGCTTCAGCTCCCTGAGTACCAGCAGACCGTGCCCAGGACCACTTGTTTCATTGCATCCTCTCCTCCAGGCTATAAAAACCCTGATCATTGAGTCAGATGATGACTTCCAACTTGATCTCCAGTGCAGCCTTCTTTGAACTCTAATTGCCTACTTGACGCCTCCATTTGAATATCTGCTGTTAGTTTATCACCTTTTTCTTTTCTCAAGCCTACTTTCCTTCTTTTTTTCTAAATTATTTTCTAGCAGGCCAAGGAAAAAGGATCACTTGAGCTCAGGAGTTCGAGACCAGCCTGAGAAAGAGTGAGACCTCATCTCTACTAAAAATAGAAAAACTTAGCCGGGCGTGTTGGTGCATGCCCGTAGTCCCAGCTACTAGTGAGGCTGAGGCAGAAGGATCACTTGAACCCAGGAGTTGGAAGTTGCTGTGAGCTAGGCTGACGCCACAGCACTTTAGCCCAGGCAACAGAGCGAGACTCTTGTTTCACAAAAAGAAAAAAAAATATATTTCTAGCAAAAGGACCCTATACTGAGCCAAAGTGAATGAGAAAATATCTTCATTGGAAGAAGGAATAAATATTCTTGCATTTATACTAGAATGTGAATAACACATGGTTATGAGGAAATAATTAAATTTTTTTAACTGGAGAAATTTTAGAATCTGTGGAAGGTGGCAGGAGGAGATTTTTGGCAGGCAGGGATGGCTCAGTGACTCAAATAATGCCTTGTATGAAAAAGTTGACTGTTTGGAGTCATTTATAAATACCTGTCATTCTCGGGCATCTGTTATGAGGCCAGGATGCTCTGTCTTTAGGGACATATCCTATTTTAGAAAACAGATATTGAGGTAGGAAGCAAAAGTAAAGATGTGCTAATAAGTTTTATAACATAAACACAAATAATGGTGTATCCACAGATATCTATGCTAATTTGAAAAGCTTTTAGGATACATGGGAATATGCGAAGTTTATTTAAGTGAAGCAAAGCACGGTCTACCAATTGGCACCGTGTGTCTATATTCAAATGATTAGTGACATGTCAGATCAAATAAGTTCAAAACCACCTCCCCACTCCCCACCTTCCTTCCAGAAATCTGCTCCTTTCCCGGGCTTCCCTGTTTGCTAAGAGGCAGCTGCAACTTTCCAGGTGCTGAAGTCAAACCCTTTGGAGTCATCCTCACCTTTTGTCTTTTACTCATACCTACATCCAGTCCATTGGTGAATCTTGTCAGCTCTACCATGACAAAAATATCCAGAGTCTGACTGCTTCTCCCCACCTCTGCTGTGGCCAGCCCTGTGTCACCTTCTGCCACCTCTCATTTGGACGATCACAATCACCTGCTGACGGAATCCCTGCTTTTGCCCTGGCCACTCTGTGCCCTGCCTACCTCCTGCCCTGGTCTGTTCTCCACCCGGCAGCTGGAATGATCTTCTTGAAACCTCAGGCGGATCATGTCACTCCTCCACCATTTCATTCTGAATATAACCCCAATCCACACCATGGCACACAAGACCTGTGTCCAATCTTGGGCTCTGGCATCTGCTCTGAACTCATTTCCTACCATTCCCAGTACTCTCATTCACTCCCACCATACTGGTCTCCTTGCTTTACTCAACCTTTCCAAGAAAGCTCCCCCCAGGGCCTTTGCACATACTATTCTCCCTTACTGGAACACTCCCCAACCCCAGATACTTTCTTCCCTAGTGCCATTTTTCTTTATGTTTCAGCTCAGATGACACTTTATCAGAGAGACCGTCTCTCCCTACAGGACATAACACAGCATCCCTCTTGTCACTGGCTGTCCCCTTATTTACCCTGCTTTCTTTTCCTTCCTAGCACCACCTGAGATACTCTATGTGGATTTATTTGTCTGTCTGTCTCTGCCTCACTAGACTATCAACCCTCCGAGAGCAGGGATACTAACTCCTTTGGTGACTGTTGTAGTTCCAGCTCTTAGAATGAGCACTCAGCTAATGTTTGGTGAAGGAACGAAATAGCCAAACTCAGATATAAATATATGTGAGTATAATTATTTTTATAAAATGAAATTCTCTTGTGGAAGGCTCTCAGGAACATTCTTATGTTTTTGATGATCTTTTGATGTTTCAGTGACATTAAAGCATAACTGAAAAAACAACCTAAAGTGGAGACATTCTCAGTGGGGTTTTTTTTTTTCCTATTGGGGAAAGACAGATGTAGTATCTGTGACTTCTTGGTGGCTTTGAAATTTAGGGTCCCCTTTGAAACGTGTGCTCTGCTGGGCTGTGGTAAGAAGGTGGTGATTGACTGTGTAGAAAGAGACTGTGATGGTGATGACAACTGTTAGATGAAAATCTTCAGTGTCTTTAGCAGTAACAGTCAATCATATGCATTTGTTTAAATTCCATCCTAGAAACTGAAAGGAATTTTCAACAATACTTGTTAGGGGTAAGATGAAGAATAAAGAAAATGTGAAGTATTTAGAAATGCTATTTTTCTTTAAGATTTTTGTGGATTCCTTTAAATTTATTTTACTTATTTCTTTATTTTTTTGAGGTAGTTAGCATTTTTGGTTTGTAATCATCTTCCTAGCACTACCACTATAATAGATTATTTTAAGGATTGCTTTGTTTTTAAAAAAATTTTTTAAATTGAAAAATAATAATTGTATACATTCAAGGGGTACATAATGATGTTTCAATACATATAGTGTATAGTGATCAGATCAGGGTAATTAGCATATTCATTTAATATGCTAATTAGATGTCAAACATTTATCATTTCTTTGTGTTGGAAACATTCAATAAATAACCTCCTTTTAGCTATTTGAAACTATATATTACTGTTAATTATGGTCATCCTGAAGTGCTATAGCACAGTTGAACTTATTCCTCCTATCTACATGTAATTTATATGATAAAATATGTTATGTCCCAGAAAGATGTCGTTTAATAGGTTGTCTCCCTGTGGTTGAGGTGGTTTGTGTGGCACTTGTGTCCTGCAGTGGCCGGAACCCTGAGCAAGAGGACAAAACACTTGGACTGAAATCCTGATGCTCTTGGTTTGAGTTCTTGAGGAGGTCATTTAGCCTTATTAGGCTCATATTTCGAACCTGTAACAGGGAGGGCATAGAACAAGAAGCTTTTCTAAGATATTTTTTCCCCATAAATATATACATTTATTATGTGTCAATTAAAAATAAAATAAAACTTTTTTTAAAAAGGAAAAAAGGACTGCAGGACCTTCTAAGACATTTTATATTTCCTAAGCTAAGTGCCATATATTTAAATAAACTCTTTTTCTTTCTCTTCCTTCTAAGTATGAAAATGTGTTTATGTTCTGAAAGTAGTCTTTGTGACTTTACGAATGAAGTGGCTGGGCAGTTTTGAAGGTCACAGTTTTAGGCCCTTCTTATGAGTTAGAGGAAATTCTGATTGTTAAGACAAAGGGTTAAACCATCAGCTCATTTCCTTGAGGCAAAAGTGCAACGTTTTCACCATTCACATTTGGTTTTCATGAGCATTAACATATAAGCCCTTCTCCTTTAAGTTTTTATTATTGTTTTAGTTATATGTTTCTCATGATATTTCCCCATCTTGCTTTGATTGCTGAATATTTTCATTTTCTTATGTGATTATTCTCAGCTTTCTTTACTTTTCGATCTACTTTCCAATATATTAAGTTACCAAAGGGTTTTCATTGTACATCTCTACTGTGTTACTTTGATTCAATAACAGAGGTTTTTATTTAAACTTCATCCAATTTTGTTTTGATTCTTGAATAGTATTATTTGAAATTATCTTTATTGCCTTTTGGTATTAGATTCGTTTAACTTATATTTCATTTGACACACGGTTCCTTTCGTGGAAATGGAAATAATCCTGATGGTTTTTTGCTTATTTCACTGTGAGGTTTGCTTTGATCTTTGTTTTTGTCTGTAGTTCACTTGCCGACAACATGTAGCTGCTTCCTGGTACCACTTCGTATTTCTTTGATTTTTTTTAACTTGCACTTTTCTGTTACTGAGAGTATTTTTATGTGTGTGCAATCTCACCCATTGTTTAACCCGCCTCGGTTTGAACTTGTATTCAGTTTTGCTTCAGGTATTTGACGTGTTTCTGTCTGCCTCTGGAGCATGAAAGGGTATGGGAATGTGATAGGGAATGAAAAACAGATGCACTTTTCAAAATAGACATTTTCAGTTTTCAAACCTTGTGAACTTTCCCATTTTGCCAGGAAAGGATCTTATTGGGATGACCTAGTCCTGCCTTAACTGATGGAAAGCAAGTTTCTGAATTCTGTGGCAGTTTAACCCGCTTCAGCCGGACAGTTCTTATAGAATTCCATCTCATGTAATATGTATTTAGAAGAGCTTAGGTTGCAAGAGATGCTTTAGAACACTCTGGAACTCTCGGTACATTGCCCATAGCATGCCAACAGGGCATTCATTGTACCAGTTAGGTAGCCAATTGCCCTAGTGTTTTACTGGTACCCATAACTCCATTGGTTCTTTCCCCCAAACATCTATCTAGTATCTTCCATATGTGAGACACTGGAAACACAGACATAAAAGATACAGTTATTGTCTTCAAAGAACTCACATTTTGTTGGGTGAACCTGATACAAAGCCACTGTGCTCAGGAAAGTGTTATGATGGAGAATTGTATAGGGTTAGAATTAGCCAGGTAGAGAAATGGGATAGGAGTGTTATAGGCAGAAAAATAGTACTTGAACAGAGCATAAACACTGGGAATTTTGTGTGGTTTGACACATCTTGAGCCCAGGGGTTGTGTGTATCCAGGAGATGGGCTGATGAAGAAGCAGCTGAGAACCAGCAAGCCACAACCTCTGCAGAGATGGGGTCAGTTGAATATAGTCCCCACATTCTTTCCTCAGCCTTCAACCTAAAGTAGCTTTAGAGGCTATTGAGAGAACCCGCTACCTAGACTTATAGGTAAGTTGTGTCTCTTTTTTGGAGGTTTAATCAACTCTGGGAGCTTTTCTGTGAATCTGGTCTGCATTGGATAATTTAGATTCTACCAAGAAAATTGACTCATTTGGCACCAAGAGACCAGGAGGCCTTCTTGGCGGTCCACTGGAAGGGCTAACAGTGTAGAAACAGTATTGTGGATTTTTATTTCAAAGATCACAACCTCTCTTACTGTTGACATTTGTCATTTATGTAGAAAAGCAGAAACACTAAAACCAAAGGACCTCCCTACTCTAACAGTTCCCAGACTCTCTGCGAAATATCCAACTGCTAGATGTTTAATAAGCATCTCAAATCTTATACCTGAAACCAAAATCTTCTTTCCTGTCTTTCTCACCAAACTCCCCGCCCACCTGTTCTGATCTTTGTGTTCACTGTCTCAGCTGATGACATGATCCTGTACCATATCAGCTTTCTTCCTCTCACCCTTCACGTCTGATCCATCTAGAAGACTGATGATGGCTCTGTCTTCAAAATGCACCTGTCCCAAATCCAGCCACGTTTCACTGCTCTCTCTGTGCCCTAAGTGGATCAGCGTCTATCTCGTTGCAGAAATAGGGTCCTTTGCTTTGCAGTTCTGTCTTTGCTCTCACTGGTCTGGTCCCCACCCAGCTGCCAGTGTGATCCTTTGAAAAGCTACACCTGATCTCATTATATCCTTGGTCCAAAAACTCCAGTGGCTTCTAATTACACTTAGCCTAAAATTCAAAATCCTCGGTCTACAAGGTGTTGCATGATTGGGCCCTTGGTCATGTCTCCAATTTCATCTGCCACCAGTCTCCTGGCTCCAGCCACACAGATCTCCTGGCTGTTCAAGATGCTAGGCATTCTCTGCCCCGGGCCTTTGCAATCACTGGCCCCTTTGCCTGGGATGCTCTCTCCCAGGTGTTGTTGTAGCTTGCTCATTTCCTTCGTCTCTCTGAATAAATATCAGCTAAGCAGAGAGTCTTTCCTTGACCACTCTACTTAGAAAGCACTCAACCTATATATACCCATAACTCTCTATCCCCTTACCTGGCTTGATTTTTTCCCCCGCAACTCTTTTTACTACCTGACATTTCATTATGTATTAATTAATTTATATATTGTCTGTGTCTTCCCTGAATACAAACCCTATTAGAACAGAATCTTTTTGTCTGCTTTGTTCTTTATTCTATAACAACACCTAGAACAGTACCTGGATTATAGTAGCTACTCAATAAATTATTGTTGAATTCATAAATATATCCAAATTAAAGTTTGATCTGAAATATAAATAAGCAGATTTGCTATGTTTTAAATCAATAAATCTTGGCATTAGACTTTAATTTATTAGTGTCTAATTAAAGCTAATTTGACTTGAGGGTCACAGTGCAATAACATTTATTATAGTTGTCTTTTAAAAAGCAAAAAGATATATCACTGGAATGTTACATTGACACTTATGTTTATTACAAAGCCCGAGTCAGCTAATGACCTCCCATAACCAAGAAATGAGCAAATTAGTCCTACATTAACACTTCTGTTCCCATGTAAATATTTCCCATCTCAGTGTTTTATTTATTTTACTTATGACATCTGTCCTCAGTAGGGACTCAGTAAAGAAAAGTGCTCATCTGAATTCTGAAACTCAGACCTTTAGTGTAGCTTCTGTCCAGTGTACTCTGGTTTACTGTGAGATCATGAACTCTGTAGAGCAAGAGAACGAATGTGTCATTTAGCTTTCCTTACAGTACCCAGCACAGGGCCAGGGGGGTCAGTGAATTCATGGTGAAGGAAAGGAGATAAAATGCAGGAAGAACTCCTCATGTTCTCAGACTCAGCAAAGACCACATGGATGAGCCCTAAGTTCCTAAGGACAACAGCCATCTTTAGATTTGCCATTAAATTGAGATCATAAACATTAAACATAGGCACAATATATAATAATAATGAATTATTACTATATTTAGAAAGTGATGGATATAGATCCCATCAGTAGTGTTTCAAATCTCTTTTATTATGAATAATATCCATAGGGTCCCAACCCTTTGGCCAGTATTTGCATTGATTTTTAGGTTGATTTTCTTCTCCCATTGAGAATTCATACTTTGTGATTTATAGATGGCATTCTGACCACAGTTCAGGGTTGTTGGTTTTTAATCACAGGCATAGTTTTAAACGTAGATAACCAGAACAACCTATTAGAAAATACACTCTTGGGAAAAGGAACCCTAGTATAATGTTGGTGGGAATGGAGATTGGTATAGCCATTATAGAAAACAGTATGAAAGTTCCTAAAGAAATTAAAATAGAACTACTACATGTTACAGCAATCCCTCTCCTGGATATGTACTCAAAGGAGATGAAATCACCACGTGGTAAAGATGTCTGCACCCCCATGTTCACTGTATCTTTATCACAATAGCCAAGATACAGAAACAACCTAAATACCCATTAATGGAAGAATGGAATATTACTCAGCCTTAAAAAGAAGTTTGCTAATATCTGTCAAAAAAAAAATGTACCGTTTTAGTATCTTTGCTGAAGTTCAGGAAGATTTGAAGAATTGATGATTGAAAAACTAAATTTCAGTGGTGAAACTGATCAATAGGAAAATGAATTATTCCTTTATAATGTAAGCTCCAGTCAGTAGACTATCACATGATCATGTTTAATCATCTAGCCAGCAATCTAGCCTGTAAGAAAGCATGTGTTATAAATTGTTAGAAAGTTTCATTGGTTTTATTACTCCTTCAAGAAAAAGTTTCAGGCTTCTGATTGAACTTGAAGTCCTTAGAGAAACTCATATTCATAGTCTCAGTAGAAATGGAATGAAAGAAATGTTATAAGTTTCCCTTTCTGAGTGTGAAGTTGGGGGAAGGATCAAATGCTAATGAATAGCACTTGTTCCAGAATGCACACGTGTCTTTCATTGATTTGCCAAGATTCAATCAAAGGGTTCCGTATGTGTATGAAGGAGAAACATCTGACGCTTAACGTAGAAACAATAAAACATTAAAAATATATTTCCTGTGAAGCTGAGTTGATTGGGAGAAGGAGAAGGTTTGATTTTCAGGAAGGCTATAAAGTGGTTATAGCATATGTGTCAAATGAGAACACTCTTTGAAAGAGCCTTACAAAAATTGTGAAGTGGCAGGCATGTAAAGGAGAAAACAGATACTCTTGTTTTTCATCAGGTTGAACATTAGCAAATGAAATGCAAATAGTAGTTTTTGGTTTTCATAGATCAAAATTGATGTCCAAGTTAGATGCTAGACTGCATATGTATATATATTTACATATCTGTCTCACATGCAAAACAGTAAAGTCATAATGTTATCTCTGCAGTTACACATTTCACTGACTTTCTCCTACTTTCCATTTCAAGCAGGTGACTGACATTCTCTTGCCCCAAGCCATTGGCAAGTAGGTCATGGGCTAAGATCCTGACTTTACACAAATTCTTTAAAGTTTCCATGCCCTGGAAATGATACAGCAGGGGGACATTGTATTGAGTTTCTGCATTATCCTTGGCCATTATCTCCTGTTGCTCAAATTCTTTGTCATGTGCTTCATCTCCGGTGGCCAGATTCCCTACCTTTATTGCCTGATCTGTTCTCTGAAATATTCCTGACCTGCCCATGCTACAGTTTCCGGACATTCGGGTCCTTGATCTTTATCTTGCACCATATACCTGACACACGTGCGTTAAACTTGTTTACTAGTCGTCAAGCTCTTGCGTCTCTCCTGTCTAACTGTCCTGATAAGTGTGTGTCTTGGACCACAATGACCTGTTGCTGCTGCCCTCCCTACCTGACAGGGACTCTTCTCACCTGCCTGTTTTTCCAGCCATAGCCATTCACCGTAAACTTGGGGTCTCCAAGACCCCAAGAGAGAACTTGGGGTCTCCAAGACTCAGACAATCGTTTACATTAATTTTCCCCTATTTCTCTATCTTCAAATCATATTGGGGACACATTAAGTCAGTTTTATATGTGTCTATTTGTTGAGAAATATATATGCAGTCATTCAGCAATGTAATCCACACTGAGGTGTGTCTATTTATGATATTTAGTGTAGCTTGTCAGTAATGTCTAATGTAAAACTTCATTTGGAAATTCCTTGTGGATCAATGATATTCCCCAAGAGTCAGTATTTGAATTGATTAGTTCAAGAAAAAGCCAAAGGCAATGCAGTTTTAAGTCTTTAAAAATATATTACATCTATATATCCAGTAACTACGTACAGTATATCCTCTGCAATGGCATAACGGGAATTTCTTTCGTTGTACTTGAATAGTGAGTCTTCATATGAAAAATTGATTTATATAACATTTGGCAATGGGATTCACTGAGGAAAATCCCAATTTTGATGTAAGCTAGACTCTTCAATCATGGCATAATTTGCATCCACAAGCTAATCTTAGTGATATGGTTTACATGCATGGAAATAGCATCTCTGTCTACCTGCTATTCTTACATTCTGTATTGCTTTTATCTTATCAAAGAACTGCCCCAAATTATGTAGTTTTTGTCAGAAAACTACATATGTATCTATACTGTACATTTATTTATTTATTTATTTATTTATTTCTGTCTTGTTTTAGGGGATGGCTCATGTATGTTCATGTGCACGCAGATACATACCATATGGATTTTGTGCAATGGGAATATTATTAAAGACTCTTTAATTTCGGGCAGAAATTATTTCCTTTTCCCTCAGCAACAATCCTGCTTATATTTGTAGTTTGAATTACAGCTATAAGTTGGGGAGTTCATCCTGGCTTAGATAGCTACAGTGAGAAACAAATCTGAGAAAAATAAATGCAAGCTGAAATTCATGCCTAAATGTAGAAGCAAATTGGCTAGATTATTCTGAAGCAAAATAGCAGGAATTCTTCAATCTAAAGCTTTCTAGTCCTATTTAAACCATATTATGTCTTTGCTCAGTTCTGTCAGAGAACATTCACAGACTTATTTTTTCCCAGAGAAAAACCAGTTAGCTTTGAAATCAAAACATACTGCTTTTCTGGGCTTGTGAGACTAATCAAGTTTAACTGGCAAATAATTTAAAAATGTAACTAATTTGGTGTTTTTTCAATATTTAGGAACTGCAGAGTCCCCAAAATATTATAATATTTTAGAAGTTCTTACTTTAGACAACTAAGCCAACTGTAGAAATGAACACTGAAATCTAATGTGTATATGTGTAGTAGATAAAGTACAAACTATGTCTTTCCTTTTGCAGTTAGCAGGTGATAGTCTTTAAATATTCAACTTTTATTTTATTTAAGCAATGTTATAAATCTGGTTATTTAAACTTAGGGAAGAGAATAGTGATCTCTTGGGTTTAATTGTATTTTCAAGTAAATCCTTAATATGTTTATGGCAATAATGCTTATCACTGTTCTGATACTGACTTGCTGGGGGGGAGGACACTTTTCAGCCAGGGTTGTGCAAAATGATTTTGAAGATGGTTAGGTGCCATCATTATGGGGTTATCGTTACTTGGTGGGAAAGTGATTGAAGTCACATTGGGAGATGTGATATTGAACATAGATTTGAAATTATTCATATAAGATAAGGTGACTGAATAATTGCCCTGGATAAAATTCTCAAAAGAAATCTAAAAGCGGTTGCTTCAGAAATGATGCTACTTTTGTGATTTGAGTTTGCTTTTCCAAGAATGAATGAATGGTTGTCTCCATAATTCATTCCAGAGATGTTCTAGCATACCTCATCAGACCACATACACATAAACTTCTTGTTGAATGTATTCCCCAAAGTTTGCCACACACGCACAAAGATTAATGACACACAGAGTAACCTCTGTGAGCCTAAGAAGCCTGGCTTGCTTGTGTCCCCAGGCATTTAAGCTCGTTTTTCTTCGCCTCTCTCTTGCTCTTCTTCCTAATCCCCCCTGCAGGAAGGGGTGGCTGCCTACTCTTCAGATCAAGTTTTCTTACTCCTAGAAGCATCTCTGCTCTCCAGATCAAAGTACTTTTGCACTTTTCTGCATTCACCATAGTTATTTGGAAATTAATTGCATACAGTCTTGTTATTTCTTTCATGATCATTTTGGCTTAGTATAGTCAAGAGTTTGGGTTCTGGAGTCAGACTATTGGCATTAAATCCTGGCTCCTACCCAGCTCTGATATTTGACCAAGTTACTTCACCTGCTAACCTTCAGATGCTTTATCTGTGAAAAGGGGATCATAGTGACCATATACCAGCTAAAGCATGTGACGGGCTAAGCACATCATAAGTAAGGGAACTGGCTGTCCCAAATTGCCCAAGACTGAGGTTGTTCCCAGGGATCAGAACTTTCAGAGCTAAGAATAGGAAAGTCTTGAGCAAACTGAGTTATAAGCATTTAATTTATATTATCAAACTTTTACTGTATGCATACTTTGTATTCCTGGGGAAGCAGAATCTTCTGTTATATCTTTTCCTCCATTAACTTTCATAGCGGGTACACACCTAGGTGCTTAAATACTTTTATGTATATTGCATTTTCTTAAACGAGATTTGCAGGTTGTACAACTATGGGGATGTATTTGATGCCAAAGAACTGTATATTTAAAATGGTTAAAATGATACATTTTATGATAGGTATATTTCACTGCAATAAAGAGATGTGCAATCTTAAAGTAATAATAGTAATAATTTTGTTATTACTATAATATTGTAATCTATATTACTGTAAGTAGTATAGATTACTTATAGTAATTGCAATAAAGTTTAGCTAAAATGAGAAAATTAAAACAAAGATAATACGGGAGTCTAAAAGGAAAAAAATTGTTGGAAACCTAGTATTGGCTTAGGAGATAATTTTTGGTTTTGCAAAAACACTTTTTGGCTGCACAGTCCTCCTTTTTTTCTCAGCTGGTGACCAGGTCCTGCTCTGGTCAGCTCCCAGGAAGTGGGGTCTGCTCCCCCCTGCTGCCTCGTTAGCAGGAGTGTTGCATGTTAACCTCTGAATTATTCTACGATGAGCTTCCTCTTGACTTAGATTTCTTCCCACAGTCCCTGGTTGCTTCTTGAGTCCCAGGTTTAAACATTTGTTTCCATAGATATTGGAAACAAGACACTGGGAGAGAGAGGGAACTTGGGAATAGCATGTTTAAAATAGGGCCATAGATGTCCCTAAATTTTTGTCAGGTGGGAGAGAAGGAAGCCAATGGCAGTTCAGTAGTTCTGCACTGTGGCTGCCAATTGGAAAAAGTAAAGCACCAATATCCAGTTTCCCCTCCTGCCACCTGAGATTCTGATTTAACTGGTCTGCAGGAGCTGGACATAGTATGTGTTAGAACATCCTGGGTGAATTTAATGTGCATCTAAGGCGGAGACCACTGCAAGTAACTGATCCTTCACTGTCTTCAGTCCGTAATCTCCTTTCCTTCCTTTTCACAGTTCGTTGCCTCTGCTGAGAGTTGAAAAATTTTAATATGTAAAATAGTAATGATTGCTTTTAGTTTTACATATGATTTCCACAGTTTGAGCCATTATTTTGTATCACAATGATGATTAGGCATGTCTTTAAGACTCGATGGTTTAAATTCAATTATAGATCATTTCATTTTTGTATTAAAGTCTTTGTCGTCATAGTTTATCATTCAGCAAGCTTGTTTCTTAGGCAGTTGCCTATTTATAGCTTATAATTAAGAACTAGCAAAGTAAAACCTAAAGGCAGTATGCCTCGTTTCTGTTTTCTGCAGGGAAGGAAAGGGATTTTCTATCACACTAAGGATTCTCTCAGATTAAAAAACAACATCTTTTTGCTGGATTCAGCATAGATTTTGTAGATTTAGTTCCCACTTAAGGCTTGTGGGGAGAATCAGATGCCAATAGGACTTAAGGCTCTGACCTGAAACTCTCTTAATGACACATATAAAAACTATTAGAGCAAAAAGGTCCACATCATGGGCCTAATACATTACCAAGTAACTCAACCACCTTAATCATGGGCTAGATGGGATTTAACTAGGAAATAGCTAATTATTTAATATTTACTTCAAAATTAACAACATCTTCATACTTTCTCTTTTAGCAGTGCCTCTCTGATTATCTAAAAATAGGAATTCTTTGCCCTAAAAACCAAAAGCAAAACCTCATTAAATTCTTTGACATGCATTAGCTGATAAAACCATATTTGTGCTAGAAAATATGATAATAATTTCATTGTATCCTAGGCTCTTTATTGGAAAATTTCTGAAGGATGATTTTTCCCTTTTTCTGGATTTTTTTAAACAAGTAAGCCTATAAGAAAACCCCCAAATTATTTTCTCTGTTCATGTTATGTTTATGGTTAGTCAATGAAGTACCTTTTTTTTTTTTTTTGACATTTGGAATTTGGCCATCAACCATTCCTCTATTATCACTGTGGGGCTTTAACAACCTCCACTTTGTCTATAATATCTTGAGACTTTTGCTGTGGCTTCACTACATGAAGATAATTATTTTGCTGTCTTCCTGCTTAATCTCTCAGCCTGTATTTTATTTTATTCCATAAAGTGGGAATGATACCTATTTTAGATAGTTGTGGTGATTAAATGACAACATACAAAGTACCATGCACACCAAGGACATTTAAATAATATTCTCTTCTTTCACTTGCTCTGGGTACAGCCCCCAAGGTAGACTTCTTTTTGGGTACTTTTCTCTTTTTATTGTGTGTATATTTCTTTCATTCATTTACTCCAATCTTTATGTTTATGTATATCTTCTCCTTTGTCCAGTTTCAGATTTGTTAAGTCTTAAAAACGTTCTCTTCTCCTCTTTTCATCTTCTGGTTTATGATCTCTGTATCTACCCACTTCTTTATCTTGGTTTTATCTCTTTCTATTTTAAGAGTAAACATTAAATAGAAGATATTGGTATGGGCTGTTGGTGGAAGAACTTTATTGTGTAGCTGAAGAGACATTTTGGTTTTGTTAATATTGTAGGATATTCCAACTAGAGGCTGAGATGCTTAGAGCTTTAATCAGCTTCCAGATCTTTGGTTAATAAATCTTACCAATGTGAAATGAAAGTTGAGTCACACTTCTGTGTATTATTGTCACCTTAGGATAACTAAAGCTATTGTTTGTGGCTTTAATGTTGTTGAAATAAAAAACCCTCAGCCTCAGGACTCTTTGGTTGAAAAACCATTGTACCTTTATTATGATCCATCTGTATCAGTGCTAATGGTGTCTGACCACTAGTTTAATAAAGAGGGCACTGTGTGTTTTTCTCTTTGATAAGAAGTTCTTGTTTGTTGCAAAATTAGCCTAACATCTTGCTTTTTCAAAACCCTTTGAATTCCATATTTTCACAGAAGAAATCATATATGGAATAGCTATTTCTCAACCAAATTATCAATAAATCCAATTTCCAAAGCCATCGCTTTAAACTTCCTTTTGCTTGTTTTACTTATGTTTCCAACAAAGCGTTCATGTTGCCTAAGAGTAGAAAAGCAATGTTCATGCCTCTTTGTAAATTGGCATTTGCTTTTCCTCAGTTGATTCCTCTAGGCTATCAGTTATGTTTTTCATAACCCTAATAGGAGCTTCCTAAAAACTCTTCTATTGCACCTGGTTTAAGATAGATAGCAAGGTTTTATAATCTCAAAGGAACTTTTCATTAAGCAATTCAGCCAGAGAGGGAAATGAGGATAATTGATAAAAGCATGAAGAGAAAACATAAGGGCAGGATGGATTATATTTACTCCAAAGTTTCTCATTCTAAACTTTCTTTCCTGTTCTCTCCAACTTACACACTTAGGACTAATACATTACTTTCTTTTCATGCTGCATTTGACAGTAGCACAGATTCTCTTTGAAACTCAGATATGAGCAATTTAGTAGGCATGAATATACCTGTTTTTTAGAAAGCAAAGTTAAAGAACATTGTTAAACAACTTCTTGAATTGCCAGTACTTGCGGGCTCTAAGCTGGGATTGTGATGTATGAACTATTTGAACGTAAATGTATTACAGAGTAGGAGATGGCATATTTTTTTTCAGTTTTTTTCACTTTCCTTTCTTGGAAATTTTTCCAAAATATTTTAAGGTGGTTGTACTGAACTCTATCCATGAAAAATTAAAGTTCCTAGTTGAAAATACTGTAACAATAGATTCCATTTAATTTTGTAAGTAAATTTACAGAAATGTTTATATTTAATCTTTAAAACTTACAAATAGATTCAAGAAATAATTAACAAAGCAATGACTTGTTTAAATGGTTAAAAACCAGTTCAAGACTACCAGTCTGGGGTATGCAGTCTGAGTCATTGACTTATTTATTTAGTTGGAAATGCCCTAAGTATCTAGAGCCATTTTCTTAACTGAGTAAAGGGCCAGGTTCCCAGGGCCATCACTGCTTTAGGAGGGCAATTGTCACTCCTCTTATTCCCGGCATGCTGTGGATACAGTGGACAGTGATAATTATTAACCTTTATGGAGGCTTACTATGTGACAGGAAATGCAGTAAGCCCTGTGCACACATTAACTGATAAATATTTGGTGAGAGTTGAGGGAGCGAATAAATGGCCAATGCTTCCAGCTTTCAATACATAGAAAAGCCTCTTTCACTCAGCTAATTAAGTGGGCCTGGATATCTATGGGAATTTCATTATTTTTTTCTTTGCAAGTAGATTCTGACAATATCCTTGACATCTCTCACCAGTAAATATTTAAATTGAGTTGATTATGTTAAAGAGTGCTGTTTTCGGAAGTATTTGATGTTTAATGATGTTTTAATAACTTTCCATTATGCTATAATTCAAGTGAGGATCTTGGCAGTTTCTCTTTGATGCCATATCTGGACATTTTGTAACAACATTGTAAGATGAATTCATTCAAACACTATTTTAAAAAGTCCCCACTCAATCTAATATAATTATCATCTGGAGAACACATTAAGTGATTTGTAATTTTCTCATGATTAAATTTCTTTAAAGTATTGATGATCTCACATATCATTAGAGTGAATTTGTCACTTATAAAATATTAATTATTCACATCACCCAAGAATTACATCTTCTTACTCCTTTTATTATAAAAACTGTCCTAAATCAACACATTATAATTAGTTTATCTACTCAACCCGATTAAATAAAAATGGCAAAATCTTATGGATTTTATAGCACATATGACATATAAAATTTGACTAATGTGTCATATAATTATTAAAATCATAATAGAAGGCATGCTACTAAAATACTCTCATTTATAGCCCAGGCTTCTGGTTACAAATATACTTAAACATATGGAGAAACACATACAATCATACGTCTACTGATTTTGTGGGTTTTTTATCTAGTTTTTTGGTTGGTTTCTATAGAACTCAGAGTTCTTTAAAACAGAAACTATGCTTTTTAATCTTTTATTTTTAATTATTATCAGTAAATAATTCTTATATATATTTATAGGGTATATGTGATATCTTGATACAGGCATATAATGTGAATTAATCAAATCAGGGTAACTGAGGTATCCATCACCTTAGGCATTTATCATTCCTTTGTGTTAGGAACTTTCCAACTCTACTCTTGTAGTTATTTTAAAGTATACCGTAACTTATTGTCGATTATAGTCACTTTGTTGTGCTATCAAATATTATTCATTCTATCTAACTATCTAACTATATTTTTGTACCCATTAACCATCCCCACTTTATCCCTCCCCTCTCTGCTATCCTCCCTAGCCTCTGGAAACTGTCATTCTACTGTCTGTCTCCATGAGATAAATTGTTTTTAATATTTAGCTCCCATATATGAGTGAGAACATGGGACATTTGTCTTTCTGTGCTTGGCTTATTTTACTTGACATAATGCTCTCCAGTTCCACTCATGTTGTCGCAAATAACAGGATCTCATTCCTTTTATGGCTACATAATATTCCATTGTGTATAAGTACCACAATTTCTTTATCCATTCATCCATTGATGGACACTTAGGTTGATTCCAAATCTTGGCTATTGTGAATAGTGCTGCAGTAAACATGGGACTGCAGATATCTTTTCAATATACTGAATTCCCTTCTTTTGGATATAAATCCAGAAGTGGGATTGCTGGACCATAGGGTAGTTATATTTTTAGTTTTTTGAGGAACCTTAATACTGTTCTCCATAGTGGTTGCACTAATTTACATTCCCATCAACAATGTACAAAAAAGTACATTTCTCCACATCCTCACCGGCATTTGTTATTGCCTTTTTGATAAAAGCCATTTTAACTGGGTTGAGGTGATATCTCATTGTAGTTTTGATTTGCATTTCTCCAATGACTAATGATATTGAGCATTTTTAAAAATATGCCTGTTGGCCATTTGTATGTCTTCTTTTGAGAAGTGTCTATTCAGATCCTGTGCCCATTTTTTAATCAGATTATTTGATTTTTTCCTATCGAGTTGTTAGAGCTCCTTGTATATTCCAGTTATTAATCCCTTTTCAGATGGGTAGTTTCCAAATATTTTCTCCCATTCTGTGGGCTGTCTCTTCACATTGTTGATGTTTCCTTTGCCGTGTAGAAGCTTTTAGCTTGATGTGATCCCATTTGTCCAATTTTGCTTTGGTTGCCTGTGCCTTGGGGGTGTTATTCAAAAAGTCCTTGCCCAGACCAATGTCCAAAACAGGAACTTTGCCTTTTGAATGTCATAATTAGTGGTGAGGGCAGTATAAACTGAGTGAATACTGTTTCTATACTACTTTTTTTAATGTAGAAGGATAATGTTTAGGAAATTCTTTAAGTGGTTTGGTTTCTCAGGCTTTGTAACATACTTAGCTGACTTATTTAGTCTTGACATATGGCCAAAATAAAATGAAGAATTCATATATTCTAAGTAAAAGTTTTTTTAAAGAGTGTAGACTTATTAACTGCTGAACAAATGTATGTTGCTAAACATACATTACATTTATCATCTTTGTAAAGGTAACATTCAGCTGTATGTTTTGAAGTATTGAGAGTATCCATTATATGAGAGGAACCCTGTGAAAACATTTATACTCTCTCATTGGTTTGGTAATCAATCCAATTAAAGTTTTTAAAAATTATGATTTTTATTTTGGAGAATGCCTAGAAGGATTACATGGTCAAATAAAAACACAATTTTGGTAAGGGATCATGGGAAATTTTTATTTTGTGTTTGTTGTTTTAACATAGCATCTGCAATATAGTAATAAAACTATTAATTTTTAAAATATGTTTGAATTGCATGCTAAATTGATTTTCTGTGTATGTTCTTAATTACTGAGATTTATACTAATCCAGAGGTTGCTTGTAACACTGCTACCCAAATTTCACATGACTCTTAGAATGGCATTTTGTTTCAGAAGCTTTTAGCAGAGCATGAAGTCATTTTCGGGTCTCGGGAAGGGTATTTTGAGACTAACGTTAAGGAATCTTTGCATGTGTGTGTTTAATGTACAGCACCTGTGCTTCCTGGAGCCTATCAGCAAAGCCATTCCCAAGGCTACGGGTACATGCACCAGACCAGTGTGTCTTCCATGAGGTCAATGCAGCATTCACCAAACCTAGTAAGTATCAAAGTCTTCCTCCTTCTCTGGTCTTCCTATTTCTCCCCAGACATATCAGTACACGTGGAATACAGTTATCTTGAATACTGGACATTTTCATATAAAGATAAATGATGATATGTTGCTACTTAAACAGCTTTTTTTGAAGGAAGCAAACAACTTACAGAGGTAAACTGTTGAGAAAGGCAGGGATTCATAAGTGTTATGTAAAACAATAAAATCTACAAAGAATCTATCAGCACAATATCCAAGTGTAACTTCATGATTAGTATTAGCCAATTAAGATATTTATTCAAGCCTGAAAAGCACAAATATTTGATGGCCATTTGAACAAGTTAATCTTGATATTAATAAAAATGGCCACAAAAGCCAAATATGTCCTCAAATCCCCCTGTTGGGAATCTTGAAGTACTGCTTCATTCATTCAGTGTAAAATTTGGAAGCAGTGTGTGAAGTCATCTGGTTACACTTGGTTGGTATCTCATGCTGAAAATGCTTCTCTAAGCCTTGACTCCATCCCTTAGCCTTTGCCTGAACTCTCAGAAATAGGTAACTCTTCTAAACCATGAGGAAACTTGAACGATTCTGAAGTTCTTTGGGTCCCAGCCAATGTCCTCAGTCTATAAAATGCACTTGATTTTGAGACTGTCTGATGTTAACATTAGCAAAACACTTAGCCCGAAACAAAAACAAATATAAGAAAACTCAAACTCAGTTTAACTTTTCCTCATTATAGTAGGGATTTCATTCTATGCGCCTCAACATTCAGAACATTTATAGGCTAAATTTCTCTTTTGGCTATACAAAAACCTATGAACTGAGTGTATTAAGACTTCTTTTTATTTGTTTTACATATTTTTAAGGGGAAAGAAAAATTCTTTGTACTTATTTAAGAAAAGGTTATTGCCAGGAGAGACCTGGACCTGTCTACCACTACAGCAGGTTTTGTTTTCCGAAAAATGTAGAATCAGGGAGGATCCACGTAAACTAAGCTTTCTGGGTTATCTGAGGCTGGGGGGAGATGGCTTTTCCCTTCTAAAACCTACTTTTTTGAAGGGCTGGCTATTGCCTTTAGTGGCTTTCCATATCCTCATTCTTGCGCCCCAGTATTATACTTTTTGCTGGAGAAGTAAACTGGAGATCTACCCAGTTAGAGTCTAGGCTCTGGTTGACAGATTTTCAGAAATAGATGTACTCGAAAACATTCCTAATAGTTTCTTATACGTGGGTTGCTTTGTTGTGACTGGAATTTGTGGCTGTGACTGCTTTGGTATTCATCTGTCTAATCCCTTCTTCCCTTCTCAGAGGACCTACCGAGCCATGTACGATTACAGTGCCCAGGACGAAGATGAGGTCTCCTTCAGAGACGGCGACTACATTGTCAACGTGCAGCCCATCGACGATGGCTGGATGTACGGCACGGTGCAGAGAACTGGGAGAACAGGGATGCTCCCAGCCAATTACATTGAGTTTGTTAATTGATTCTTTCTCCTTGCCCTTTGAGCTTTATTCTAATGTATTCTAAACCAACCTTTTTAAAAGATAGAAGATACTTTTAAGACAACTTGGCAGTTATTTTACAATAATGTATCCTTCCTTTGACAATTAGACACACAGGTACCAGGACGAAGGAATGACTTCTGGGCTGAAAATGGCAGCGTTTTCAGTAATTCCTCCAAACAAAAATCATTATTACGTCTGGAGACCTGGTGCTGCTAATTGTGTTCGTGGTTTCCTTTGATTGGCGATTGAACCCTTCTGGGAAATGTATTTTTGTAGACTTTACTAGAGATGTTGATTGTCCTTTAAATGTAACTAGTATATGAAACTTCCTGTTTGTCACTTTGGAATCACCAGAAGCCAATTCTCTTAACTCAGTAACACAGCCAATAATTTAGAACCTGTTCAGTCTTTCGAGTCATTAGGCAATTTCCAATTCAAGTGAAAATTGCCCAATATAATACGTGTAAGCAGTGGTAGAATGACAGCCTGGTTAAAATTATATTGCCTGGTGGCCTTAGGGATCTAGAAACTTCTACTTAACAGAGAAATTTCTTTATTCCTTAGGCCCACTGGGGTCTCTTTATTTCTCACTGATACCAAGACATCTCCTACTCCCTACATTCTATGGATCCAAGTAGACGCTCAGTTCCGCAGAATGTCAGGACCAAACAACTTCGCAGCTGCTCTGCAAAGGGCAAATGTTAATGTCATCTATATAATTTCCCTAGTAGCCTTTACCCTGTTGCATGTCATGTAGGTTCAAGCTTCTGTACCATAGGCAGCTGTACTGCCCACTCCTGTTATTAAAGCAAAAAGGGTGACATACCTAAAAGCCCTTTCCTCTAGTGGCCAGCTCATCCGAAAACATATTTTGAAAAGCTGCTTGAGGTTTTCCTGCTGCATCGCACTCTAGTTTTGAAGGATTCACACCTTAGGAAATACATGTATACTCTAGTAAATAAGTGATTTAGGTGTTCATTGAACAGCTTTCATTAACTTAATGCCACCCTTGATTTAAACACAAAGCAAATTTACAGAAGCCAGTGAAAGAATGGATTATAGCGTGTACTAGGGGTAAAAAAAAAAAAACACAGCAAACAAAAATCTACAAACTCTACATAGAGGTGATCTGGTGTCTTCTTTTGGGAAACGGTATTCAGATTCTGGAATGGAAATCTAGCTGCTGAAACTGGTTACTCAAAAGACTTCCCTTTCACTTTCTGGTTTTTATTTTCTAAATCACCTTTAGGAGATGAGATAGGAATGCGATCAGAGATTTTCAGGACAGGACCAATAGGCTGTTCCCTAAGAAAGAAATTGTCATGTTTTGATTTTCAAATGAGACTTTGCAGGGTTTTGCTAAAGTCACATCCATGAGTGCAGCCCTTGCTGGCAGGTCTTAAAATCTCACCTGGAGCCTGCAGTTAAGGTTACCGAGACATTGATGTCCAGCGACAATTCTGTATTTTTCTGATCGTACCCTTTATTGTGACCTGCAGCAGGGTAGCATTCATGTAGGGTCTGACTTTATAGTTGTGATGAAACTGAAAAAGCAAAGTTTACAGAAATGTACAAAAATGTATGATTCTTGGGGATATGTACCTTGGATGATATATTCAAGGTAATTAACAAAATATCCCATAAAACGTCTTTTATTGAAATATTTGCTAGTCCAAAGGCCAGAGCTGACGCATTTACACCTTTGAATATTTGGCACATACAAATGAAAATCTGTGGTTTTATTTTATTAGGCTAAAAGAGCAAATTTGCTTTATTACACTAAAGCTGCATCTATGAGACACTGACATAAAATTGCAAAAAGAAAAATTCAACCAAATAACTTGAGATTTTTTTGGAGAGGGTTTTACAGATTACTAGATAGCTAGCTTGACTGATTTTCCTCTCACTGAAATGGCCAGTCATAATTCAGTTGATTAAACCCCATCTCTGTTTTGATGTCTTATACACAAACCTACAAAGACAAACTTCACTTGCGATATTTTTGCAAAAATCTGTGTATTAAAACCAAGGGCAGTAGGCCTGCTCGATTTTATTGTATTAAGTATGTACTCACCTTTTCCACAATCAGGCCACTCTTTGTGATTATAAGAAAGAGTTGTTATTGATTAAATTTTCAGACTAAATATAGGACTGGTATAATTTTTTGATAAATAGCACATTTATAAGAAGTACAGAGGAAACTCGCTTGAAATAATCAGGAAAGTTACCATAAAGTAGCAGCTCAATGTTTCCTGTTTTTTTTCATCCACTGATTTCAAAATCAGATTCACTGAATATAAAAGTCAATACATATTTAGGGAATAAATCTCCTAAGATTTTAAGCTTCACGTATGTTTGCATAGCAAGATGTTTCCATAGCAAGGTGTTTCTACTTCAAGCCTTTAGGATCAGAATTTAACTAGAAAGCAGTCATTTTACAATGAAGACTGAGGCAGACAAGATGTTGCATACTCTTGGGATCGTAATTTATAGTGTTGGCAGTCATCACTAAAGCTTATCAGGATAGTAAGCATCTCAGCAGAAATATTGGAAACATCTATGTATAATACCAAAGTGCTATTTTTACAGCATCATTTAAAAAATTACATTCTTGAACAACTTTTCCACTTCCCACATACCTCCTCCCCACCTTCAATTTGGCAACAGGTATCTGATACATAACACTGACAGGTAAAGAGAAGTTTAAAAGCAAGTCTTAAAAATCAAATTAAAGATGACTGTGCAAAGGCCCAAGCACAGAGAGCATGCACCTGCTTTTCTAAATGTGATGCATTCTCAAGCCTGACAAAAGCACAAGGAGCAGTTTGATATGCTTTTAAAAGGTTCTGAAAACAAAACTTCTGTGGATCACTTCTCTCTTGAGCAAAGCATAGCAACAGACTGTATCGCTTTGGTTGTATGTAAGCTTTTGTAGTAAATGTTTTTACTAATAATTCTTGTTCTCTAGAAAGTTTTCTATTTCTATCCTATGGCAAAATGAACTCTTCGTGTCTTCTCATTGTTTACACACCTGCAGGGTAGCCCCGTTTGAAATATTTACCTGGATGTCAGGTCTCCCTGGAGGCCCCATGTCTCCCCAGGCCTCCCCGACCCCCATAGACCGCACGGGAATTTGTAAGCACAACTTCCATAGATACCTTGTATAAATATGGATGAGATCGGACTGGCTCCTCTCCGGCCTCTAGGTATATTGCTTCGGGAGGATGAAGATATGGTTTTGCCAGATTTAGCAGTCTTTCTCTCCTTATCCGCTCTGTGCTGAGTTTTGCAACACTCTGGGAGTTAGGAAACCACACTTTTCTAAAAGAGATAGTGGAAATCAAGAGGTTGAACCTCATTTCAGGTTCACCCATCTCCAATGGAATATTTTTAATGAAAAGATAAAGAAAACACACATGTGATCTTTAATAACATATCCCTATATAAAGCAGATGAAGTTTATACCAAAATTATAATACAGATATATACAAAAAATAGGTGCCTTTTATTTTTTTTTGGATTACCCTTGTTTGTCCATTATGGTCTTGGAAAGAAAACCAAGAAAGCAAGTTTCTGCCTATTCTATAGTAATATTTTATTATACCTGATTGATATTTTTATGGTGAGAGGAGGGGATGCTCCTGACAGATATTAAAGGTGGTAGCTGATGGTAGTTTACCTGTAAAGGGTTAGAACTTTAGAAAATGCTGACTTCTTCCCTCTATTTCTGAAAGGTTCTTTGTGGGTTTAGGTATAGTTGAGATGTATAAACATTAACTTTAGGTTTGGGATTTAAAATACCTATTGTAAGATAGAATAATTATGTTATGATGCTGAATTCACTATACAAGATGAACTTCATAAGTTAATTATACCTTAGCTATTTGCTTCTGATAATCTAAAAGTGGCTAGATTGTGGTTGTTTGGGGTAATGTGACATGGAGGTGAGAGAGCTTTAGTTAAATGTGAAGCTGTGTAAACTAACTTAAGGATGCTAAAATAAAAGTCTCTTCCTGAAGTAGTCCATGGACCTTTTCCAGGCAACTATCTGTAACTATTGATGATTGCAAATGTCAGGGCATTGTATGATGCTTCTGTGGTCATCTTTCCATGATGCTTAAACTACTGAAATCCATAGCCTGGAAGAATACCCAGGCCAATTTCCTCCCCAGTTGTCCATATTACTTCAGTGTATTCAAGGGAATTCTATATGCTTTTTTGTGTTTGATATATGGTATCCAGTTTGCATAGTATATACTTCTTTGTAATCCAGTTGCTGTTAGGAATGATTTATTTTAAAGGAAGAGAGAAAACAGCATCACAGTTCCATTCTTCAGTGTCCATACAATGAATTACTGAGCATTTAGGAAGCAGCACCAAGTACGTGACAGGCACGACATGGAACTGTTGATCTTTGACCTGTGATAAAAATGCAAAATTGAACCATTGTGCAGTTTGTCATCTATTTGCTTCATAATATATAGAATTGTAGTTGATGATTAATTTGCAAGACTGTGTACTAATGTTGAATGCATTAACAGTTTTGGAGGGAACATCTAATGTTTTGTAAATGAAGGAGCTTACAGAATGGATACAATGTCATGATGACTATAATTTGGCTTTTGTTATGCAAATTGTTAACACCAGCTATTAAAATATATTTTAGTAGAAATGCTTTAATTCATGTTTTTTCCTCTACACTGTGAATCATTAAGCCTTGGTGGACTAGAGCAACATCATGCTGCCCAAAGGACTAACCTATGCAAACTAGTTCACATTTTAGTGGATGTCACAGTAAATGTGTAATAAGACATTATTTCCCCCTGCACAATGTACAACAACACTGAAATAACACATTAAGCCTAGTATCACGTATGTATAGCATAGTCATTCACAAACCCTTCAAGGCTACCATAATCACTAGTATTTATATTTGTTTAAAAGCAAATCGCTGATTTATCTATTGAAACTACTTGAATGATGTCAAAACAAGAATGACAGATGGGCACGTTGGCCATGGTTTTAATGTTATTCCTGCAAGTGGTCTCCTGTGTTAGAACTGCATCCTCAGATGCACTCTCTTCAGGGTCTTAACATGCTGTGTCTTCTTTCTGTATTTGTAAAACATAACACATTAATTTCCTATCTCTACACATTTGGTTTGCTTAATTAAATAAATGTAGGATATAACAAAATGGTTCTACTTCTTGGCTGTCACCGTGGTTTCTTGGAGCATGGGTTATCACATGCAGGTAACTGACCACTCACATCAAATCGCATTGGAGGTGTGTGCTGGCTTCACTACATTTGCATTGGTGAGTCATTCAAAAATGTGTTTTCCTCTCCACAATAAACTTTCCTCCCCCAAATAAACTTAATTCGAAGTGATAACAATATAATGCTTTCTAAAGCTCAGTATCTTTCTGATTTTTATATCAAAGTACTGAAATAATGCATCATTGTGGTTAATTTCTTTCAAGATTAAATTCCTCATAGGTCCTCAGTAGTACATTTCTAATTTTCTTGTATTCTCAAGATGAAAGAAATGGCTTGGAACAAAGACTAGAAAATGCCCAAATTGAGTACATGAAGTGCGAAAATACTTTGATTTGCTTTTTTTCCTAATTTTCCCATAACTGAAAAAATGATTTAGTCTCTATTTTTACTCTCATATAAATCTATTGAGACTTGGATCACAGCCTTATTGTATTATTTTGTAAAAATTTCTCTTTGGCGTTTAATCCTTCCTAATTGTAAACTGATAAACTTTGCAGATGACACCTGCTGATAGAATAAATATTTCCTCCAAATCTTGAATTTTCTGTTTTTTATATTCCAAGAGGATGAAATCATATTTTAATGTATTATTAAACATACTCATGCTGTTTGAAATTACAAAACAGCACAGGTATTTATTTATTTGAAGAATTTGCTATCTTTTTCTCCCTTTGAGACATTTTTTTTCTTTCATGATTATAAATTTATGCTAAGGAACTCAGCCACAGAAGAAATGAATACATTAGAAAGATTTTTTTCTGACAAAAGATAATTTATAATCTAGGTTTAGAGTATACTAATCATTTTATTATCCTAACTTAAAAACTTGTTAATTTTTAATTGTTAATTTTGATCATTGAGATATGAGTGACCACCAGAAACCTATCAAAAATAACTTTCTACAAAAACGCTCAGACATAAGAAATTAAAAAGTAGATAAAAGGAAAGTTTTGTTTCTTTCTTTATATCATCTGCTTTTCCTACACAGAGGGATTGAATTGGAGTTTTGTGATGGCAGAAAACTGGATATGATCCAAGTGTGAACTTCAACTCCTTTCTGGAGTTCTAAGCAAAATTCTCAGGCCTTTGTCTATTATGTTTATATTTCGGGGCAGCAGAGTTCTGATGAAAAAAAAAACAGAAAATGGATTTAAAAGGTGAAAAACCAATGTTAGGACCAAGGGCCCAGTTGTTTATTTTGTGTTTATACTGTGGCATTTTGATCTTTGTAGCTTCCCCCTGCCATTTTTTTTTCCTAGTAGCAAATATGAAAGAGAATAAATAGAAATAGATAAATGAACAAAATCAAAACTCCTGTTATTCTACTTGAGAAAATAGGGGACGTCCCTGCATCCCACATGTAGTAATCAGATTGCTCTTGACATAAACTACTTTCTACTTCTTGACCCAGGATAGCAACGCTTCTCACCTTTACCCAAGGGTTGCCGTCCAAGGTCGTGTGGCCCCAATTAATTTTTGTTCTACGTGGATAACCATGTTCTGTCCCACACGACCTCAGTTCTCTGGTCACAGCTGACTGGATTGGGGTGACCCAGGAGGGCTGCACAAGAACTTCGCCCAACAGGGAGGATGGTGACTGAATCTGTTCCAATCCCTCCGAAGAGACCTGAGTCCAATACAGACAGCAAGTTGGCTAACTGGTTGTAGCATTATAAATGAAAAGACAGAGAGAAAGAAGTCAGGAGGAAGTCTAAGCTGTGAGTAAGCAGAAAGTCTGAGTAAGAAGATGCCATGAGTTTGGAAAAAGATATTTAGAGTAGACAGAGTAAAAAGTAAAGTAGTTGATTGGTATTGGAAGGTGATGGCAAGAAACAGATCCCTGCTAATGGTGGCCCCCTACGAGAGAGCACCAACTCTCCATCCCAGGCATGGAAAGCTTGCCCACCTATGAGGCCATCGCCTCTGTGTCCCGCCTGTGGGGTCCCCTGTGAAGCCAGATCCTATGCTCCTTTCTACCTTTGCACATAAACCTATTCCTCCTTGAAGAGGCTCTCTGTGCCTTGCAATCACAGAGGCTCCACTAACAGAGTCACCGCTAACAGAGCCACCATATACATCCACTGGCACAAACTATACAGTTTCTGTATCTGACAGATTAAGTAAAAGGATAACATCTTGACAAGGAACAAATTTTATGAATGAGCAAAAGCTTTGTACAGTGTTCACCCCCAATGAAACACTAGCAAATGTGATTGAAACGCCAACTATATTGTTCCAGTTAAAATGTCACAGGGTTGTCTTAAATTTTAACTGTCTTGTTTTATGGTATGTTATAATTTATATATCCCGGTGAAGATCACCTGTAGTAGTTAGGAGTTGTTTCCCTGGGCCCTGTGAAGGTTATCAATAATTAATATCAAATGAATTTAACTTTCATCAGTAGGTATGTACGAAGAAAGGATTTGAGAGAGTGAGGGTGACAGAATGAACACGTTGATTTCTAAATGTTTGGCAAAGAAGAAGGAAATAGCTGTGCTCATCTTAGAGAGTGTCATGGGCTCTGGTGACAGAGGATGAAAGCTCAGTTGTTCTAGCAAAGCTTTATTAAGAAGTACTTAATGCTTCCAAGCTGACTCAGTGATGGCTCTTGATTAAGGTGAAAGAAACAGTAGTTGTAATTTATTCATTTGACATACATTTATTCCGTGTTGACTTGATTCAAGGCACAGAACACATACACTTTCCTCACAAACTGTTCTTCCTGGTAGGGGAAGAGTGATGTCAAACAACTAATTATATGCTTACACAATTAATTACTTAATTGCAGTTTAATAAATGTAATGAAAGGGAAGCCTAGTGTGCCCTGAGTTCTTGTAGCGGGGAAGGGGTGAGCTGAAAACTCCAGAGGGAGGGTGTGAAAAGCTTGTTTGAGGTGCTGCTATTTGAACCGAGTCCTGGACACCATATGGAGAGCCGTCCAAGTTCATCTAAGCATGAGACACATGGAAAAATTTAGTCACCGGAAGTCAGTGACAGAAATACTTCAGTCTTCTCCCAAATGTACTTTAAGTAGCAATGGCAGGTTTTCATATTTTTAATACAATTAAATTCTTTGTGTACAAAAGTCAGGGCATGCACGTGCGTGGATTTATGTGTATGTACATACCCTTTTATTATTCTAATTATGACTTATTCCACTTTAATAGGATTCTGCAGGTTGCAAAGAGTTAATTATATAAACAAAGTTTCACAGATGTGGAATACTTCACTTCCTTTTTTGAATAATTGGTTATTACATAGGCTTTCCTGTATCCTCACTTCCTCCCTGAATATTTTTGGAAAGTATGTGCTTACTGGAGTTTATTGTAGTACAGGCTGCAGCAGAACCTTTGATTAAAAAGCTATGCTTTTCCTGTTTTAGATTTCATTGATTGGAGAATTGTCGTTCCTATCTAATATGTGATATGAGTTAGATACGCTGCATTAATGGGGCAACACAGGGAAAAATTACTTGAAATGCAAGAAAGTTGTTGGTAATTATTTAGAATACATCCTTGCTCTGAGGCAAATCACCTTTGTTTATAGGATTCTAGCAAGAATTTTGAATATCTGCCTCTTTTCAAAGTCTAACAAACAGTTTGCTTACACACTTTGTTTCGGGCCATTTAAATTAATGATTGGGAATATTTTGGGCATATATGATTCCAATTAATGCCTAACAAGATACTTGTTGTGGGAACACTCGTTGATATTTACAAACAGTTCCTGGTTGCAAATACATCTTTCTTTCAGAATGAAACTTTTTGACTTCCAAAACAGTGCCACATAAAGTGATTTCTGGACCTCTACCTCTTTTGGTATTTTTTTTTAATTAAAGGGGAGGTAGCTCTGATGATCTAACTATAGTGTGATATTTATATTGTAACACAGTTTCTTTTGTTTACAAACCATATTCCCACTGGTTTATGTTAATCTCAGTGGGGTTGGGAGAAAAGGAGCCTGAAAATCTTGCAGGACAAACTTTTTTTGCGTGACTCATCTGCGAAGCCTCCTTCATGGAGTGTCTGGGCAGCAGTTCTAGTGGGTCAATGTGGCTTCTCCCTGCCTGCAACTGGCCTGCGGCTGGAAAAACAAGGAGCAGGCAGAGGGAGATTTTTCCCATCTTCTATAATTTATGTCCTAGAAAGACATGGGGATCAGCTAGGGATGGCCGCTAATGATGATTCATTTTCAAAACAAGTGAACAAATATTTGTGGTAATAGGACAATAATTACATTGTGCCAGCCTCTTAGTATCATTCAAAAATTTCATATCCAAAAGACATTGAAACATTTTCAGAACGGGGCTCCTGGTCTTGATAGAAGTTACTTGATTGTGACTGAGACCCCAAAATCGTAGTTTCATAATATACAGCCCTTAAGATTTGACTGGAGAAAGCCTCCGAAGGCTGAGCACAGGCTTTTTATATGGTCACTGATTTGTCCCGCCTTTCCCCTGGCAGGATTGGTTGCCGTTTCCTGCCTTTGAGGGTGATTGACAGGTTGTGCCTTTGAGGGTGATTGACAGGTTGTGGTTATATAACATCACAAATCGGCAGGTTTCCCTTTCTGCACATGCGTCTTTCCAGACTTCTTCAGGAAACTCCACCCATGTTATGGTAATTAGATGGTAATTAGCTCTAGGTCTCTTAAAGGTTACTAGGAACTTTTTACTATGTATGTTCCCACCAGGGAACAGTGCCTAGCTGCAATTTGGTTCCTGGCTACAATTCAGTTCCTGCTCTCTGCTGTCAGCCACTTCCTTGCCATCCCTTTACCTGAACCAGACCAAACAAGGAGTTATCAGCAGTAAGAAGTTCCAGTGCCAAAGATGACCGTGTCAGGTAAGTGAGTATCTGTGGGACGGTAGCATCGTGGACAGGACGGGAGGGAAGGAAACATTTGAAGCCAAGGCAGACCTGAAGCTCCCAATTTCTCACTTGGATGAAAAATTCAAAGTGTTAGCCTCAAGGAGAATTGAATCTTTCAAAAATTACTTCAGGATCAGAAAGTAGAGTCTCTGTGTGTGTTCGCCTTATTTATCTTTTCGTGTCTTTGGAGTTTAGTGGTATCTACGAAATAATACTGCACTCACGTTTGTAGCTTAGCTTTTCTTGATCTGGAAAATGCTGAAAATGGACTTCATGTGAGGGCACAAGTTGGGATACATTCCTTGATTTTAGGATTATAGGATGTTTCAGCCTTTATGTGGATTTTTTTTGTTAAGTCTGAGAATGTTATGGAAATCGAAGGGGACCTGAGCAGACACTGCATTGTTCTGCTGAATGCTCAGGTAGTCCCACACTACCTAGGTGGAAGTGTTCGGCAGGCGGTATATCTGATCTTCCACGTGCGTTTCTGAGTCTTGAACTCAAGGATTTTCAGGTGAGCAGGGACCTTTAGACCAACCCCACCTTCAGGAGAGCGTGGCATAAGCGCCTCATTTTATAGATTGGAAGACGAGGGCCTGAGCAAACTGGTGACTTTGTCATAGTCAAATGGCACTTAACTTGAAAGATGGACAAAACCCTAGCTCCTCTGTTTTCTGTCATTGTGTCCCTTCCATCCCACACTGCTTTTCTTGCTATACTCTAAATCTACTTAATACGGGGTGGACGACAATGAACTTCTATCTAAAGTTGCCCTTCTTGTTCCTATAATGTCCCTGTGATGGCTCTGCAGCCCAGCTGTGAGCCCCGAGGAGTGTGATCCCAGGTGGCGGCCTGACTTTGATCACTCAAACCATGGGAAGGATGCTTTGGAATAGCAAAAGTATCAATGATGTCCACACTTGCATACCACAGGTTACGAAGGCAGCATCTTATTTCCCTTAAGACTCTGCAACTGCAAATTCAGACAAAAGAAGAACAGTGTCTTCAGGGGACTGATAGTAAGTCAGAATATATTCTCCTGTTCCACGTCCAGCTCTTCGTTCTCCCAAGAAGAGTTTAGTGTGGTGGTTTGAGCTGCCATCTGGTTGACTTGCAGATTGGGTAGTTAGACTGCCTTGGGACTTCTGACCAGTTTGTTTTAATGTCATTTCAGCAAACATTTCTTCAACACCTAACGTATGCTCCACACAGGTTGCTGGCAGGGTTCAGACTTAGACGTGTGGGATAGATTTGTGGCATGTGGTGATAAATCACCCCCTTCCCAATTGCTTGTGGTCTGGTTTTGTTCTCCTTTTTTCCCCTCCCCATACCATCCCTTCCATTTTTTAGAGAATGTATTGCTTTTCTACTTAAAAAAGTAATCCATCCTCACTGTAGACTATTCAGAAGAGTACAGAGAAGAAAAAAATCACTTCGCAACTCTTATCAGAAATTATGGGTATTGATGCATATCCTTCCTGAGTATTTTTTATACATATGCATATGTTTTTAACAATACTTGTCTCATAAACAATTTTTTGAAAATATTCCATCATATGGATAAATTGTTATTTATTTAACCCTCTCATTGGACATTTAGATTGTTTCCCTCTTAAAATGTTGCAGTAAATATTTTCATATTGTTATTTCATTAGGTGAAGTTCCTTGAAGTAGGAGTCCTGGGACAAAAGAAACATATTTTTAAGGCTTTTGATAATTATTATTAATTTGTCACTCAGCAAAATTTACTAATTTAGCTACCTACCATTAGTAAATTGTTCCTCTCTTATATATTTTCATTTCTGTGATTGCTAATGAAGTTGGCCATTTATAGTTCATTTTTATCCCCCTTAACTTCTTAGTCTTCCATTTTGTTACCTGGAGTAGTCAGCATTCTTGTATGAATATTTTTTAAAACTTATGATGTGTATGGCCAAATTACTGACCATAAAGTTTCTATGAATATATATTCCCACCAACAGTTTGTGTGATGGCCTGTTCCATCAATCTCTTTCTGACATTGAATGCCATTGTGTGTTTTAATTTTAAAAAATACCCTTTAGTTACAGAAACTGCTTTGTGTATGGTGCATGGTTGTGTGTTTTAATTTTCAAAAATACCCTTTAGTTACAGAAACTGCTTTGTGTATGGTGCATGTTAAAAGCCTCTTTTGTACATATACAATTGCTGTGTGTTAAAGCCTAAAGGACAGTGAGCAGAACAGAGAGAAATAGAGTTTTGGGGGAACGGGGGAAGGGCGTAGTGGGGACTTTGCCCACAAGTGTTTAAGATTGCTAAGTGAGAGAAAGTATAAGTAGACAGGAAAACACAGAGGGCGATCTGAGTATAAAAGAGGATAGATAAGCAGATTGAGTGGCTTAAATAATAGCTTTTTTTTTTTTTTCCACATTCTAGAGGTTAGAGGTCTAAGATCCCAGAATCATCATCAGGACTGGTTATTTCTAAGGCTTCTCTCACTGGCTTGCAGATGACTGTCTTCTCCCTGTGTCTTCACATGGTCTTCCTTCTGAGCCTCTCTGTGTCCTCGTGTCTTCTTCTTATAAAGACACCAGACACATTGGACTAGGGTCCACCCTCATGCCTTCATTTTACCTTAATTACCATTTTAAAGGCCCTGTCTCCAAATGCAGTCACACTCTGAACACTGGTGCTTGGGGGCTTCAACATATGAATTTTTGGGGAGAACACAGTTCAGCCCATAATAGTGTTAACATAGATAACAGACAGAGAGAGGCTCTCTGAAACAAATGTTTATTTGGGAACAAAGCATTGCAAAGGGAATGTGTGCTGAAGGAGACTATATGTGTTTTCAAGGAGGTAAAAGAAGACAAAGGTTTCTAAAGGAAAAAAATGAGGATTTCATAATTGTTTTGAAATAGTTATCCTTGGCTACTAAGCTCAAGAACAAGGGGGACACCAGTCTGAGGTTGGACAGGCAGTTGCTGGGAAGACGTCCTTGCAGAAGTATTTTTTGTGTAAGGTTGCGATGGCCTTTGTGCGAGGTCATGGTGTTTATATAGAGTCTTTTTTGTTATCAGGCACAAGCCTGAGAACCCTCTCTTCATGGCCTTCCCCTGCGCTATTTGGGAGGGATTTCTTAACATGAGTGACTCCATTTTGATTCTGACAACTTTCGCAGCACGCATGGTAAAAGCAGTACTCTTGGGCAGCCAGACATGATCGATCTAGCTTGGAAGGGATTGGGTGTGCAGAGCGTTAAGAACAGAGGGACCATCTGGGTGCCCAACGGAGACATTTGAAAGATGAAGAAACTGAGAACCACAAAGGAGAGGTATTTGGCCCGAGGTCACATAGCAAGTTAGTTATAGAGCTAGGCCCAGAGCCCAGGACTTAGGATTTCAATTCTCGTGGCTTTTCTGTCATGCCACACTGCCTTAGGAAGCTTGGCCTTGTGTGTCTCTCCTGCTCTGACTCCAACCCCTGGTGGTGATCTTGAGCTAAGCAATCCATTGCTATGTGCCCCAAATCACTGTTACTAAATTACACTCTCCAGAAGGATGGTTTTCCACCCATCCTACCTGCAGACATCTCTCCTTCCTATATCAAGTTGGAGTCAATGTAGCAGGATCCCTTCCACTGTATGCCCAGTCTAGAGGGAGCCCACCACCAGTTGCTGAGGAGGAGTACTTATGTATTAATATAATGCAGAGACACAGTCTTCTCCTTACCTCACATCTTCCACTTGGCCCCACCTGCAGGACCTCCCCTGGTTTTGGTCACAGGATGTGACACCTCAGTTTGTGTTTTTCTTCATGGCATCTTATTCCTATCTCTTTGTAGTAATTTCTTCCAGAGGCTTTACCTCCCAGAAGATGAGGGATTGAGACTGCACACTTGGTTTGTCCTCTTATGTCACTGTTGGCTCCTCTTGCTACCTGGTTATCGGGTATAGCTATCAAACCAGTGTTGATCAATGTAAAAGTTCCTAATTTCCCCAAAACAATTGCTTTCAATTTTTTATATCCACTCTTCCCTAATGCAGAGAACTACTATACAGAGCTAGAACTGTATAGTACTTAATAAGGAAATACAACAACTTAATAAAGAAGCAGAATGGATTGCTTGGCTCCATTTGTGTCAACACGGGTGATTAACTGCCGCGCGCCCCTCGCCAGCAAGGACCACGCAACACTTGGAGTTCTTCTGTTG
>VBSM01003148.1:15434271-15450871 GCA_008086735.1 Cheirogaleus medius | reverse complement strand
AGCTGCACCCGGAACTAGGTGCCATCTTGTAATGGCGGAACACCGCGCCCCACAATTAACTTATCTTCATTGTCAAGATTCCTCTCACTTTAATAAGATAGATTCCAGTATGCTGAGTACTGGCTCAGTGTGAACTCATGGGTGATGCCTATGATGGTGGAGGGTGCTGAAAATTGGAACAAACAAGTCTTGGTTTGCAGAATTACCATGTGAAGAATGAGACCATGATTACCCTTTAGCTTCTGGAAGACACTGCCTAACTCTGGGTTTCTTTTTCTGTTAAACGGAGATAAGGTTTCCCTCTTATGCATGTTCTTGTCTATTCTGTTTGTAAAGAACTTAGCATAGTACTTACCTCATCATAGATGCTTACTAAATGGTAACAGAGACCACAAGTGGCCCATTGTGAGGGATGCCCCTGTCAGTTGTTACAAAAGAGAACTTGCTTCCGTTTCATTTCCTATGGGGTCACTGAGGATCCGGTAGCAAAGGATTAGTACAGATCCACACACTCAAGCATTAAGAACACATTAAATATTGGTTAGTAATTAATATAATGAGACTGTACAAAAGCATATTAAGACATCTGGATATTAGGATGAGGAGAGTACCTGGAGAACAGAGTAAATTATATTACCTTTTTCAATATTTAGATGTTCATACCAATGTCCATTTAAATTGGTAGAGAGAACTGGTGTCTTTTCACATATTGTACTTTGTAAATTTCCATTTAGGATATTTATTTCAGAAGTGGAAGAGTAGTGGTAAGTAGTGACCTTTTAAAATGCACAGCTAATTGAACCACTAGTAAACATTAATAGATTTAATTATATGAAAGTGACACAAGAGGGCAGCTGTGTACTATTTCTGAATACGTTTTGCTTCAACATATTAGGCTAAAACTGAATATATGCATAATCAGAAAGATAGAAAATTGTCTTTAATAAATTTCTTATTATATAGATGTAATAAAATTATTTAATTAGAAACCAGTTAATTCTATTTTATCCTACTCAAGTCCTTATTGACAACGATTGACAAGCAATGATAAAATTAACATCCTACTGATTAGCTAGAGTTCCTATATTTACATTGAACTTCCTATTGATGTCTTGAGAATCATTTGGCTGATCTGTGAGCAAGGTGGGAGAATGGATGAAGTATTTATAAATTGCTGCCTGTTCTGGTCCGCAGGGGAAGCATGTATGTTGGAATGAAATGTGTATCCTTTGCACCAATGCTTAGCAGTCCCGTGGGGTTGGACAGGAATGTCTCAGCTCCTGTGTTTTCACACATATTCTAGAAGCTGGTTTACTTCTTGTACATTTGGTTGCCATTCTTTGAGACCCATGGCAGGTAAATGTCCTGTATGGTACTTGGGGTCTCCTGCCCAAGCAGTGGCATGGCCTCTATGAGGGGTTCCATCCTGGGGGTGAGAGAGGACCTGGGCACTAGGATAATATACCCTCAGCCAAGGGATCCTGAAGGATGCCTAGATTGTTCTAGATCTGTTGAATTACATTGAGTTTAAGGAACTTGTGCAGTTGTGTGGGGACGATGGGAGAAAGAGTTCTGTCTCAGCGCAGACCAAGATTGAAGCTGTAGTGGATCCCCATGCGTCAGTAAGGATGGTGTTGGCTTTGGAAAGATGCGTAAGCTTTGTAAAAATAGGCACCTACAAAACTTACTGCATCTCTCCTGAAGGGAATGTAGATAGATAATTGCTACTTAGTTCATTTCAATAAACATTTATGAATTATCTACATGTGTCAAGGTCCAGTTCATAGTGGGTACAAATAAGCCATCCAGAGTCTTCTGACAAGAACTAAATGAAAGGGGGAGGAGGTGGCATGGGGTGGAGTATGGTTAAGTGCCTAGGTTATGGGACCTAGTATGTCCCTAGAGAGCTTTGGCCATGGAGTCAGTAGTTTGTGCTGCAGGGCATGTTGGTTTGGCAAATTCATAATGATGCCCTTACAGCCTGGGAGTAGACTCCAGAGACACAGGATTGAGGTGTACAGTGTGTGCGACATCACAGTGAGAAGTGGAGTGGGATTGATAATGGCAGCAAGGGCAGACCAGGCTGGAAGGCCGAGTGTGTGAACAAGAGGTCTCTGAAAAAGGAACTTGGAGGAAAGAGACTTAATTCCACTGAACAGTGTGCAAAGTGGGGGACTCAGCCTTCTGTAAGATGGTGTGTTCCAAGAACAAAGAGAGAGTTTGGGTTCCATAGCGAAAGTTTCCGCCTAGGTTCCCAAACAGGTCTGTTTATGAAAATGAAGCATTAAAGCACACTTAGTTCTGATTGGTTGGTGCAGCTGAGCCCTCCCTGATTGGCTGGGGCAGGTGAGCTCTAATTGGTTGGTCTCGCAGCCCCAAACCAGAAGTCTCGGTCAGATGTTTATTTCAAAGGGCCGGTGATGGGGAGGTGATTTCTGGCCACAGTTTACCTTGGCACCAGCAACAGGAACTGGTGTGGCTTGATTGCAGACAGTGAGGTCCGGTGATACGTTTACAACATCTTTTTGAGAACGCAGAGTACGTGACCGCTCCCCCACCCAGCCATGGCTGCCTGGTTCTGTTTCGACTTTAAGCACTTCAGCTGTGGGGACTCCATTGTGTCTGTCAGCTGAGCACGTACTCTAACAAGTGGCACGGAGACTCCAGTACTGGCTGTGGGACCATTCCTCCAGAAACAACAGGACAGGGCTACATGTCCTAAGGTCTTAATGTGAGTTCCAGTGCAAGCATTATGGACAAGACATAAGGTCAGAAGTTTGAGCTGGTGATTCAGAATGGGCCTGCTATTCAAAATGTGCACAATGCATGGGGGTAGTCAATGAGAGAAAACAAGCAGGTGACAAAGCTCTGAAATTGAGAAACCAAGAAAAGCATCCAGTTTAGAAAGTAAACAATGCTACCATGAATCTAGATGTCATTGTTGATCACACATCAGGAAGTAGTTTGCTTTCTGGGCTGATTTAAAGCAATTTTCCTGGTAAGGACAGGAATATCCACAGCTGCTGGTTCTCTCAAGAGTCTCAGAATTTTAACAGAGTAGAACAATCTATATAATAAAGAAATTCTAGCCCAAGATGACTGGGAAAGGAGAGCAAGCCTTAATTCATGGCATGAGGTCATGTCTTCAGGTGCAGCCAAGTTTCATCCCAGGGTACTGAAGGAATTTAGACATGTAATCAGGGAGTCACTGCTGGTAATCTTTAAAAAATCATTTACAACAAGAGAAGAACCAGAAAATTGATTACAAGTAAATATCACAAGTTTTGAAAAGGGGTGGACTCCAAAAACTACAGACTAATAAATTTGGTCAAAGTTTGGTCAAATTATAGACTGAATTTTAAGCAGATGTCTCATGAGCACTTTGAAAGGAATGTGTTGACTACTAGAAGACATGGAGTCGCTAACTAACCTAACCCCATCGCCTTTTGCCAAACTAACCTCATCTCCTTTTGTGAAAGCATTTTACTGAGTTGATAGATCACTGGGAGTGACATAGATCTAGTATTTCTTGGTTTTAGGAAAACATTTGGCAAAATATGACGTGTTAGGATATCACTGTGGATAATAAAGCAAAATACACACATATTATGAAAGTACTCTTGGGTGGCTGGGACCTGTTCAAAAATTCTGTGCTCAGAATAAAAGAACAAAAAATTCAGTTCACAATGACATTTGGTGAGTGTTCATGTTGTCCCTTGCAAATTCTTACTAGAGTACCTCCAAAGAAACAGGAAAGAAGAAAATTGAAATTAGAACTGCCTACCACATTTAGCACTAGTAGCAGTGATGAATTTCTACTAAGTTCAAGGCTGAGGAAAATGACAATCAGTACTCTATAAATGATTCCTCAAATGTAGGCAGAAAAACCCTTTCTTTCCCCTTCCATTATTTAGTCCCTGGTTTAGAAACATGGAATCTATACAAACTAGGAAATTGGACATATATCCCCTCTGCATGGGAAGAAAGACTCCAGTCACAAGATCAACAAAATCTAGGAATAATTCTAGCAAGAAATAAGTGGACCTATAAGAAGAAAAGTATAAAACTTTGCTGAGCAATATAATAGAATAGGAATAAACAGAGAACCCCATTCCTGAATGAGAAAATTAAACATCATAAATATGTTAACTCTTCCATGATTAATTATAAATTTAATGGATCCTGAAGAATTTCTTCTTTTGGACTTGACAAAAAGATTCTAGAAAAATAAACAATAAGAATGGTTAAGAGCAAAACTGTTCCTAGTGTATTTTAGAAGTTAGTGTATGATAAAGGAAACATAATAAACCGATGAAGAATAGATGGCTAAATTTACAGAAAATTAGTTTTGAAAAATATTTACTACTTGAAAAAGTCAAGTTAGATGCTTTTTTATACCATATACCAAAATAAATGTCAGAATAGAATGTAAAAATTTACAAACAAGGAAGAGAATATAGATGAATATTTGAAGATGTTAGGAGGAGGAAGGATTGCTAAGCATATTACAATGGATAAGCCCTCAACCCAGAAAAAGAGCCATTGATTTGAAGATAAAGTTTATTTTAAAAATTATTTTTATTAAACTTTTAATTTTGACATAAATGTGGATTCATATTCATTTGTAAGAAATAATATGGAGAGATCCTATGTGCCATTCAGTTTCCCTCAATGGGAACATCTTGTAAAACCATAATAAAATATCCCAACTGGGATACTGACATTTATAAAGTCAAAATATAAAGTCAACATTTCCATCGCCACGAGGTTCCCTTGGGTTGCACCTTCATTGTCATACCAATGGTGGTGCCTTCCCTCCATCACACTTAACCCCTGACAACCACTCATCTATTCTCCATTTCGCTAATTTTGAATTTCAAAAACGGTATATTAATGGAATTGTACAATCATTAACCTTTGAGACTGGCTTTTTCACTCAGCATAATTCTCTGCAGATTCATCCAAGTTGTGGCATGTACCAACAATTCATTTCTTTTTGTTGCTGAATAGTATTCGATGATAAGGATGTACCACAGTTTAACCACTCACTCACTGAAGGGCATCTGGGTTTTTTTTCCCAAGTTTTGGATATTATAAATAAAGCTGCTATAACATTTAGGTATAGTTTTTTTTGTGTGTGCAAACATAAGTTTTTATTTCTCTTGGATAAATGCCCGAGAATGTAATTACTATTATAGATCTCACGATAGTTGCGTGTCTAATTTTTAAGACACTGCCAAACTGTTTTCCAGATGGCTTCCCTGTATTATATTCCTACCAGAAATGTATGAGTGGTCTAGTTTCTTTGCATCCTCACCGGCATTTTGTGTTGCTGCTATTTTTTAAAAATTTAGCTATTGTGTAGTAATATCTCATTATAGGTATTATAGTTTAAATTTGCATTTTCCTGTGGACTAATGGTATCAAATGTGGTTTCATGAGCTCACTTGCCATTGTTAACATTCTTTTGTGAAATGTCTGTGCATGTCTTTTGCTCATTTTCTAACTGGATTGGTTTTGGGTTTTTTTCACTATTGAGTTTTGAGAGATTTTTTTGTTTAATTCTAAATACCAGTCCTTTGTTGGATATGTAGTTTGCAAGTGTTTTCTTCCAGTCTATAGCTCTTAAAAGATCTTTCTTTGGCCTTGCTAAAAGATTCTAGAAAAATAAACAGAAAGAATGATTACTCTCATCCATCCATCTATCCATCTCTTCATCCATCTGCCCATCCATCCATCCATCCATCCATTATTTCTGTAAGAATGCAACCTCTGTGAAGACAGTGACATAGTCTTGTTCACTGCTTTATTTTGAGTTCTTATAGCATAGTAGGTGCTCAATAAATATTTTGAGTGGGTGAATGAATAGATGCAATGTTCCTCATGTCAGTTACAATTAGTTAAGTAGGAAAATTGGAAGGGTTAGAAATTGAATGATTTCTTTCTTCAACAAACATTTATTTGCCCGATGCTGGAGATGCCATGGTGAGGAAAATGGTCATTTCTTCAAGGAGCTTACAGACTAGCAGAAGAAATAGGAATTAATTACATGAAAAAAATATGTAGTTAAAAACCATGTTCAGAGTCCAGAAAGACAAGTACAGGATGATTTGAGAGCATATACTGTAACAGAAGGGCTTGATCTAGCATGAGGTGTCAAGGAGGACTTTCCTGAGTTGATATCTAAAATGTTAAGGAGACAAAGATATAGGGGGAAAGACTTAGGACAAAAGGAACAGCATGGGAAAGCTGTGGGATAGAAGGAACCATGCAGCATCCACAGAGGTCCAGAGTAGAGCAGAGAGGGAAGAGAAGAAACATGAGGCAGGAAGCTGAGGAGGTAGGTGGGGCCAGCCATGCAAAGCCTGGAAACCACATTAATGATATTGGTCTTTATCTGAAGAGCAATAAGAATTTATTAAAGGTTTTTAAGCAGTGAATTAAAATTGTTAGATTTGAGTTTTTGAAACCCCGTTCTTCCTGCTATATTGAGAATAATTTGGAACAAGACAAGAGGAGAATGGGGAATCTAATTGAAGAGCATACTGAAAACCAAGGATACAATACAGCTGAAAGTCTGACAAAATGTGTTTATAGAAGACTTCCTACTCTTATTATGGAAACACATAGAGGGAATAAAACAGTCTTTGGTATAAAGAAATCCAATTTAGGTAGTGGCTAAAGTGCATTCTAGATGTATCACCTCAAGCAATTTACTGAAACATTTGAGCCTTAGTTTCCCTATTTGTTCCATGAGTTTCCTCATACCTGCTTCATGGAGTTGTTGTAAGGTGTGGAAGACACTGATGATTGTTCCTACATACCTGTTCTACTCTTCTTCCAGGATAAAAGAAATTTTAGTTGAGCCAATGACCATAAAACAAAAGAATACATTTCCCAGGCTCTTTGCGGTTAGGTATGGTCATGTGACAAAGTTCTGAACAATAAAATATCAGAGTTGTGTGATGGTGACTGAGACAGACCTTCCTTAAGAGAGAGCTGGCACCTTCTCCTTGCCCCTCTCTCTTTTTCCTTGTCTTCTTCAACATCACCACCTGGAAGGAAAATGCTTCTTCAGATTATAAGGGTGAACGCAGAATAGGGAGGGATGGCAGAATTGGGAGCTAGAAGGGGCTTGATTTCTGAGGAATCCAAGGAACCTGCCCAGACCTGAATACTGTTTTTCTGCTTTGTTGTTTTTTGTTATTTTTACAAGAAAGAGAGAACTCAACAAGAGACAGGCTTTCTCTGTTACAGGCAGCCTAGCCTCGTTTTATTCGTTACATAACGATTAGAAAATGTAACATACACACAATGCACAATGCCCAGCACATCGCTAAATGTTTTGTCTTCCATACCTCTTCATTTAAAAGAAGAAGAAGAAGAAGAAGAAGAAGAAGAAGAAGAAGAAGAAGAAGAAGAAAGCCCTTATAATTCTGTCCTTCAGTAATGAAGAATTAAATTGCATTCTTAGATTTTTGTTTTTCTTTGTAGAAAGTCTGACACTCTGGAATATATCCAGGAGAAAATGCTTAAGGCAGTGAGCAAGCCTGGAAGTTGCATTATAGAAGGAACAGTTAGTTACAATAGTTGTGTTGCATTTACTATTTCTAAAATGTGTGCCTTTGATTTGGGCTCAGGAGTCTCAGGCAAGTGGGATCCTGTAATTCCATCTATTCTGATGGGATTAGAATGAATTATCAACAGCATTGCTGGGGCCCAGAGATGGTGCTTTGACCAAAGGAATTTGGGGAGTTTTGGGAGAGAGCTGTGGTGACTGGCATTTGTCTTGCACATCCATAGACTCGGCTGGGAGCGAGGTGCCAAGAGGACCGTTAAGTACCGTGTTTCCCCGAAAATAAGACCTACGCATAAAATAAGCCCTAGCAGGATTTCTAAGCATTTGCACAATATAAGCCCTACCCCGAAAATAAGACCTAGTGATGGGCGTGGCTACACAGCATATCTGCACAACCCATGCATTTCGTCGCAGAGCGGTAAAGAAGACAACAGCCCTTCTCATCTGCCCCATGAGAGCTCTATTGCTCCATATGAGAGACTGGGGCCAATGGTTCTAAAGGAAATAGAGTTGCAAGAAATTCAGGATGGAATTTGGGGTTTGGAGAGTTAGGATGATGTTCCAGAAGAAGACGACTTAACTATATTTGAATAAATGTAGATTGTTGTACCATACTTAAAAAAAATAACACATCCCCTGAAAATAAGCCCTAGGGTGTCTTCTTGAGGAAAAATAAATATAAGACCCTGTCTTATTTTTGGGAAAACACGGTAGAGAGGCTCTGTCTACTTCTTGGAACTGCAAGGGCCCTCAAAGCAGCGCAGATTTCAGCGGTTTATACTGTATCTACCAGGAAGTGGTGGTGAGTCAGCAAAGGTGTCTCCATGGCTTCTGAGGAGAGTCTTGGGTAGGTGTAGCTTGGCAGATATTTGCTTCTTCTCTGAGGTTCTAGATGATATGCCTTTTGAAAAAAGGATTAGTGACTTAGGAAATTTTGGAAAACTAAAAGAAGAAAGCCATTTTGAAGACTTTAAACCTGAAATAGAGACTAAGAGTGAAGCAACATTGATTTCAATTCAACCTGTTCAGGTATGTGCTCTCAAATGTGCCAAGACTATTTGAATTTCCTTCACATTTCAACTGGCCTACTTCAGAAAGGAGCCAGAACCATAAACAAAGTGTCAGTAAAAGTGTTTAAAGCTCAAATAGAAGAATCCCTCTGAAGGAAGCACACAAGCTACATTCCTAAGTGCATATATATGTCCACATAAAAGGAAAACTATTTGGTAGGGAGTTAGTCCTGTGACTGGGTCTATGTTGATGGTGGCAGTAATACTTAGCACAGGAATTGGAACAGTTCAAAATAACCAAATAACCCAGTTAAGAAATGGGCAAAAGACTTGCATTCTTCCAAAAGAATGGATGGCTTCTTGATTTACCCTTATTCAAGTGGCATGTGCCCCTGGCGAATGCTGAACTCATAACTGTGAGGGGCCTTTCATGGTTTGGCTAATGTAGGTGCAACATCAGTCTGTGCTGTGTGCTTAGGAAAGTTCTTTTCCTTCTGTTCCTCTCATCACGCTGACTTACACCTTGTAATCCAGCCATTCTACGTGACCTGCAATTATCAAAAGGAGACATGTTATTCCTTCTCTGCATGCTTTCTGCTCAGAAAGCCATATCCCCCCCTACTTAGCATCCTGTGCACACACCCATCCCTCTAGAGCCTGCTTGTCAGTCCTATTGGCTGTTTTTTCTCACTGTTTTCCCTATGACAGCTTTAAACTAGTGTATTGTCAGCACTTTATCCCAGAAATAGCCTGGCACCCAGAAGGCACTTAAAAATATTTATTTTATTTTCTAATTTGATAGATAACATTGTATGCCACATTTTATCATGTACAACATGATGTTTTGAAATGTATATGCATTGTAGAATGGTTAACTCTAGCAAATTAACAATTACCTCCCATACTTATCTTTTTTGTAGTAATAGCACATAACATCCACCCTCCTTACATTTTTCAAGAATATATCATTATTAACTATAGTTACCTTGCTGTACAATAGGTCTCTTGAAATGTATTCCTTCTAGCTAACTGTATTTATGTATCATTTGACCAATATCTCCCCATCCCACTCTTCCCCCTAACAATGCCAACCTCTGATAACCACCATTATACTGTCTACTTCGATGAGATCAACTTGTTTTGCTTCTGCATATGAGTGAGATGAGGCAGTATTTGTCTCTCTGTGTCTGGCTTATTTCACTTAACATAGTGTCCTCTAGGTTCATCCATGTTGTTGCAACTGGCAGGATTTCATTCCTTTTATGGCTGAATACCTTACACCACATTTTTTTAATCCATTCATTTGTTGGTGGACACTTAAGTTAGTTCCATATCTTGGCTATTGTGAATAGTGCTGAAATGAACATGGGAGTGCAAATATCTCCTCAACATGCTGATTTCATTTCCTTTGGATATATACCAAGTAGTGGGATTGCTGGATCATATGGTAGTTCTATTTTTATTTTTTTTGAGGAACTTCTATACTGTTTTTCATAGTGGTTGTACTAATTTACATTCCTACCAACAGTGTAAAAGGGTTCCCTTTTCTTCACATCCTAGCCAACAAATGTTGTTTTTTGCCTTTTTGACAGTAGCCTTCTAACAGGGATGAGGTTATATTTCCTTGAGGTTTTGATTTGCAGTTCCTTGATGATTAGTGATGTTGAACAATTTTTTTTTGTATACCTGTTGGCCATTTGTATGTTTTCTTTTAAGAAATGTCCGTGTAAGTCTTTTGCCTATTTGGGTTATTTGGTTATTTGCTATTGAGTTGTTTGAGTTCTTCCTATATTTTGAATATTAATCCCTTGTCAGATGAGTAGTTTGCAAATATTTTCTCCCATTCTGTAGGTTGACTCTTCACTCTGTTGATTGTTTCCTTTGTTGTGAAGATGCTTTTTAGACTTTTTACAGCAAAAGTCTCTACAAGCTCCAGGTGGTCTCTAGTTAGGGAATGATTGGTTTGTCAGACTATGAGAATCTATAAACAGGTAGCAAAGTATAGAGAAAGTACTCAAGGAGGTGGGTCCAGATACTTGGATTCTGGTTTCAGTTTTGTTCCCAACTTGCAGTGTGACTTTGAGCAAGTTACTTAACCTTTCTGTGCCATACTTTTCTTTGTACCCCATCCTCGTAGTTAAGTCACTGAGGGAACACTTAAGTATTTGTATAGAACATTATGGGAGGAAACATGAGGGCTAAAAATAAACATGTTGTCGGTGTTAAGGGGGATACCCTCTCTCCCTGGCCCTAGGTGGATGAAGTTTCATTTGGAAAAACCCATTAGGGAATCACTTCTGGCCTCTTCCTGCTGCCTCATATACCCTGTAGGACGGAGGAGAGAGTTCTGTCACTGGGAGAAGGAACAGAGCATGCTCAGCCCAGCCCCTTCTTTTCTGAGTCATTCTTCTTACATGAATGAAGAATGAATTCTGGTGTGCCCTTCCATTCCCTCTTTCTGCCTCAATCCCCAGGAGGCTGTCTTGTGGAAGAGACCTGGGGCAGTTAGCACTGCCCATGACTGGTGGGTGGGTTGGCCTGATGGGCCCTTTTGGTTACTGCTCTGTAGCAACACTGCTCAGTCACCTGTATCAATAGTGAAGCCTGTATTTGATCTCAGTCTGTTTGACTTGTCTGTCTTACTTCTCAACAGGAAGGGAGGAAAGGAATGTCATGTAGAGACATCCCAAAATTCCAACAAAAGGGCACAATGCAGTTGTAAAGTGAGCTTTGTGAGGAAGTGTGCTGTAGTCAAAACCACTTGAGACTGGAATGTCTGAGGCCTCGTTCCCAGTCCAAGCTTTCATGCTCCCTTGCTTTGCTGTCTTGGCCTAGTCCAGTGGCTTTCCTGGCCCTCAGTTTCTTCAACTTTAAAATGCAGATGTTGGACTAGTTCATCTTTCATCCTTCCTAGTTCTAAAAGCTTACAAGTCCATGGTCATAATCCACCCAAAGAAGGTTCCAAATGGACTGGGAATCTTTTATCTCTTGGTAGCTGGCAGAGGCTCTTAGTTAATTATTCAATATCCATTCATTTCTTCTTCCTGAGTCAGAAACTGAGCTTTTGCTTCGTGGTAACTGAAAGATGTATTTTTTACTTCTCTTGAAGCTAGGAACTCTTCCTCCTGCTTCCTACATAAAATATAGACAAACTGGTTGAAGCCCCAATATCTGTGATGAACCCCTGAACCATATTAATAGTGGAAACTATATGCAACTATCTTTGTTCGAAAGATAGTAGGAACTTAGCTAGTCATTGCTATGGTAGAGCCATGCCCTCAATTGCCTGCCTCCAGATTTCTTTTATGGAAAAAAGAAATAAGTCACTGTTATTTCTTACCTTTGTTTCCAGTAGTTGAATGAAATTTCTAAATGATACTACTAACTTGGCTTTCTCTTGTAAATGGTAAATCCTTCAATGGGATGGATAGTCTACACCTGCAGAATGGTTTAGTTATATAGCTCATCTTTGGAACAGAAAGGTTTAATTCACATCCAGAAATCTTGTCTTGAGAAGTGAAAGAAAATGAAATTCTCCTTCACTCTTGGGCATTAAGGACCTTGTAGAAACTGAAGGTTCTTAGTTTCTGTTGACTCCAGCCATCAGTTAAATATTTCAACCGGTCCAATCTGAATGTTTTTTTCAGACATCTGTAATAGTTAACAACTGTGGATCTGAACAAAACCTGTTGGCCAAGAATTCTTTCAAGCTGACAAAATGTGCTAGTCCCTGCCAAACATGAAATAACACTTAGTCATTTTCAATGAGCTCTATAAAGAGTTGCAGTCGGTACTTCATGTGTTTTGCAGCATTATGCAGTAAGTAGTGACAGGAAAATAGACACTGTTTTCAGCTAAGTCAAGCAAGTGACATTCCTCTTTAAGCATCTCAAGATGCTTTTAGCTCCAGGATATAATAAAGGTAAGACTTGCCCCGAAGAGTTCTGAAAATGTTTCTTCCACGTTGTTCTCAATGCTAACTGTGGCATTGTGGAAAATCATCTGGACTTGGAATTGAGTGTCCTAGATTTGAACTTCAGTTTTTCCAAGTAGCTCCTGGGCTCTCAACAAGTCATTTAGCCACTCTGACTGAGCCTGTTTTCTTAACTGTAGTGTTGGGATATTAATATCTAGCTCACAAAGCTAAGGTAAGGATTAAATATCTATATATAGGTAAAACACCTGGCATAGAGTCCAATGGAGAAGAAATTCTATTTAAGAAACATTACATTGAATCTGAGTTTTAAGCCACCAGACTGGTGATCTGGTATCTGGAATTTCATCCTAGAGCATTTGAAGTATTGATTAGGTATGTTAAAGTGTAGATTTCCCCAAACATTCGACGTTCAAATAAATTAAACTCCTTTGCTGTTGGTGAGTAAAGGAAGTACCTAATGGCATTTGGGCCATGTGACCCAAGGAAGCTCTGGGGATAACTTGCTGACAGCTCCAATTTGGGTATGTGTGGCTAATAGTGTGAAGGACAGGATTAGCATTAAACATAAAGTTTGACAAGTTTAATAACGGGCAACAGAGTGTAATCCATTTAGGGAGGAGGCAAAGCCAGGGCCCCAGTCACCTGAAGTGGCCAGTAACAGCCCTGCTTCTTGTCCGTACGCATCCATTGTTATAAAGTGCATGGAGAAGTTCCAGATGAAAACAAAAGCTCCGCAGGAAAAATAAGCCTGTACATCATTGACTGCTCCTACCTGGGTGCTCTCATTTGATCCTGAAGGCAGCTCTTATGTGCAGCCAGAGCAGGTAGTTGCCACCTTTTTAATGGCGGGTAAACTGAGGCACAGAGAAATGAAAGGGTGGGCTACTTGGAGCTGATGCTAGAACCCAGTGGGAACTTGAGTTTCTTATGGAATTAAGATACAATGTATGTAAAACACTCAGCATGATGCTTCATACCAGCTCAAGCTCCATAAATGGCCATTACCATATTCCTAAGAAAGTAGGATGGCTCTGGAGTCCTTCGCCTTGAAAATGAGGACATTCGTGTGACTCAGTCGTGCTCTTTAAATATATGTGCAAGGAGCTGGCCAGCTGCTTTCCATCTTTTCTGAGGACAAAACAAAAGGAAATGAGTTGCAGCCACATGTGGAATCTGTACGTTCATTCTGAAGTAAGCTTTCTACTTAAAAAGAATGAAAGCTTCAGGATGCAAGCTCTGTGACATCAGTCAGTAAAATAATTAAATTAATGGCAGCAATAACACGTTCAAATACAAGCTAACACAATATATACTGTGGAAACAGCATGTTTTCATCAAGCTCCACACAGGTGAGGACATTTTTAAAAGTGGGGCATTCTCATCTAACCCTTAACTTGCTCCCCCCCCCCATCCCCGCGTTGGTGTCAAATGAATAGCACGGGGACTTGCTGTCCTCCATCTACATCGCCTGCCTTTGGGGGAAAGGAATGTGTCTCTTGGGAAGCCATTAACTGGAATGCAGGTATTCCTCTTAAGGTGATGGGTTCACAGCCAGGTCTCTGGGCACTTTGTGGCCCTCATTAACACCTGTGATCCCAAGGTACAGACACTCAGCTGGAAGCGTCAAACAGTAAGCTCCAGACCCTGGGATCATAATTCCATAACTCAGTCTGTTTGTATTGCTTTTGCTTGTTCCTAAACCTCTAAGCTCTGGGCTCTGCAGCCCTCTGTGAACCTGTAGAATTCATTATTTTCTCCTACCTGGACAGTTTACTCAGATTTCACCCCTTGCTCTCCTAGACCCACAGTGTCATGGAGTTTGCTCAGTACCTAGTCCCCTGGGGAGCTGGGGCAGTTCTGCTGCAGCGGGTCTGGGTGAGGCCCGAGGCTCTGAATTTCTAACACGCTCACAGGTGATGCTGATGCTACTGGTCCGTAGTCCACACTTTTAATGGCAAGAATCTGAAGTCCATCTGTCTGGAAAGAATGCCTGTCTCCCTGCCCTGTATCCTTCTGGCCAGTTCAGAGGGCATGACAGCAATACTCCTAAAGGACAGGAATGTAGGAGCAGAGTGACCAGGGTTAGGTCAATAAAAACCTTCCTTCTGAGGTTTGTTTTGCACTGAAGGAAGAAGGGGAGGATTCTCACATCTTGGGAAACTTTCAAAATTCTGTCTCTAGCAGTCGGGGTAAGTGTTGACCTTGGCTCAGCTAGAGATGAGTGCAGGGAAGGGAATTACTACTAGAAGGTTCTCTGAGGCTTCACATTGTGGAACCCAGGGAACGATGGTGCATAGGACTGAATCCCCAGTGAACAAATCATTGTTTGGTCCTCTTATCCTCAGTTTTTTCTTCTTCTCTCTTTTATGAGCCAAGTACCCAAAATTCTAAACCACAATAACATTTTTTGAACAGTTTTTCACTTTCAAAGCAAAGCTCCAGCAGGGGGTACCTCCCATTTATTTATACATGGACTTCATCGGTGCAATGATTTTCCTGTTCTATATGCGATGAATGAGCCAAGAGTCTTCAAAGGCCTTTTTCCAAAAATGCATTTTCCCCCTGAAATATTCATTTAAGTAATTCAGCTACCTACCCTGGGCTCATGATAAATTATTTAGATAATTGCCTTAATTCTCTGCTTCATTTTCCTAATGTAGATCTGGCCTTTGCTTGCAGATTTATTGCCGGCTTCATGTTTTTCAGGGAACAAGAATTACTAAAGGGTTGATTGTTTCATTGAGGTTTACTGCTGAGGCATTAGAAATAGCTACATGTCCCCATATGCTACAATTAGAATCTCTTATTTGTGAGTCTGATTATTAGATGCAGTGGATACAATTTGCATATGGGAAGCAGAAAGAAACCTCTACGCTCACTGGATGAAAGTTGCTGTTACTAAATATTGCATTTTAATTAGGCTGTCACATTTAATTCTTCCAGAATGCGACGAAATCTATCTGTCTGTTTTCCAATAACTTGCTAAACATGCTATATAATGAATGTTTCCTTCAATGTAACTTGATGCCTAATAAATGCCCACTAAATACCGCCACGTAGCTTCACTGAAGTTCTGATTCGGGACTGACTCATCTTCATCCTGTTTAGCTGGTGTAATTTGATGTGACTGTAGCTGGCGGCAGTGTGGCTGGCGGCTGTGACGAGGGGGAAGCAAGCAGAACCAGTGCAAGAGTGACGCCTGAATGTGGCTTCGATGATAAGAGCTGGTGATAAAAGAGCTCACATTTTTTAAAAATCTAGTGACACCTTTAGGTCCCTCAGTGAGATAAGTAAGAAATATAATTGAACTTCAAGGACATCAAAAGCTAAAACAGACAGTAGAATTATGGGCAAAAGACAAGAAAGAAGCCACACATTTCAGAAATTGTTTGGGGACTCTTTGTAAGACTGGACCTTGTATATCTAGCCTTATGCAATCTCATCCCAAAACAGTCATGCAAAGTAAGTGGTAGAAAGCGAGCTAGCTTTATAGTCTTTCTAACTTTTCAAAGATACTCAGTCCTTGAGACACATAAGCTAGGATTTCTGCACAGGAAGAAGGAGGGGTTTCGAAGCCTTTAACTTTAAAGCTATTAAAATAGCCACATTAAAAAAAATAAACAAAGCCTTTAAGAAACTCTATTTCTCATTAAAACCAACTCCTTGGAGAAATCGTAGTCACCACCAATACCACAACAACGTTCTATTAATATTTTGAAGGTCTTAGCATCCTTTATTGCACTATTCCTAAACCTAACAGTCAGTGCCTAACAGTTTTCTTTCCCCCACTCCTGTGACTTCCACCCTTTGAGGATTGCAACACCAGCTGGAGGAGCTGAACGTTTTCAAGCTCGTAGACTCTCTTGTGCTGAGAAGGCAAAGCAGACATTTGGCTTCTAAAATATTCCTTAATGCTGCAAATATTTTTGAGATGTCTGGGCCTGGACTAGAGTCTTTTAGAAGGATTCCAACCTGACGCCATTAGATAAATTTTATTTTATTTTATTTTATTTTTCTTGCTTTTTATTTTTTTTATTTCAGCATATTATGGGGGTACAAATATTATGGTTATGT
>VBSM01003148.1:15412017-15434171 GCA_008086735.1 Cheirogaleus medius | reverse complement strand
GGACTGCAAACTAGTTCAGCCTCCATGGAAAGCAATATGGAGATACCTTAAAGCTAAATTTTAAAATTTGAATGACACTCAATACTGTGTCCTGGTGAGCCTTTCTTTTCTTATTGAAAGTTATTGATGAGCTGCTGATGTTTGCTTGAGGCTGATAAAGCCTGATTTGTTTATCTGTAATTCTTTCTGTTACCACTGCCTCTGGCAGCTGTTGCTGAGGAATCCGACAGTGATATTGGACTTTGTTTACAACTTTGCCTCTTGAACACCTCATCTACATTCCAGTTCCAGCTTTTGCTTTCATTCACTCAGTTGCCTAAGGCAGAAAGCTAGACACCATTCTTGACTTCTTGCTTTCCTCTTCCTCAGCTCTAATGATCCACATGGAGAAGCTACTTTCTCTTATCACATCCTCCTGATATCATTTCCCTTTAGGGGAGCCCATTGCCCTTTGGAAGAAGCCCAATATTCGTAGATCCTGTTCCCTCCCCAGCTCTATTTGTTCCCACTGTCCTTCCTCAGAGCAGCACTTCTGCCTTGTTAAGCTCCTCTCAGCATCTCAAACTTGCTCTACCCTCTTGCTTTCATGTCTCCAACGGTATTGTTCCTTTTGCATAACACTTCCCCTTTTTCTTCCCTTGGCTAACATTTATCAAATCCTTTTGGTCTTGGTCTAGGTGATTCTTTTGCCTCAAGGTTTGCCTTTACTACCCTAACGTACAAACATACCTTCCTCATGCAGCCATAGCAAGGGCAGAGCTCAGCTTTAGCCCAGCTCTGTCTGAACCTAATGAGCTTGTTTCATCCACTATGCTATTCTGTGTCCCCAAAGAAATATAGCCTTGGTCTTTGTCCCCTGTGGAGCTTGCTTGAGGAGGATGGAGATATTTTTGCTCGTCTAAATCCTGACAGGGCCTTTCTTCTCTTTTATCGCCTTGTACATCAGTGGCCATGCTACCTTCCATTCAGATAGGAGTCAACAAAGTCCTTTTGTCCTTTCTTCCGTTTGCTCTCGTTCATGACAACCCTAGTTTCTAACATATCTGGAAAGGCTGACACTCCAGAATTCTCCCTTTGCTCTACAAACCAAACAATGAGTAACTAGGTGCTTGGAGTTGTGGTTCCTGAGCCCTTCATGATTCAGACTTGCTTTATGAATTGTGACACGTGTAGCTGATAACTCAGGCCTATTCTTTGACAACTGGCTTGAATAGGTTCATGTTTCCCAAACCAGTATACCAGGCGACATTTAATGAAAAACACATCTCTGATCAAATACATCTAGCTAGTATAGTATAAACATAACTACCTCTACACCTCTGTCTAGGAGCTATTTCTAGTATGAGAATCCTTCTAGAATGGAAACAGGTTTAACACAGATTTTAAGTGTTTGCACCAAGATGAGATAGCTGTCTAGTGACAAAGCTGATAGCCGAAATCAGATGTCCTGTGACTATCATTGCCACTGTTTATACAGATTGGGACATCCTAGCCCAGAATCTGCCTGGCTGTAGATTACAGACGTTTGCAAGCTGCGGTCACCCTTCCAGACCATAGGCGTCTAGGGCAGGAAAGACAGACATTGACACGTACTGAGCCAGTCACTTAAAACGTAATAGCCTGGTGAACAGAGAAGGAGCATCTGGGAGCCAGTCTCTGTGTAATGGCTCTCGATACCAAATCAAGTTCCCTGGCTAAGACTCCATTTCGAAATAGAATTACTTTGAGTTTTCCTTAGCTGTGTTCTCAAAGTAATCACATTTAAAAGAAGGCATATCATTCCAGCACCCATGTCGTAGGCTGGTACACTGAGATTTGAGAATTCATTTCCATCCCCATCACCCATTACGGCCCCCGCACACTGGGCAGACAGATGCCATGCATTACCCAGCGATTTCCTGGAGCACGGTTTGCATTACCAGCCATCTACTCCCTTCCTGAGTTTCAGGACTGCATAGTACTTTGAAACACCGTTAACTCCAGCCAATTTGATTATCGAGCACATTAAGGTAATAAATCAAAGGGCAGGTGCTTCTGACCATCATAAAATATGGACCTGGCTATATATAGATATCACAAGTAAACATTGGCATCTATTAAAAATTATGCAAAAGATAGTTTAGCAAATATGTTGTTGCTACAACTAGCAATTTAGTTGAATGTCTTTGGTGTTGGCTCTGTAGTCTAGACAAAAAGAGATTTAACATCTTGAAGAGAAGGGATTTATAGAGTCTAGTAAGAGCAGTTATATTTTTGCTGTCACAGTTAGAATGTCCCATACTGAGACTGTAGGGCTTACAGCAAAATAAAAGCTGTTGACTTGATAGAACACAGGGGTGGAGAATCATTACACCTAAATGTAGGACAGATATGTACACACACTATAGGTAAGGAGATGAAAAATTTGCTTTCACTTAACATTTAGTATATTTCCACTCTGTCCTAGATTCTCAGAGACACTTACAGATAAACTGGGCAGAGATTTGCCCTCAAAGAATTTATTTCTAGTAGAGGCAGGGACCATATGCACATCATAAAGATAGGTAGTCAGAGGTGTTATAGGGAAGTGTGGGGCTGTGGAATTTTCGAGATGGGAGAAATTACTTCCTCTTGGGAGGACAGTGGCTCTCATAAAGGAGGGGGCAGAGAATGGGTGGAGAATGGGTGAATTTGGAGATGTGGAGGTGGGAGGAGGGCATCGCAGATGGGGAACATGTGTGGACATTGTGTGCAAACATGAGGAGCAAGGCTGAAAATTTAATAAAATCTTAAAAATCATTTGTAGTGGCATAAAAGCTTAAAATTCTTAAGGACAAATTATTTAATAAAAGATGAGCAAGATTACTTTATTGAAATGATAAGATTGCTATTCATATATTGAGAATCTCAATATCGTTATGGTATCGATTCTCCCTAAATTGATCTCTGGATGAAACACAAGTCCAATCAAAATAGAGCATTTTGGGTGCAGAAATTGACAAGCTGATCCTAAAATTTATATGGAAATGAAAAGGACCTAACACAGTCAAACAATCTCGCACGTTAATAAAGTTGGAGGTTTTATGCTACTTGATTTCAAGACTTTAAAACTATGGTAATGAAGACATTATGATAATGGCATAATGTAGATGCTGGAATAAGAATAGAATCTAGAAAGAGTCCTACATTTTATGGTCGGTTGATTTTGACAAAGGTACCAAAGCACTTCAATGGAGAAAGATGCTGCAGCAACTGGATAAATTGATGAGAAAATTGAAGAATGTGACAATAGAGCATCAGAGAAGTTAAATAGATTATTCGAAGTCACACAGTCGAGCCACAACTTTACATTGGTACTGCCACAATGCTTCCCTTCGGAGCAGTTTGGTACATTCATCTTTATTTTATATGTAATATAGCCTGAGGTTATGTGGTTAGGTAAGTTTTCCAATATGTTTCTAGTACCTATTTCATTACAAAGGTGTATTGTGATTTAACCACAGGTATTCCCCTAGTATAGTGCACACTTTAGCTGGACACATGAGCTATAGCCTGATTTAATCAAAAGCCCTAACAGTGGGAATCCTGTCTCTCAAGGGTTGTCTTTACCTAGCTCTATCTTAATGCCATTAATAAATATATTTTGGGGTTTTTTTTTTGAAGTTTTATACTTCTATCAAGAAGCTCCTTAAATCAGCAATTTAAAAATGTCCTCTAACAAACTGTCAGCTTCTTCTATTTTGATAATTAATGACTTACAATTGGATAAAAGTAAAATTGGACATTGAGGCAGGTAGAAATGGATTGACTGACAGTTTTAGGCCAGAAAACACTAGTGTCTGAGTGTCACAGAGTTTTATATTTTCTGAGAAGGCTTAGTCCATGAAAGATTTTTATTTTCTGAATCTGGTTTGGGGACCTTTTGAAAATGCTTTTTGAAAAGTCACAGGTAGAAACCCATCTAAATATGGCAGAATAGGGGAAAAGAAAATACTGATAAAAGATGTTTGTGAAGCCAGAGCAGGATGGGGTAGGCAGAGTGCTTTTAGGAAACAGCAAGAAGTCCAGCTTTCTGCTTTGATGGGCTCATGTCCTACCTGTATCTGGTCATGTGTTCTGACGTGTCAAGGAAATACTGTGTGAAACTCTCTTATTATGTGGGTTGGGACATTTTTCAATTCTTTGGGACTACAGTCATGCGTCTCTTAATGAAGGGAATACATTCTGAGAAATGCATTATTGTGTGACCATCACAGAGTGTACTTCCAGAAATCTCGGTAGTATAGTGTAACTACACATCTGCACAGAGGGTTACTGTTGTGTATTATAATTGTAGGCAATTATAATACAGTGGTATTTGTGATTTTAAACATATCTAAACATAGAATAGTACAGTAAAAATATAGTATTATAATCTTACAGGACCACCATTATGTATGTAGTCCATCAGTGACCAAAATGTCATTATTCAGCACATGACTGTATATAATATTTGCAGTGCCAGTTTCATAGAAAAATGGTATGCCAGATACAAGAAAGAAATTGGAGAGCTCCTTATCTGACCAAATGGGACTTTTCTGGTCTTAATATTTATCTGAGAATAACACATTCTAAAGAAAAGCTCTGGAACCTCTGTTGGCCCCACTTGCTAACAGGGGGCTAACAAGTGAGCCACAGCCCCACAGCCAGCCTGAGCCACATGGCAGAAGAGCCACCCTGGAGCATTTTCCACACAGAGAACATCAACACCTTGTTCCCACAGCATCCCACAAAAGACCCTTTGTCCCCTGTCCTTTCGTGACTCCTCCAGCCCCAACCCTAGAAGAGCCACGGGTAACTTCTGAGTGAAGGAGGTCTTAGAGGAAGGAGAAAAAAAATTCCTACTCCAGGTTTTTGAAGTTAGATTAGCTCTGAGCTAGAAGGGTACAAGCTAGAGATGGAATGACAAATTGAAATTTTAATACCTGATGATGGGATATTTATTAATATTTATTAATACCTAAATACCTGGAAAAAATTATGGGTTCTTTCCATATTAGGTCATGGAAGGGAGATCTGTCAGAGCAGGTTTAAAGAGAGTGAGACAGAGAAATGCAAGTGCCAATTGGTTCTAGTTAGTTCTATGAAACAATAAAAACTTTAAACCAGACATCACTTAAAGGCTGATTGCAGCTCGTGCGATCTCTGAAGTCTGATTCCCTGCTTTAAATTTTTACTCAATTATTATTTTTAGTTTCTGGGGAAAGAGTATTTTTAGCCTTAAAAAATGCAATGATTGTACAAATTCTTTTCAGCTCTGGTAATTTGGTTGGCAGACTTTCTATATATGTGAATAGAGATGGAGGGAACATAGCTTTCTGATGAATTGTTCTCTTTTCCATTCTACAAAGGGCTTTAAAATACATTATTGTTCTTTCTCCAAATAGAAGTGGGTCATTATTTCCCCTACATTGTTTCCTCGAAAAGATGAGGTCTTTTCTATGAGCGGTGCTGATAGGACTATCAGCTTCAGCATACAATCAAAAGTGCTATATACTTGACCCTTTCTTTTTTTTTTTATTTCAACAAATGACTGTACATGATTGCAAAGCTAGAGTTCAGGCCCAAGCTCTGCTACCTAAGACTCTGTCCTGCTTCCTCATTATACAGGATGTTTATAAACTATGTTCCTACTTTTCTATCTGAATACTTTCCATTTGCCCATCCAGATTCATTTGCTACCTCCTTTCTATCCTAGGAGGCTGGATTGTTCAAATCACATCAACTGGTTCCTTTGGATTTGGGTTGGGTCTGGCCAATAGGGAGCAGCCGTGGGATACTGGAGGGAGGAGAAGGGAGAGTGAGGTGGAGTGGATTACTTTCATGCCTCCCTCCAAGGGCAGTCACCAGTAGTGGGCTGCGTCCCTGGACTGTGGGCACAGCTTCTGTTTGGTGGCGCCTTTTGTCTGCATGCTCGAGAACTACTCTTACCTTCCCCCATTCAGGCCTAGGGGTGACCATATCCTGGCTAATTAGCCCTGGAGCACTGTACCATCTTTGTGAGTTCCTACAGCTGCCCTTGCTTTCTAAGTCATCCTGAAATTATACTCAAAATGCCCAATTTGAGAGGGTCATTTTTTTTTTTCTATTGGGATCCTGAAGAGCATTTCTTCAACATTCCTTTTCTTCATAAGGAACTTGACAGCATCCATTCCAATCCTGTGATGACCTCTGTCATCACTTAGTTGAAACCTTCTTTGCCTCTTTTCTATGTCCCTACGTGGCTTTCTATATTCTTCTATCATAGACATTTAATTGGGAACAGTTGCAGAGCAATGATTTATTAATATATTTCTATTAGCACCTCCTAAAGCATAAATTCTTCCAGCCCAGAAACACCTGTGTGCCCTCATCATTTAGTAAAGAGACTTTATCAGACCATTTTCAGTATTACAACATGTACATTTGTTGAAATGTATTTTGGAAAAGGCCTAATAAAATGCACAGATAGATAAAATGAAAATGGTCACAATTAGCTGCTTACTGTGTTCTTTCTCCTCTAGCAATTATTATTTTGATGGGAATCAGTATATCTTATCAATTAATGATCTGATCAACCAATCATGTCAATAATATGGAATTTAGCTCCAGAACTAAACTTCTTGGTAAGATAGTTTGAAGAAAGGAAACCATATTGAGGTCAGCGTTTGTTCCGATGTTTTTTTCAATGTCATTTTGCACTGCAGAGTGGACATGAACTCTGTGGCGACAGGGGAGACCCAGGTTCAGGTCCCAGAATTATTACTTATGGCCTTGATGACTTTAGGAAAATGATCTCTGTCCCACAGAGGTATCTTGAAAACCTGAAATAAGTAGATTTACTGTTTTTTCCCTCTAGAAACAGATTAGTTGCTCATGAATGTTATTCATTTGGTAAATATTAGTTTATTTTCTCTTCTGTTCTCTCAAACCAAGTCATAAAGGGTAAGAAATGGAAGCCAAAGCAATGAAGAATCTCTGCAAGTAAAATGCCACGGGAGCCAGTCGTCATAGCAATCAAGTTAAAACTGGCTCTGGGTTTTTCATTAGCTCTCCTGTGATTTACCAAATGTAAGCAGCTTCTTTGGGAGCTGAAACATCTGAAAGTACATTTGTTTAACCCAGATATTCTCTTACTTGGGTCAGGAATTAAAATGTTATGACTCAGGTTTTTTACAACACAAAATTTCAAATTTAACTTGATATGTCTGATATTTGTTAAAGGTATGAATCATAAGCAATAGCTCATTTATCTAACTGAAGTGGCGTAGTTAAGTATTTCAAAATCATAAATTTGGAACAACAGTGAGGAAGAGGAGCCCTTCTCTTAGGTCATAGATCGAGTTTCTGGCAATGACATGACTCGAATCAGGTCTCAACTCTCTCATCTAGTTCTCTTTCCAGCACATTGTTATTTTATTGCCAGGAAAAATAATGATATTGAAAAATTCACGTATGCTTTTTGGCTTGGAGACTTTCAAGAACTATGATGCTCTTCTTTTTGTTTACTTGGGAAGGCTGTATAGATTAACAGGAAATCATTTTATCTTCTGGCATGATAGGTATGGAGAGAATGGATTTGTGTGATACCAAAATAGGCAGTCGGTTCCATTAATGCAGGGAAACAATGAGGAGACTTAGGGAAGCCATTAGCTCAAAGGTTTATTTAACTGAATGAGCCAATTTCTTGTAAAACGCTGCATCATTTGTCCTGGGTGGATTATATCCAGATAGGAGACGTGCCTTAGAAGTTTTCCAGTGGCTGTGCCATTCCATTCATTTCAGTGAACCTCCCTTTCACTTCTCATTTCTATCAGAAAAATGATTCTGAAGATATCTATGGAGAAGTGAACACAGCCAGAGAAAATGGAGCCGTCCTGCTGTTGTCTTCTTAGTAGTCAATAAATCTTAGTCAATACATTTATACTGAGCTGTGCTGGAGAATCATTACTTTCTGAATATGTGCTTTTCTTACTGAGCAGGAAAACCAAAGTGACATTTACGTACTTTCAACTAAGCCGTGCCTGTGCTGGTAAATGTATTATTATTTTTGAGGTTGGAATGAAATATAAAAGACAAAATATTTTAGAGCAAATAAAGTTAAATTTACGATAAAATGTTGTATTTAGAAGAAACTAAGGATATCTATGTTTTTTAAACCTGCTTTCTCCATTTCCAATTTTATGGGAATTAATAAAATGGCACTGACTAAAAAATGTTCTTATGAGTCAACAAACATTAGCTTCACAAATGAATTCTTTTTAGGGGTTCCTAAAAGAGTTTGTGATTTTGAATTTTGAATTGAAAGCGTTCAGTTTGGTTTCCATGTTGGTTCATTCCTGTAACATCAATATACTGAACTCACAACACACTCTGTCGTGGGTTTTGTGGGTCTGGCCTCTTCAGAAACATGTTATAGAGCTATAGAGCTTATTGTTTTGAGTTCTCCTCTCCATGAAAATATCTTAACAGTAAGTTTGAGAATGATGACAGACTCCTATGGATGAAAATCAATGAAGAAAATGATTGCCTGGCCTCCTATTCCAGTTAACTATTGCTGTGTAAAAAATTACCTGAAAACTCAGACACGTAAAACACATTTTATTATGCTTATATATTCTGTAGGTTTTGACTTTGGAAAGTGCCGATGGGACTAGATTGACTCAATATTGTACAATATCTGCAACTTCAGTTGGGAAGATTTGATGGCTGAGAACTAGAATTATCTGAAGGTGCATTTACTCCCATGACTGGTGGTCGATGTTGTTGTCAGATACGATCTCCACTAGGCTGTTGGCCAGAAGACCTAGACATTGATTCTCCATGTGCCTGTTTCAGCTTCCTCCGGGTTCCAAAAGGAAGTGACCCAAGAGACACAGGCAGAAACTGTATCACCTTGTACGATCTGACCTCAGAGGTCACATTGTGTCACATCATCCTGTTGAAGACTACACTCCAGAGAATTTTTCTTTTCACTTATTTTACTTTTTAATTCCAGAAATCCTACTTGATTTAAAAAAAAATATTTTTAGCTCTTTATTACTGTTCTCCACTTAGTGAAATATTGTTCTTATCCTTCCCTTCAGTTCTTTAGACATGGCTCCTTTTAGGTCTTTGAACATATTTAAAATAGCTGATTTAAAGTCTTTGTCTAGTAAGTCCAGTGTCTGGGCTTTGTCAGGGACGGTTTCTATTGGATGATTTTAATTATTTATTTATTTTTGCTGCATATTGACCATGCTTTTTTATTTCTTTACATGTCATCTTTTTTTTTGTTATAAACTGGACATTTTAAATAATATAAGGTGATAACTCCCCAGGGTTCATCATTATTGCCCTTGTTTGTTTAGTGACTTTTGTGAACTAATTCTGTAAAGTCTGTATGTGTGGCTACTGCAGTCTCTGCTCAGTTATTAATAGCTTGGTGGTCAGTTAATGATTGGACAAAGATTTCCTTATATGCTTGGAACCAATAAGTCTCCCATCGTTTGCCAAGGTCTCCGTGAGTGTTGGGATACTCCTTCATCACTCAAGCAGGATGTTTACAGTTCCACCTTAGCCTTCGCTTCCTGCTTGTGCAGAGCCTTAAGGTCAGGCAGAGATAAGAGCTGAGGACTTTCTCAGGTCTTTTCTGGGCATGTGCATAGCCCTTCACACGCATGTGGCCTTTAGATTTTCAGGAATATGTTGAAGTTTTTCAAAGCCCACATATGCACAACTCATCGGCCAACTTTTTGATTTTTTAGTTAGCTTCTTATTTGCCCAAACTATTAATCACTGCCTCAGGCAGTGATTTTTGTTAAGCAATCACCTCTTATTTTTGCTTGTTTATTTTTTGTTTTTTTTTTCCACCAAATTCCCAAGGTAAAATAACTGTTTTTACTGCTTTCTCAGTTAGCTCAATAAAAACAAGCCTTGTAAGTGGGATTTTTCAGGGCCCGCCAAACAGCTCAAATAATGTCCATTTTGGGGAGTGGAGGTTTGGAGGAGCTATAACCCTGAACTGTGCCCTCCAGTGGCTTCTAGGCTGTGGTTTCACTGTGACTATAGATAGCACTGTTGGTTTTCAAGGCTACTACAGATCTGGTAAAAAGGAAATGGAAATAGGGCAAGTTAAAAGACCATAAAACTCATTGTTTTTGCAGAGATTCTGCCATTTTATTAAATAAATAATTTCTGGATTGTTATAAGCTTTGGTTAATTTCCAGAGTTTTAAAAAAGTTGATTTTGGCAAATTTTTATAGTGATCTCATTGCTTTTATGAAAGGGAAGATATTTGGAGGTCCTAAGTCTACTATTCATGCTGATGTCAGTCTCCATTTTTTTATGTTTAACCTATTTGTGTTTTTATATTTTTAAAGTTTATTTTTTTTATAGCCAGGCAGCATAGAGTTGGGTCTGGTTTTTCATTTAATCTGACAACCTTTGCTATTCAGTTGGGGTCTTTAGAACATTTACATTTTTTGTGGTTATTGATATAGTTAGGTTTAAGTCTGTCATCTTGCTAGGTGTCTTATCTATTATTTGTTATTTTCTCCCTCTTTTTCTACTTTCTTTTATATTATTTGGATGTTTTTTCATGATTTCATTTATTTTCATTGTTGGCTTATTAGCCATACCTCTTTGTTTTGTTATTTTAGTGATTGCATTTGGGTTTTTAATGTATATATTTGTTTTATCACAGTCATCTTTCTTCCAGTGTCCTGACACTATTTTGTTTATAGTAGAAGAAACTTACAATAGTACATTTCCATTTCTCACTGCCAAGCCTTTATGCTATTGGTATCATTTATTTTACTTATATGTATATTATAACCTCCTGATACATTATCATCATTTTTGTTTAATCAGTTGATTATTTTTCAATGACAGTTAAATAATAAGAAAAAATTTTATATCCGTACCCATATAGTTACCATTTAAAGTGCTCTTCATCCCTCTGTGTGGATCCATATCATTTTCCTTCTGCCTAAAGCACTGCCTTTAACATTTATTGTAGTACAGATTTCCTGTTGATGAATTCTTATAGCTCTTATGTGTTTCAAAGGTATTTTTGCTGGTTATAGACTTTTAGGTTAACAATGTTTTCTTTCTTTGAGGATGTTAAAGATGTTACTTTACTTTCTGTTCACTAGCCTTGTTTCTGATGAGAAATATGCTTTCATCCTTATCTTTAGTATCTCTGTATGTAGCATGTATATTTTCACTGGTTGATTTAAAGATCATCTTTTTGTACTAGTTTTGAGCCATTTGATCATGGTGTGCTTTGGTGTGTAGTTTTCTTCATATTTCTTGTGCTTGGGTTTTGTTGAGCATATTGGACCGGTGGGTTTATAGATTCCATCAAATTTGGAAAAATTATTTCTTCAAATGACTTTTTTCTGTACTCTTCTTTTTATTTCTTCTTCAGGTCTCCAATAACACATATATTAGGCTTTTTGAAGTTGACCCGTGACTCACTGATGTTCTCTTGATATTTATATGTTCTTTTCTATATTTAATTCTGGATACATTTTATTGCTATGTCTTTAAATTCACTAATCTTTTCTTCTTTAATATCTTATCTGCCATTTTCCACATCCAGTGTATTTTTCATTCCAGGCATTATAGCTTACAACTCTACAAGTTCAATTTAATTCTTTTTTTCCATAAGTCTGTACTTAACTTTTTAACATATGGAATACTGTCTTTGTCTATAAATTTTAACAAATGTCTTTGTCTGTAAATTTTAGCAAGTGTCAGTTTTGGGTCAATTTCATCTTTAACAATTTTTCTTTTTGTTATGGATAATATTTTTGGAATGCCTGATAGTCTTTTGATTGGATGCCAGACATTGCAAATTTTACTTTGTATATGCTCGATATTTTCAGATTTCTATAAATAGTCTTGATGTTTATTTTTGGACACAGTTGAGTTTCTTGGACACACTTTGATCCTTTCAGGTCTTGCTTTTAAAATTTATTATGCAGTATTACAGAAGTGTTTAGTCTGAAGCTAATTACTTCTCATGACCAAGGCAAGAGGCTTCTGAGTACAATACTGGATTCCCTGTGGATTATGTTTTCCAGTCTGGCTTGTGGGAACAAGCACTATTACTGGCCCTGTATGAGTGTCAGATATGTTTCCTCTAATCTTTTTGAGTGCATCTTTCCTGGCCTCAGGTAGCTGTTTCTCATGCATACCACGTGCTATGTGCTGATTAGAACTCTGCTGAATTCTACAAAGGGACCCTTTGCAGCTATATAGATTTTTCTCCCCATGAAGCTCTCTTTTCTCTGCTATTCTCTGTGCATGTCCCATGAACTCTGGCTGCCTCTCCAGTCTCTCAAATCCAATTCCTCAACTTGTGGAGTTTGCCAAACTCTGTCTGGGCTCCTTGTCCCTGCTGTACTGCTTGGAATCCCTCTCAAGACTACAAGTTGGGACAATCATAGGGCTCACATTTATTTATCTCTCATGTCTATCTTGGCCAGATGTCTTGGTGCTTAAATTGAGTTACAGATTTTCCTGGGCTGATGACAGCTGTGATGAGGCAGGAGAGACTGGTCATGGGGGTATCAGAAAACACAGGAGAGAGATAAACTGTAGATGGAGGGATATGTCATTAACATGCTGCTTTCCTCCAATCCGTATGTCTGTTGGTTTCTTGTAGTGGCCTAACATGTTTACATAAATCAGTTGCATAATTTCCATACATTCTTTCAATAAATGTTTATTGAAAATGCCTACTATATGCCAGGGACTATTTTAGGCACCACAAGCATAAGAACATCAATATAGAGAACATTCTTGCCCTCCTTTAAGTTGGAGAGAAAAATAAGAGAACAAATAGATAAATAAAACAATTTCCCATCACGATTGATGCTCTAAAGGAAGACTAGAGAGGGTGTGATAACATGACAGAGAGGAAGATGGAGGCATGAGGTGCATCAAAGATCCTGAAAGATCTTTGTGTGAAAGAAATGGGCAGTTTTCTGGAACTGGTGGAATTTCCCTTAATCAAGGAAAGGGGCTAACCATTTTAGATGTTTCCTGCCTTTGAACTGGAACTGAAACATTTGCTCTTCTTGGGTCTTGAGAATGCTGGCCTTCAGACTACAAGTTAGACCATTGGCTCTCCTGGGTCTACAGCTTGCTGACCGCAGATCTTGGGGCTTCTCGGCTGCCGTGATTATGTGAGTTGATCCTGACAACAAATATCTATATTTATATCTATGTCCATCCTGTTGTTTCTTTTTCTCTGGAGAACCCTGACTAATACACAAGGATTTGGGATCTAGCTTCTTACCAGCTCCAACGCTGAAGTACCATTCCATCTGGATTTTAGGCATCCCCAAAATAACAAGGTATCTTTCCCCTAATCCTTTCAGTTCAAGGCCTTGGTCCTGCATGTGGGGAATGGTATGGAAGGATGTGGAATGATCAGAGTAGCAAAAACAGACAATAAGAGAGTGTCAGCTCCACCTCCATTGCTGGTATGTTGAATGACGAGTCTTGGGATAGAATTCTTGCGGTAGGAGTTATTGGAGGACACGAATGTACCTAAAAGCACACCTCACATCAGCCTGGATGTGGCATATGTTCCCTGGCATTAGGATGCAAGGTACCTGGACTGGAAAATGTTGAGAGATTAAGCATGTTAATTCTTCAAAAGCATGCCCTTGAGCAGAGGTCCTGTGATATTTGAGAGGCTGTGGTGATGTATAGACATATGCCGAAAGATCGTAAGAATCCTCAAGATTAAAATGAAGGTGTCTCAGCAAAGAATGAATGGGAAATCAGGCTGAGCATAAATAATGTGAAATCAAATCTGTCTCTGGCAACGCGGTGCTTTGCAATCTGTGGAGAGAGCTAGCAGCAAAATCCACATAATCAGCACATGGCTGGTACCCAGTTACTGTTGGGAGAGATATGAGCTGTGGTGTGGAAATTAGCAGTGCTCACTATTTACGGATGCTGGAAAGGCTATTGACCTATGTGCAGCATGTATTAAATATTTTTATTCTCAAACAGGGAGTGATTTTGTAGTGTTTGTCAGAGACAATATTCATAAACCATTTGTCATCTTCTGATGAGAAGGTTTGCATTATTTAAATGAAAAATGTAAATTACCTCTTTTGTTTTTTTCCAGATGATTGAACTGTTGCAGCGTTAGAAAGGTTTTGCTCATTAGGTTTCGTGTACTGAACACACACACATGCACACACACATGCTCTCAGTGGCTCTTTCTATGATAATTAACTGCTTATTTGTGTATATGGGAGAGGTAGGTGGGGAGAAGGACATCGTTAAAAACCAGCCATTTCATATTTTGGATGCCAAACCTGCTAAAAATCAAAATGTTGTCACAGTGAGCTATGTGACAGTTGATGCTAGATGAAGTCAAGTTTTCCAGTCTGGGGTCAGAATGTAAATAGTGTAAGTTCTCTGAAGTTCATAGGGGACCCAGAGAATTTGCTTTCTATACTCAGAGCAGTTAGTGGAAAATTCTTCCCCAGCTATCAAGGAAAATATTTTTTTAATATTCAAAAAATATTCCAATGTTATTTACCATGCCTGAGCTACTGCCTATGATCATTTTGCTACCTAAGATCCTTTTATATTTTTCTTCTTAAATGTTTCTTTTCTAACAGGTATGTTTATGAGTTAGGTTAGAAACTCAAGGGTAAATGAGTTTATTTTGAAAAGTTCTATTGAATTATTTTTGAATTTATTTGAATAATTTCTATTATGATTTTTATAATTAGAAACACTCAATTTGGTAATTTTTTTTTTTTTTTTTTTAGAGACAGGGTCTTGCTTTGTTACCCAGGCTGGAGTGCAGTGGCTTAATCATAGCTCACTGCAACTCCTGGGCTCAAACAATCCTCCCACTTCAGCCTCCTGAGTAGCTAGGACTACAGGCGCATGCCACCACTCCTGGCTAATTTTTATTTAAAAAAATTTTTTTTTATAGAGACAAGGTTTCTCTATGTGGCCCAGGTTGGTGGTCTTGAACTCCTGGCTTTACGTGATCCTCCTTCCTCAGCCTCCTAAAGTGCTGGAATTAGAGGCTTATTTTTGCTGTTAACATATGCCTTTGACATTAAAAAAAAATTTAAGTATAAAATATTCAGCAATCATTAGGTCTCTATCTGGGATACATAGTGATTCAGGAAGACCTATTTTGTTGACTAGAAAGTTAACTTACTAGGACATAAGACTTCCTTGCTTCTGAGCAGGATATCTGTTGAAGAAACACAAGATCAAAAACACTGGTGCTTAATGGATTCAGGGCAGGGATTGTCCAAGGGAAATTACTTACACACATTTCCAAAGAAAATTTATCACTCCTCTTTTTCATTTAGGTTTCGGGTTATGGAATCATATTTGCTAGGTTATGCATGCTAAAACATGAAGCCATGTCCCATTTGACTAGGAGATGTAAATGTAATATTCTGCTACCCCTGCCTTATTAGCTTGGGCTGCTATAATGAAATACCATAGCCTGGGTGACTTGAACAGTAAATGTTCATTTCTCACAGTTCTGGAGGCTGGAAGTCTGAGATCAAGGCATCAGCAAATTGGGTGTCTGGTGAGGGCCACTTCCTGGTTTGCAGACGACTCTTTTCCTTGTAACCTCACATGGTGGAGAGCAGAGAGAGTAAGCAACATTTCTCTTATTTCTTTTCATCAGAGCACTAACCCCATCCCTCATGACCTAAGTACCTCCCAAACGCCCCACTGCCAAAGACCATCACATTGGAGATTAGTGTTTCTACATATGAATTTGCGGGGAACACAAACATTCAGTCCATAGCAACCCCCTTCCCTTTTTAGCTTCTCTCTTCACACAGATCCATTATCTGTTCAGGTTAAGGATGTCAGATGAAGCGTACAAGTCATCTTGTCTCTCTCCGGAGACCCCAGTGACATGATAGTAAAGTGACAGAAAGGAAATAAACCCGCAGGGGCAAATTGACCTAGAGAGTGTCTGAGTACGAATGATTTCAGAAACTGCCTAGTAGATGGAAAGCAGATGGGAGGGTGGTAAGTGGTAGAGCAAAGTCAAAGTCGCTGCAGCATGGAGTGAGTATGATAAGATGAGCTTAGGAAGATCCCCACTGGTCCCACGGCACCCCTGAGATGCATGATGCAGAGAGAGCAGCTGTCGTGCTAGGGAGTGTTGGAGCCCGTTCTCTTTCCTTCTCACCTGCAGCTTCTCGGCAACCTGGCAGCTACTCCCAAGCCAGAGGAGAAGCTGAAAGTTGCTAAAGAGAAAATCCCACATTTTCGTATCTGGAAGTCCCTTCATGCCAGGGACTACTAGCCCTTAGTCTTCTTGCCCTTTAATGAATCCCAGCAAGCAGCAAACTCAGTGTTCAGACCCAGAGCTACCCACCAATCTTTTAATAATTCTTTAAATTTAATAGAAAGAATAATGAATAATAAAATGGCCAGCAGCACAACCATAAACCAGCTTTGTCAATTATAAACCTTTTGCCATATTGGCTTAAGGTACTTTTGAGGAAATATACATTAGGAATATAATTGAAGCTTCTTCTAATCTCATTCTTCTTCTTTTCTCCTTCCCTAGAGCTAACCAGTCTCCTGAATTTAGTGTTAATCACTACCATGCATCTTTTTATATTATTAATATGTGTGAATCTATTGAAAACAATAAAATATTCTTTTGCGTGTTTTTCACATTTTCTACAAACAGTATTATACTGCCACAATCCTACTATTTACTATTTTCACTCAGCAGTTTTAAAAATTGATTCATTTAACACAAGTAGTTATAATTGGTCCATGTTGGAATATATCAAAAATTATTTATTTTCTCCAACTCTTTCCAATTTCTGAATATTATCACCAACCCTGCAGTGAATATTCTAGTACAGGTTTCCTTGTGCAAATGTAAAAGCATTTATTTAGAGTAACATCCAGAAGGGGAATTGCTGGTTCCAAGTTATGCATATCTTCAATTCTACTAAATATAGCTCAGTTGATCAGTTACTTTTTTATATTTGACAATCAGATGGAAGTGAAAAAGTAGTCCATTGTTGTATTAATTTGCATTTCCCTTATTATTAGTGAGATTGAGCATCTTTTTTTTTGTTCAAGTCTCTTCTGTGAATTATTCATGTCTTTTGCAAATTTATCAATTAGTTTGTTTTTCTTATCAGTTTTAGGAGTTATAAAAATTACTTTAATAAATATTGAATAAAAATACACATAACACGTGTAAAGAACAATGGTAAAAATTCTAAAAATATATTTTTTCACTAATATTTTATTGTACACATGCATAACTTGTTGAATTTTATTGAATGTTTTTTCTGAATTTATTGAGATAACATTTTTTCTTTAAAATTTAATGTGATTTGTTAACATTGAATTATCTTGCATTCTTGGGATAAATCCAAGTTTGTTTTGCTACCCTTTAAAAATATTGCTGGATTATTCTGTTAGCATTTTATCTAGAATTTTTGTACTTATGTGTATAAATGAGTTTGATCTCAAATTTTCCTTTTCTTGCATGATGTTTGTCTATAGCATCGAGGACGTATCAGCCTCATAAAATTGGTATGGCAACTTGGAGAGGAAGGAGTTAAAGTAGCTGTGCTGCCAGGTGACTCCATCCTTGTAAATATCTTTGTAAACCTGCTAATAACTGGATGTCCTGGTAAACAGATTGATGATAGTTTCTCGGCAGAGAATCTTTATTTGCAAAATACTCATAGCAAGATGTTTCTGATTTAAGATCATTTATGCGAAGTAAACTTAGAATCTATGGATTTGTGAAGCAGAGAATGTACGTAAGCTATAGAATTACCTGGGATATAAATGGAGATGTTTCATGACATACTTGCTCCCAGCTCTTGGAGGTAAGAATGTGTGTACATACATCATTAGTGGCTTATAATTACTCTGAGCAAGAGAAGTGGGTCTAGGGAGGAAGGCTCTGGCGAATGATGGATTTGGGAGGTCCAAGACCTTTCTCTGCTCCTTGCATGCCTTTTGATTGCTGATATTTTTGAAATTATAGTAAAGACTGATACCAAGTAAGACTCTTATCTATTTTCTTGTATAACTTGTATAAGAAATTATTCGTTCTTTGGACGCATGTGAAGTTTAACTGTGAAAAGCCTTATGGTGTTTTTTTTTTGTGGTTTTTAACATTGAATTTCTTTAATGGTTATTGGATTATTGAGATTTTTAAATGTCTTCTTGAGAACTGGAGGATTTATAGGAGTCAACAAGGTTATTATTTTTGTTAAAACTTTAAAAAGTTTCGGAATGAATTTGCAGGAAGTTTTAAAATGTTCTTTTCATTTTTTGCTTGTTTTTGTTGGTAATGTTGTTTATTTCTGTCCATTCTGTTTTTTCTCTGTCAGTATTGTGAAAATTTTTTAAAATAGATTTGGTGTTTTTTATTAATAAGAATCAGATTTGAACTATTTTAATGATCTATCTTTGTTTTTTATTTTATTAACATATATTCTTATCTTTGATATTTGTCACTTTCTACTTTTCTGCTTTCTCTAGGTATACTCTTTTATTATTTTTCTAGCTTCATGAAGTCAAGGCATTCTTATTTTTTAATAGTTGCACTTAGTGCTGTAAATTTAATCACAATGTATCATTTTGGCTGAATTCTACAAATTTTGCTATGTAGTATTTAATTATCATCCACTCCTAAATATTTGACAGTTTCTACTATGAATTCCTCTTCAAGAATCACTCCTTTATAAATACACTTTTAAGTTTCCACTTTTTGTGTTGGTTATATACATATATCTTTTTATTTTTATTTCTAAATTTATTTTATTTTATCTGATAATATACTCTGAAGGTATAAATTATTTGAAATTTTTGAGACTTTATGAATTGGTGCACAAAAGTCTGGTAATATTCCATGTGTTCTTGAAAATAATATATATTCTCTATTTTGGATAGTGTAGGTTTTTACATCAAGTATCACTTGGTGAAATCTTTCATATCCTTTTTTGGTTTCTTCATTTATCAGTTTCAGATATTGTTATGGCCTGAATGTTTGTGTTCTCCCCCAAATTCATATGTTGAAATATTAACCCCCAATGTGATGGTATCAGGAGTTGGGGCCTTTGGGGGTGATTAGGTCATCAGGGTAGAGCCCTCATGAATGGGATTAGTGCTCTCACAAGAGGCACAAGAGAGATGCTCTCTGCTCTCTGCTATGTGAGGATATAACAAGAAGACAGACATCTGAAAACCAGGAAGTAGGCCACCACCAGATGTTGGATCTGCAGGTACTTTGATCGTGGACTCTTAGACTACAGAAATGTAAAAAATAAACATTTGTGTTTGAGCCACCTAGTTTATAGTAATTTATAGTACCAGCCAGATCGATAGATAGATAATGTTAAAATCTCCCACTGTGACTGTATGTAGATTTGTTACTTTTTCAGTGTTCAGTTTTTGCTCTATGTGTTTAGGGACTATGTTAGTAGATGTATATAAGTTTATGATTCATATATTCTTTTGGTGGGTTTTTTTGTATTATTATGCAGTGTATTTTTATTCTTAATACTTTTTTGCCTTAAGTTCTAATTTGTCTAATATTAATATTGCCACAATAGCTTTATTTTTATATGTGTTTGTCTACTGTTTTCTGTCTATTTATTTTCTACCATTTTGTGAGTTTTGTTTTAGGTGCATTTCTTTGTAAGTGGTATATTTCTTTTTTGTTATCCAATTGGATACTTTTTTAAAAATAGTTTTAGTCTGAAATATTTGGACTTTTTATATACCTTATTGTGTACATTTGACATCCTTTTTATTTGCTTTATTTTCTGCCCTTTGCTGATTATTTTTGGATTTCTAATTTTTTATACATTCTGCTTTTATTTCCCTGGGATTATTTGGAATTTGGTATATTCCTGTTATTTTAGTGTCATTCTTAATTTTTAACATATTTAACCATAAATTTTCCTATCAAAGTCTAAATTTATCTTTTCTCCTTCTTTACATGAAATAAAACTTAGCATAATTTAACTACACATTGAACAATTTCACATTTTGTTACTTGGAAAAAATGTACAACCTCTGGATCACAGATTGATTCCTCTCTAGACTTGGATCATCTTAACACTTTCTCAAGTTATTATATAGAAGTCAGGAAGCTTCTTGGTTATAAGCTTTTTTTGTTACAAGTAACAAAAACCTGATTCAATCAGTGAGGACTATTATTATAATATTAAAAAAAATCCATAGGCAAGATGTTCCCAAGGATTGTTTAATAGGTCAGTCATCATCAAGGAACTCTATGTATCTCTTTGAGCACTTTGAACATACTTAAAAGTCTTTGTTATTTTGTTCCATAAATTCACTTTCATTTGAAAATGATGAAACAGAAAGTTAGAAATTTCTTCCTGCCATGAATCTTTTTCCTTCTTTTCTTTCTTCTCTCCTTCTCAACCTCTTTCTCCTTTTTCTACTTCTATCTCTTCTCTTCTTCCCTTCCCTCTTTCATAAATGAGTCCTGTGCATATTTCTTTTCCTCATTGATCCTTGAAGCTTCCTGAATGAGTTCATGAAAAATAGTTTCATGAACAAACTGAATGCAATAGAATTAAAACTATAGAATCATGTTTTTTTCTTAATGATATTCCCAGGATGATATCTTTGATGATCTTATAGCTTTTTCAGTCACTTCTATGCATTCATGTGGAGTCTTATTTCTGGATTTTAAAAAGTTCAGTCAGCTGCGTTAGGAAAAAAAAACTTTAATCTTTCACTTTCTTATTTATCTTAACCCCCACTCCAACTCCTTGTCTAACATAGGATTAGCAATCTGCAGTGGGGAAGGGACAGAGGTTAGATATTTCAGCTATTTCTCCTGGGTTTTATACTCCTTGTCTTTCATTCTGCTGGTTCTGGCTCCTCCAGGATTGTGTGAAAAGGAAGAAAAATGGGAGAGAGAAATCGTGTTATAGTGTCAGACAGCTGATGTCTGCAACTCTTCCTTGGTCCTCAAATGCCTTTGGTCGTGGTAAACCTCCTAGGGCTGGTTGTTTCTCTCATGGTACCATTTTTTTCTTTTCTCTTATAAGAGGACTCTATCTCCTTTGCCGACTTTAAAACAAGTTTGCTATGTTGTCAGCTACCTTCGGAGAGGGCCACGTGGCAAAGAGCTGAGGGCAACCTCCAGCTAACAGCCAGCAAGACACCGAGGAGATCAGTATGACACTCATAAGGAACCAGATGCTGCCCACGGCCATGTGAGATTGGAAATGCCCCTTCCCCAGTCGAGCTCCAGATAAGACTACAATCCCAGCCAACGCCTCAACTGCAGCCTTGCAGAGAACCCAGCTAAGCCCTGCCTAGACTCTTGACCCAAAAAACAAGCATGTTGTTTTAAAAGTCTGTGGTACTATTTTTGCACAGTAGTAGACGGCCAGTAACTAACACAGATTTCTTCAGAGATCCTCCCACTGGGGACTTCGGACCCGAGATTTCCTGAGGTACTCTGACTAATGTCTCATTACTCACTCTTCTGAGGTACGCCCCTCACAGCATCTTTCTGGTGGGATCACCTAAGTCCCTGGCAATTCTCTTAAACAGTGACCCTATCAAGATAAGCCAAGCCCAGCTAACTTCTGTTAGAGTCTATGTTCTTTTCCATAGATAAGTTCATGAGTGGAAAGGTATTTTGCTTTTCTCGTATCCTCTCTACTTATCTGCCATCAGGACAATTCTAGTGAGTTTCTTATCTTTAGACATTTTCTGAGAAAGTGTCAAGCCCAGTCTCTGAGTCACTTAAAGGTAAGGGGAACACATGTTAGGTTCTTTCAAGAATCTATCTCCACACTCTGCTGGGCCCCTTAAATAGGGAGGGACCCATGTATTTGTGCAGGGTGGCAAGTGTCCAACCAGGAGACGTTTCCCTCCTGAAAAGCATCCCCACATTCTATGAGTGGTTCTCTGGAAAGAATCCTTATTTACCTGGCTTGAGGTGGGGGTGGGTTGGTAGAGGCTTAATTTCACCTGTCTGTTTTTTAAAATTTTTATTTTTTTATTTTTTGAAATAATATATTTTAATTGACAAAAGTAAGTGTTTATACAGTAAATGACATTATCAGCAAATTTAACCAAAACAGCTTTAAAAACCCACAAAAAGAAAAAAGTAAAAA